>JACVBY030000435.1:206092-728515 GCA_017589505.3 Metroxylon sagu | reverse complement strand
TAATTATTTAGCAAATAATCTTATTAATGATGAAAAACAATAATGTTGAACTAGTTTTATTAGTAGCTTTCATTAGGAAATATATACACTAACTTGAACTAGACTTCATAGGGGTCCATGTATCCGTAGTTATTGCAGTGAATTCAGCCGCGTTGGGGAGGCCGTGCTTCTCATTGAGCTAGGGCAACAACACTATTAAAAAGAAACATGGAGCTTGTTTTTATAAATGGGGCAGCACACCCATTTAATGAATTCGGGATGGAAACAAAAGTTTTTGCAAGAACAGTGTTAAAGTGCAAAAATGCTATTTTAAATGGCATTTTTTAAGCCAAAAATCAGCCCCTGTCGCCGCCACGGTGGAGTGAAAGTGGCATTTCGAAAATGCCACATCGTGTGGCATTTTCAGAAACACCAAAAATGCCACTCTCTATGGCATTTTTGAACTCAAAAACATTGAAAATGCCACTCCGTGTGGTGTTTTTGTTTTGAAAATGCCAGACATTTTTTCAAAAATGCCAGCCTTTTTAAGACGCCATTCCGTGTGGTGTTTTTATCGCACCTTCCACCCCGGCCTCTCTCTTTTTCTTTTCCTCTTCCCCATTCTTCTCCCCATTCTTCTCTCCCAAGGCGCGCCTCCTTCACTCCTCCCCAACACACTTCTTCTTTTGATGGGATTTTGTGTCGAGAGGTATGGATCTTTTTTCGATTTCATTTCTATTTTCTTTCGTCCATAAGACTTATTATGCCATATTTCTCTTTTTGCAATTTAGCAAACTATACCTAGTTTTTTGAAACAAATTTTTTTTAAATTTATTTTTATTATTGCTTAGAGTTTTTTTTTGTTTGATGATTTGCGTTTGTAAGTAAAAGAAAGGTTAACTTTAAATAAAATTTTGTAAATACACATAAATTTTTTTTAAGTAATTTCAAAGAATGTACTCTCTACTATTTATATGTTCATGGCTTTTATTAATTTTTTTTATTTTAAATATTATAATAGGAACGATGATGAGATTAGAAATGATACGTATTTCCGGGTATAGTATTCTCGGTTGATAACAAAGCGAATTTTTTCTTGTTCAACTGTTCTTGGCTGATAGCAGCCTAGGAGACTTGGGTTGACTTAACTTGCTAGGATACAAAGTTTTCATTTGTTAGGGTACATATCTATTATTTAAATGCTAAATGCTTCTGAAATACGTGCATATTCCATTATTAGTTTGTTTGCGGGGGCTGATCGCAGAAAATTTCTACTTATTTTAGTTATGCTTGATGATACAATATTATGTATTGATACTAGCTTTATTTTGAATGCTATTTTTCGTATGAGAAGCACCGATATTGTTCAATTAATGCTTTATTGTGACGGATCACTCGAACATGGCTTTCGTATGGGATACAATATAATCAACCTCCTCGTAAAAGTTTTAGATTGAGCATGGGAACCCATTACGTTGAGTTGGTCGAGCGGGTTTATAGTGTGCTTAAAAATTCAGTGCAACAATATATTTTGAGGTTGATATGGAGATCTCCAACATTGCATCAGAAATATGTGCTTCATCCAATCGAGAAGGATGACGATATGGAGGAAATGTTGACATTTCCTTCCAAATTTTCAGATTATCGTTATGTTGAATTATATGTTTTCAAAGAAGATGCTCCAGCTCCAAACAATGTTGGTCATATAGAGGATATTCAAGCTCGCTTCTCCTATTGCCTAGCAGCGTATCAAAGACTTCGTTGAATTTTTCGATGATGGAAGGAGTTATGCCAGTAATGCAGAGTGTTGATGTGGCAAACAATCAGAGTGTTGATAGTCGGGGAATTGAGTCAGATGATAGTGCAGATGATGACTATTGGCCTGAACATGATGACTATTGGCCTGAACATGATGACTCTGACGAAGAGCGAGATAGGGATGAAGACTCACATGGAAATGATGTAGTTCATAAAATTGCCTGTAGTTCTGTTCCTGCATCTACTAATCCAGAAATTGTTCATAGTCAGGTCTATGATCATCAAGTCTTTGCACATAGTCAAATACAGGAATTTTATCATGACTTGAATTTGCAAGATGGTGGTTGTGTTAGCAGTCGAAGACAATTACCCTTTAATTCTTAATTTTGGGATTCATCAATGACTGAGTTTGCTATAAGATTGTTGTTTACTAGCAAAGATGAACTAAAAAAAGTATGTGAAATTTATCATATCAAGAAGCATCGCACATATAATGTTGTGGAGTCAAAGAAAGCATTCTGTGTCTCAGGAAATGTGCCTCTTCAAGTAATGCACAACAGTTGTCACTGGAGGTTGCGTGCTGGCAAAGTTGAAGAAGAATGGATTTTTTGAGATCACAAGGCACAAGGGGCCACACTCTTTTGTTTATTTAGTCATGTAACTCGGGATGACAAATACATAAGTTCACGAGTTATTAGTCATGTGAATTGACATATCATGGAGAAAGACCCCAGTGTGAATAATAAAGCTATCATCGTAACTATGGCGTAACAATTTCATTATACTATGTCATACTCCAAAGCATGGCATGGGAAGCAGAAGGCATTGATTGATGTATTTGGTAAATGGGAACCCTCATATGGTAAGTTACCTAAATACATGCTTGCACTTTAGAATGCAAACCTCGGAATGGTAGTTTGTTGGGATTTCTACAATGCAAGGACTTCTAATGTGCATGTCCTTGGAATTATGTTTCTCTTCGGGCATTTCATTTATCCAATGAGGGGTTTCGGTCTTGTCGCCCGATCATTTCTATTGATGAAACACGTCTTTATGGAAAGTACAAGGGGAAGATGCTCATTGCAACAAGTACTAATGTTGATAACAGGATATTTCCACTGGCCTATGCAATTGTGGATGAAGAGTGCACTGCTAGCTGGAGTTGGTTTTTGTCGGATGTCAGGAAGCATGTTGTGAAAGACAGAAATAACATTTGTCTTATTTCCCGACCAACATCGAGGTATACTAAGTGCTTATAGCGTATGATAGCAATGGATGGGCTCCACCTCTAGCTTATTATCGCTATCTCGCTCGAGACATATGTGCAGTAATTTCAACTCAAGATTCTCTCGATGTTCAATTAAAAAGAGCCGTATGGAAAACGAGTGGAGCGAACATCAGCTTCAAAAGTTTAACTTTATCATGGAACGGATCAAGACAAAGGAATGCGCAGGCTTGGACTTGGCTATCGGAGTCGGAGCCGCAGAAGTGGACATTGGCACATGATGGGGCTTCCGCTATGGTATTCTAACAACAAATCTCTCGGAAGTTTTTAATAGTGTACCGAAGGGAGCTAGAAAATGTGCTGATGGCACGTGCCGGCCTATGTTCAGTATGACATTTTACCATCTTATTAAATATTTCAATACAAGATGCGTCGAAAGCCATGCGATATATGCAAGATAATCGAAATACTTTTTTCACTCCTCATGTGACAATTAAGCTTGCTGAAAGTTAAGCCAAAGCTAATGAGCACAGGGGTGTTTAGGATACAACATGCGAGAGAGCCACCTATGGTTTAAGTCATTACAAGAAGGTCAAGTAAAGCTCTTAAGGGTAGAGGAAACGTTCTCGCGAATGTGTCACTCATTGATGCGTAAATTGTTCTTGTGGAAAGTGGATAATTTATAAATATCCATGTTCACGTCTTAGCCGTGTGCCACGAAATTGCCATGGACACAACCCCTCTCTGTTGATGAAGTATACACAATTGGCTCTTATATAAATGCATGGGGAGGTGAGTTTAATCCGTTACCCCATGAAGACTAATGGTTGGACACATTCACATGCATTCCCGATGACAAATCCGTCTCTGCATCGAAGAAAAAAGGTAAGCCAAGTCAACACGCATTCATAATGAAATGGATGAGGTGCAGTCAAGAAGTAAAAAAGTCGTTGTAGTATTTGTAAGCAAACAAAGGTAATTTTACGCCATTGCCCTAATATAAATGTTTTCGAAACTTCAGGATCCTAAATTGTAGTATCTATGAATTAATGTATGTTTAATGTATCAAAATACCGCATGTAAAATTATGAATCACTAGTTTTTTTTTATTTCATGTGCTTAGTACTCCTGTTAATCTATGTGCTTTTTTTCTTCACTTTGTATTTCGCGTGATGTCTCGGATCTTATTTGAAGCCGTTTATTTTTTCTTTTAAATTGTATCACTTACTAATGTGTTTTTTTTTTTTAACTCATTTTAAATGCTTCGAAACACTTTTGAAACTCATCCGATACTCTTTTTTGATGCATTTCTTTAAACTTTTTTGAAACTTTTCTAAAACTCTTCTAAAACATTTTTGAAACTCTTTAGAAGTATATCAAAAGAGTTTTGGGAAGAGTTTTAAATGTGTTTTAGAAGAGTTTCAGAAGAGTTTTAAAGAGTTTCAGAAGAGTTTCAAAGGTCTTTGGGAGTTATTTGAAATACTATTAGAAATGTGCAAAGCCAATATCAAAAACATCTCAACCTGTTTATCGCAATAATTTAATAACACTTCAATAAGCTCGAAACCATCACAATATCTCACCGAGCAATACAACAAACAACTCAACAAATGAAACATATTTAATACATTAAACAAAAAAAAGTCTTTTACAATAATTAGTTTATTTACATAGCTTAAGTACCACAACTCCGTTCTTAGGAGGTCATCGAACTCGTCTAGGGCATCGCGCATATGTCGCGATCGGTCAGGGCCCTCGTCAACCACTTGAGAGACCCCATCCTACATGGGGATCGTATCTGTCATATCAACTTCGTTAAAATAATGGGAGACATCCTCGCCGACCTCGGTGATATCCGTATCAACAATGTCATTAATCAAGCATAATGCCCTCTAATCGTGAGTACCAGATATACCCTCACTCGCATGCCCCATGTGTGAAAAACTCGTGTGCATATGACGACGGCATGTAAGAAGGCGACGGTGTATAATGAAATCCACTAGTCCCAAGATCCTCATATATGTGTGCCATCGCCGGGTTCCTCATGAGCTCGTACCGCCGGCAGTGTACTCCTCACATGCCGATGGAACGATTATAGACAATGCCGGGGACCACGCTCGGCTCGGGTGCGGGGAGGAGTGATGTGGCCGTGAGAGAGAGGGAGCGGGGGGGACCGCTCGGGTGATCGGATGCGGGAGAGGGGAGAGAAGGGGGTCGGGTGCTCGGGTGCGCACGAGAGAGAGGGTGCGGTGGGGACTGCTCGGGGTGCTCGGGGGTGCGAGAGAGGGGGAGCACAGGGGGTCGGGGTGCGGGGGGGGGGGCGACACGAAGGTTAAAACACCACGCGGTGTGGCGTTTTGAGAAGCGCCTGAAAAAACGCCATGCGGCGTGGCGTTTAAAAAAATGCCATGTGCCGCGTTTACCAGGGCGCTTTAAAAAATGCAGCCGCTCTATGTGGCGTTTCGAGGCTCCACCGTAGCGCCGACGGGGTTCATCTTTTGCCTAAAAATGTTATTCGAAACGTTATTTTTCACTTTAACACCAATCTTGCAAAAACTTTCGTTTCCATCCTGAATTTTCTGAGGCCCGACACCGTATAATGTGCCGGAATGTGTTCTTGTTATGGTCTACATGTTATACCATACTCGTTTGTGGAATTTGTGATAAGAAAATGTCATCATTTTGTGGCATGTACTTCCAATGGCTGTGGATAAGAAGATATTCCAAGCATTTCAGATGGTGGCAGACATGTGACCTATGCTGCTTGCTCCCTTATGACTAGAATTGCATTCTTATTTCTACGAATTATAAAAATTTTTCCAACTTTCAAAAACGGAACTCGCACTGCTTGGCTTTCACTAGCTTGCATTCGGAACTAAGAACAAGTCATTTATAATCATTTTTCCAATGCAATTTGAAGAGTTCCCAGTTAGGGATGGAGAACTGTCATACGTTTGCAACAAAGTATTTTATTTTCCTTTGAAATAGTGGTAGGACCACGACGGATCATCTCTAAAAAGCGTTCGTATGGTTTGTTTGTTCTGTTTACGTCATG
Source organism: Metroxylon sagu (assembly GCA_017589505.3). NCBI lineage: Eukaryota > Viridiplantae > Streptophyta > Magnoliopsida > Arecales > Arecaceae > Metroxylon > Metroxylon sagu. The sequence continues at coordinate 722,498 of JACVBY030000435.1, read as the reverse complement.
ATGAATGTGTTCGCTGGGCATTTATACATTGAGGTCCATTAGGAGGAACTTCCAAGGTTTTTCCGACCCTTGTTCAAAGAGGATTTTTTTAAAAATAATATTTTTTTAAAAAACATGTTTTTCTAAATAGCGTATTTTTAAAAATTATTTGCAAAGAATAGAATGGTTTGGTTCAGTTTTCAAGTAAATACCCTCGGCTGGGTCTGTCACAGCACCGGCAGTGAAATCATCCATCCAACGGACGGTTTCTCCGATGATTTCTTGCCAGTAACAGCAGCCAATTTTCTTTCTTTATATATATATATATATATATATATATATATATATTATTTTCTCGCTGCTAATCAATCAATCATTCATTGACTGTCAGACAAATATTTTCAGAGCAATAGGCAAATGAGTTGCTGGCTTCTACGAAAAACTAAAAATAATAATAAAAAAAATCTGTTAAAGAGATGAACAGATAATTTTGAAATCATCACTTCACTTTAATTTTACTTTAATTTTTAACATTCTCATTTTGAAGTAATTTTTTCATTCACGGCTTCACTTTAATTTCAAAAAAAGAAAATATTGAAATCATTACCTCTAAATGTAGAAAGTCTTACTATTTTATGAGCTGTTTCACTTTTTTCTGGCTTATCATGAGATAATTCACTGAATGTACTTAATGGAGCAAGACTTTTGAAATGTATTTTGAAAAGAATAAATTCTTGAAAGCTAGGAATATCTTTAGACTTCTAACAAAAACTTGGTTTTGGACAGTTTTTCTCTGGCATTTCAAATGAGAGTTTCATGTTCTAGATCTCATGCTGCAAATGGACTGGGCCACCCAAAACCAAAATATTAGCCTTGGTAAAATTATTTGGTAATTTTATAAGGATTTTTTACTGCTTAAAGTGAGTCCAAAAAATTTCTCTAAAAGGTACAGAAGAACCCAATTATTTATACATCAATAGGAATCACTGCATGGGCTGTCAATGACAACTCCATGCAATAGAAGATATCCAATGTAGACAACAATTTTATTTGTTTTGATGTGGTAATGAGAAGGAATCATAATGCGGTGATCTGTTTTCTGTACATGAAAAATTCAGAAGAAATGACTTTACCATGCAAAAGAAATTGTTGCAGATTAGCCTTCTTTTCAAATTAACAATCGGTCTGAGAGGCCATTAGATAATACTGTTGGCACATAAACTGACATGCTGCCACTGAAAATAATCGAGCAGATGTGAAATGGATGCCATCCCTGCATTCACACATGTTGTTCAAATTGGCAACTCAAAGGATATGGATCTCACTTTTCATCCATTTTATTGCTATCAATACTTCCAGGCCCATCACAATGTGCAATTGTTTCATCGGTGCAGCTCAATTTGGATTCATCATCCTCGCATTCAGAAGCTGTGCTGGCAATGCAACTTTCTATATGTAGGCTCTCTGCAACCACATCAGGAGAGGAGCCTTGATGTTGCTCAAAGTCACCATTCATGTTCACCAAATTAAGAGCTTCTTTTCTGACTATGTTAAACACAATTCCATTATGAATCCTTTCGGGCTGCAACAAGTCACCCTCAGAAACCATGATGCTACTAGAAGCAGTTGTTGTGATTCTGTTACCAAGCTCATTTGCATCCGTATTCGCTGAAATTGTACCAGAGGTTGTCTCTCCAGTGTTGTTAGAATATGTGTCCCTACCAACCATTTGACCCAATGCAGCAGCGTCGGATCGTGTAGTTAAATCTTCGATTTCGTCTTCCCTTGACCAAGCCTTATCCGGCTCAGACTCAAAATCAAGGTTCTGAACAAAGTTAATAAATTTGTCTGCAGAAACTGTCCTCATAAGAGGACCGCCAGATCTTGTCCAAGAATTAAGCTCTATGCTCTCTGATTCACCATCACTTCCATCGTGCAGGCTTCGCTGAGCATGTGCATTCCTGTTTGATGGGCTTCCCATGTGACCAGACCCTTGGTGGATCGAGGCAAGGGCATGTTCAAATGCATCTTCTTCCAGTGGAGCCCAGTGAGTCCTCTCTTGCGATGCGATTCCATGAAGGGATCCTTTTAGAAGGACTGAACTTGACTGTGCTTGTAAGCCCTTGGGAAGCAGCAGCCCTCGTAGCACTCCTCTTTAGCCTTCGCATGTGATTAAGAAGAGCAATACATTCATCTAAAACAAGTTCAATAGCGCAGTTTGCCTTTATTGCAGACAGCTTCTCCCAAGTACATCTCCTTCCCTGATTGGCAGCCTTTTGAAGCTCCGCATATGATGGGTTTTGTATAATCTTGGAATACTAAGAGCAGAAAAGCAAAGAAAAAATGATGAATGTATCAATCCAGATATGACCATAACAGTCCATAATGCACAATATGAAGAAAAAAATAATAATAATTATCAGATACCTGGGCAAGAGTAGCAGACATTACTACAGTCACATCCCCTTTCCCACTCCGGAGCAAACAATTTAGCAATCCCTCCCAATGGAAAACCAAGTTCTAGAACCTGATTGCATTTATGTTTAACCTCCATCTCCGCAAGATGAGCAAGGTATTTTCCACGTAGGAAAAAAGAAAAGAAGAAGATTAGCAAGCTATTTGATCACAATAACCCAATCACAATTACCAAACTAGATAAAACGGAAGGATTAATTCCACTTAGCCCCCCTTAATTATAGAGTATTTGCACTTTCCTTTCTAAACTAAAAAAATTTACAATCAATCCCCTAACATCAATTTCAGTTACAATTAACCCTTTCCATTTAAATCTAGGGTTAAATCAACATGACCAGTACCAACATCATTTGGCATGCCTAGAAAAGGAAAAAACGATTATACCCTTAATCAAGACCATTTTATTTAAAGGATGAATGTTGTTGCTCTTTACCATATTATTTATTATGAAAATCTGACATCTTTAGTGGCCATGTAATAGTCACGTGATCACTTTTTCATTTCTTTCAATGCCCACTTTTAAATTGTCATGTGACACTTTTTTCTTTTTTTCAACATCTAATTTAAACAGCAGGAGCCAATTGCAACTTAAATTAAAAGTGAAGGGTTGATTATAAATTTTTTTAATTTAGGAAGGAATATGTAAATACTCCATAGTTAAGGAGAGCTAAGTGGAATTAACCATAAAAGAAGATACACAATCCAGAATTTATTATGCATAAATGGATTCAACTATAGAGACCTTAGGAGCAATATAAGCAATAGATTGTCTGGAACATAGAATTATAAGATCTTATAACTTAGACAACTTTAGCATCTAACATGTGGTCATCATCCTTAGATGCAGGTCTAAATCATTCAAAAGGTTTCAAGATTATGAAAAACTCTATGATAGATTACTAAAATATATAGTCTGCTGCACAGTAAGCCATCTAAATTGCATTCAAGAATGAGTTGACAAAGGAAAAGATGAAAAAAGGCTTAAACACACGAAAAGCTACCTTAGCAGCAAAATTTCCTCCATAAGCTCTCACAAGTTCCTTCAGCCACAGCAGGGGAGCAATGTGAGGATTAGCTTGGCTGACAATGAAATGGTTCGCATTAAACAACTCCTTCAACTGTATAATGGGCAAATCACTTTCCAAACTCCCATCTCTCCATCGGCGGGATGAACGTCCTGAAACCTCCGGTTCCTCAAAAAAGGGTGGATGGAAAGGAATAATATCCCAAGTCTATCCTTTGCCATCAACTCTTGTGCCTCAAATAGTCCAGGAAATGCGCAAGAAGCAGCAACAGCACTCCATATCACAACATTCGGTGATGTCAAGTAGTTGAGGCATCTTGGTGGTTCATGCTTTCTAGGAGAGCAAACTGTTATACCAAGAACTCTACCAGTCATGTCATAAGCCTCTTGAAATGTTAAATTGCTTGTGCGGTGCCTCAACATCTTCTGCAGCTGCCCAATCTCATGGACTGCACCATATGTCATAACCCTCTTAACCACAGCCAAGATTCCACCCATGTTATCAAAGAACTGCAAGGAATGAAAAGAATCCTCAAAGAAGCTCTCAAGTTCAGGCCATGTTTGTGTAGCGACAATTGCACACATAACGGACCCTATGCTAGACCCAGCAATTATCCGTGGCAGAAGCTTGTTCTCTACTAATGTTTTCACCACACCCATTCAACCATTTAAAAGCTGACTATTTTGTTCATAAGTAATCATTAGTTATACCCATTCTGATCACGTAATCTGCTCTTTTCTACCACACGTACAGTCTTATTTAATAATTTTTAATATAGATAATTTTCTTTTACCATACCAAAAGGTAGAGAGAGATTCATTAATCAGCCACATAGTCTCTGCATATAGTCTTTCCAAATTCACGAACTATCTATTACTATTTATTAATATATCTAATTTATAAAATTAGTCTATAATAAATATTTTTTAATTTTTTAATTTTTTTTTATTTTTATTATTAAAATTAAAATTAAAATTAAATCAATGCCTCCACATTATACAAGCATGTAACTAGTTAAGCTAATGGAAGTACTCGGCTCACTCGTGTAATGTGTTGTCTGGGCATATAACTAGTTAAGCTAACGGTGGAGTACTTGGCTCACTCGTGTAATGTATTGCTTCACTCGTGTAATGTAATTCCTTCGCACGATTAAACGAAGCAACAAGATGACAGTGAAAGATGATGAAAAGTAGAAGGCATTAGGTTAGGCGGCATTAGGTCAAAACAAACATGATACGGATCTAGTTAGGACAATGATATACAGAATATTGACCGATGCTTCATCCAACACGAGTTGAGGATAAGAACTTGTGATTCATACCCACCCACCAACGAGTATTTAAAAAGTCCAATTTTTATGGTTTTTAATGACTCATCTTTAGCCTAAATTAAATAATTAATAATTAATATTAAACGAAGTCGTTACCCTTACAAAAATTCTTACCTAGGGTCGTGGCTCAACCCAATCAAAATTATCGCAGGTATAATTAAAATTTTGATTCATAATGACCCATTTAAAATTAAAGTTTGACCCATTCTGAACTTGAATTGAAAAATTCCTAACCCAAACCCTCGCTCTTTTTCTTTTTAAGGTTGGTTTCCAAGATGACGTTGATTTTTACCGTCCCAAGTAAGAAGGATCAGATTTAATTTTTAAAAATTAAAAATTAATTATCACACTTTTGTTAATTTTTTGATTTTTAAAATTAAGGGACAAATATGTTTTCTGAAAATAATTTGTGGCACCTTCAGCCGATTTTTTTAAAAACCTGTATGAAAATATTTACTTCTAACCGTCCCTAATGTTAAAATATATATCCTATCATCATCATGCGAAAGTGAGAAGCAGCTATCCATTCATTGGTTAAGATGTGCAAGCAAGGAAAGACAAAATGATATAAATTAGTTAAAAAACAACCACTTCCCTGCCAGGATAAAATTCCAAGCCATTAAAATGCTCCCAAAGCTACCCTTGTCCTCATGGAAAACTGTTTATTTTAAGTTAACGACAAAATGAAAACAGGTTAAAAAGGTAGGGAAACGTGAAATATGAAAAACCATTTGACAAAGATCTATCGGTGTAAAAACTGCGTCGGCCAAAAGCTACGATCCACTCGCACGTATATTTATAATATCGTAACTCTTAAGCAAATCATCCCTGCTGCTCTATTCCCTCCCAAGATGCATTCATATTTTATTTCATCAACTCTTGGATGCATGGTAGTTGTTATACTTCCTCTCACCTCAATCATTCAAGCAAGACAATCTTGTTAATTAGGCATACGTCAAATAAATCAAAATTTAACTCCTAATACTCATCATCTTATTTACAGCTGTCCTATCCTGCTTTCAATTCGCTTCCCTCTCATTCGATTGGACTTATACTTTAACAACAATTGCCAATGAAATTTTAGTATGGTTAATGGGTTGCAGGTCGTATAATTCTCGACTCCATGCAACAAATGTGCTAACATTTCATTTAAAAAATTGACATGAGCCTTTCATTATTTTCAATTAGTCTTCCATTGTATTTTAAAAGAATTAAAAAGATGTATGTTAATTTTTAAATGATATATATATATATATATATATATATATATATATATGTTTGCTTGTTAGGCAGAGAATTTGATTGGCACATGCTCTCCTCCATGGTTGTTAGATTCTCATCCTTTTATTTTAAAAATAAAATTTCTTTTCAATTCAATGAATCTTATCATCCATCAATCATTTTTGAACATGCCATCTTTGCATTCATTAGGCATCACATAATGTTGACGTCCACCACCTAATACCTCCTCTCACGGATCCAAAAAAAAAGACTTTCCAAGGAAGAAGGAAGTATCACGTGTCCAGCTCGTCCACGACCCAACCATCATTCGTGACAGCTGACGAGACTCATCGTAAAAGTTGCCTATTATGGGCCCATCACTTAGGTCCCATCAATTACGCCTTATCGCTTTCGTAAAGCTGGTGGCTGGTTCTCCCTCCTTCCCGATAAACAAGGGCCCAAGCCGCAGACGTACCAAAAATTTCGCGCCGGACATGGCCCTCCCTAACGGAATCCCCCAATTTTCTCCCTATAAATCACCGATCACCCTCTCCTCTCATCGATCGCCCCCTCATCTCATCCTTCTCTCTCGCTCCAACCCCCCCCCTCCTCCCCCTGGTCATCCCCGATGGGAAGCATCCACTCCCTCTTCCGCTGCCGCTGTTGCGGCCGCTCCAAAGCCTCAACGGCCACCACTTCCTCCCCGGCCAACCCCACCGCCGGGCATCGGACGAGCTGGAGCGGATCTTTAACAAGTTCGACTCCAACGAGGACTGCAAGGTCTCATCATCGGAGCTGGCTATGATCTTCGAGAGCCTCGGCCAGCCTACCTCGGACAAGGAGCGGAACGCATGATGAGCGAGGCTGACGTCGATGGTGATGGCTTCATCAGCTTCGATGAGTTCGTCAACCTCAAAGTCCACACCGTCGATGACTCCGCCTCCCTCGAGGACCTCCGCCATGCCTTCTCCGTCTTCGACCTCAATCGCAATGGCGCTATCTCTGTCGATGAGCTCGCTTGTGTCCTCCGTAGCATCGGCGAGGGCGCCTCCGTCGCCCAGTGCAAACGTATGATTGACGGCATCGATTGCGATGGTGATGGCCTCGTCTCCTTCGAGGAGTTCAAGCTCATGATGACCAACGGATCCGGCTTCCCCTTGCTAGCAAGATCGAGTGATTAGAGTTTGGATTCAGAATTCTTTTTGTTCTCCCTTTTCACTCTTCCTTTTTCCTCGCTCTTTCTTCTTGATCACTCTTTTTTCTATCTTTTTGGGGTCTCTTTGGGTTCGGGGTTGGGTGTGGTGGTGGTCTCTCATGACCATCGATCTTGATCCGTACGTTGAGCGAAAAGGGTGCTAGAAGCCGATTTTCGATGGGATTAATTATACATAAATTGGGGATCGACATTTTATCCTTTAGGGCTTGTTTGATTCACGGTAAAGGTATCGCAAAATTTGGTAACACAAAATTTTGTTCCTACGAATTAAAATATTTTTTTTGCCCTTTTAGGGCTCATCCGTACGTAATTTGAATTTTTATATTTTATGAAAAATAAAATTTCATCGGTACCGCGGCGTGTTTCTTTTTTCTTTCTAACATACCTTCTTTTTTTTCCAAATCAGATCTAAAACTTTTTGTTTTGATTTAGAATTTTAGTATCTTGATTTCGAAAAGTTTTTGTTTTGATTTAGAATTTTGGTATTTTGATTTCTTAATCATTTTTTATAACCCATATAGAAGTTAAAAAAATTAGATAGTAAAAAAAAAATTAAGAATTAAAGGATATAATTGGTATTTTTCTGTGAAAGAATTCTATGAAAGAAATTGTTCAACCAAACATGACAACTTCATTCTTTCTCAAAAAAAATGGCTTGTTTTTCATGATCAATCAAATGAGGAAACAGATCAGACAATAATCCTTACAACATATCAATGAGGCGCTAATAAAAAAATGCTAATAAAAAAAATTAATTAAAGGACTACCCCAATAATTACCAGACCAATCAAAACAAAGACACCGACAACCATAATGAAATAATAATATTAATTAATCTTAACAAAATCATAAAAAAAGAAAATTAGGTATAATTAATTAGCTAAAACAAAGATATCGGCAACCATAACGAAATAATAATATTAATTAATCTCAACGAAATCATAAAAAAAGAAAATTAGGTATAATTAATTAGTTGAAACCAATCTCAGATTGTATTAAAGGATAAAATGAAAAGATGATCTCTAATTTATGTACAATTAATCCCATCGAGAATCAGCTTCCAGCACCCTTTCTGCTCAACGGCTGGATCAAGATCAAACGGTCATAAGAGACCACCACCACACCCAACCCCGAACCCAAGGAGACCCAAAGAAAACAAAAAAAAAAAGAGTGACCAAGAACAAAGAGCGAGGAAAAAGGAAGAGTGAGAAGGGAGGAGAATGAAAAGAATTCCGAATCCAAACTTTAATCACTCGATCTGCCGGCAAGGGGGAAGTCGGATCCGTTGGCCATCATGAGCTTGAACTCCTCGAAGGAGACAAGGTCGTCACCGTTGCGCCGATGCCGTCAATCATACGTTTGCACTGGGCGACGGAGGCACCCTTGCTGATGCTACGAAGGACGCGGGCGAGCTCGTCGGCGGAGATAGCACCATTGCGATCGAGGTCGAAGACAGAGAAGGTGTGGTAGAGGTCCTCGAGGGCAGTGGAGTCGTTGACGGTGCTGACGTTGAGGTCGACGAACTCGTCGAACCTGATGAAGCCATCACCATCGGCATCGGCCTCGCTCATCATGCGTTCCAGCTCCTTGTCCGAGGCGGGGTGGCCGAGGCTCTCGAAGATCGTGGCCAGCTCCGACGTGAGATCTTGTCGTCCCCATTGGAGTCGAACTTCTTGAAGACCTGCTCTAGCTCGTCCGATGCCCCAGTGGTGGGGGAGGGCGGGGAGGAAGCGGTGGCCGAGGAGGCCTTGGGGCGGTTGCAATGGCGGCGACGGAAGAGGGAGCGGATGTTGCCCATCAAGGGACGACCAAGGGGAGGAGGGCGGGGTTTGGAGCGCGAGTGAAGTGGGGAAGGTAGAGAGAAGGATGAGATGAGGGGGCGATCGGTGATTTACAAGGAGAAAATTGGGGGATTCGTTGGGGGAGGGCCATGTCCGGTGCGGATTTATTGGTGAAGAGGGCCGATGATTCTCGTTAGCACTTGGTACCTTGGTGGCATTATCGCCGTGGGCCCTTGTTTTGTCGAGAAGGAGGGAGCGAGGTTTCCGATAGCACGAGTGAGTGGATTATTATGTGCACCACCTTCTTGTGATGACAGCTACAATTGGTTCTTCATTAGTAGTCGGTGACTCGACTGCCATAAGGAAACTGAATTGAATCCTTGCTGGAAACCAAGAAGAGCTGATGGGAAACACGCCGGGAAATTCCCAAGCTTAAATTAAGCAAGCATACATTTATATTCTCACGCGTCAAGCACTGATGGGATGGAAATATATATATATATATATATATATATATATATATTTATAATTCCGTTGGATTCATGTTTGGGTTCAAATTCGAATGGAGTTCGAGCCGAAAAATAGGATCAAAAACCCAAAAGCTACTTATTTTCTCTATAAAATAATATAAAAATATTTGGTTTTGTAGACTATATTTCTTTGTTTGAATCTTTAGCGTTGTTAAATGTTAGATGGAGCGTTGTTAAATGTTAGATGGAGATGACGCTTACATTTGATGAGTTTATTTTATAGGTTTTCAAATTAAAAGATTTTTTTGATGACTTATTTGGTACTATTTCTTACGTTGGAAGTTCTTACATTGTGCACCCAAGTGCCAAGCATCATCTACATCAGTAGGTCTTGCCTCCAGAGTCTTAAGTCTGATGGGACGAGAAATGAGTAATCGTTCCCATGCCCATATCTAAATGTTCGAATAATGCTTAATATTAGTAAATAATACAAAAAAAAAAAAAAATCCAAACTCATTCGATTTAATCAACTATTTACCTGTAGCAAAGGCAAGTATCCTCCTATCTCTATCTGAGTAGGGCTCGTTCCGCAACAGAGTGCCCGATACAAACCGGCAAGTGTAGCAGAACCCCAGCTATAAGCAGCAAATGCCCCTAGATCTTCTAAAAGAGGCACATACATCAACTTTACTAAATATCCAGATGTATCTGGAAGGATGACTCCACCTATGATTTGAAGAAGTTGTCCCCTCACAAACTGCTGGACAACCTCATCATCAGCATCATCATCCAAGTGGAAGTCTCGGTAGAACTGATCGAATAATGATAAGCGGAAACGGCCTTTAGAAAAGGCCTCAGCAGGGGGTTCAACCCCAAACAACCTCATAAATATATCCTGCCACTGCTCTAATATATAACGCAGATCGAACCCAGTAACTGCGAACCCATCAATTCGTAAACCACTCAAAATACCGACATCTTGTAGTGTGACGGTTGCCTCGCCAAATGGAAGATGAAATGTGTGGGTCTCCTACCGTCACCTCTCAACAAGTGCAGAAATAAGACTGACATCGAGTCGAATCTGGCCTATCCGATATATGCCATATATGCCAACCTGCTCCAAATCATATTCGTGGGTGTGCATGCCCGGTGTCTCCTTCCATATTTGCGTATCATATCGACGGCATCTAAACGCCGACAATTCCTGCAACAAATTCATTGCAATAATATATATCAATAACATAAACGCATGCTAACTAATAAAGGATCATCGATCAATAATACATATCTTGCCCTCAAATATTTTGGTTGATCTATGCGAGGCTTGCAAAGTGAGAACACTAGGATCGTGAGGCCCTGGATGTAAAACATTATGAGCCATGTCGTACTACTCTGTGAAAACAAGTAAAAACATCACATAAGTAAAATATTAAAGCAAATAAAAATATCATATAACCTAATAAAAAATTAAAAATGCATAAAATCAATTATAAAAAAAATGCGATTATAGCTAACTGAATATAAGGGCACGTCAACTCTTATGCCAAATCAAAGGTTTACAAGAACACATGCATAGCACTGTGGCAAATTGTTGGATTCTTATGAACATCAAGCATTTGAAACTCATACATTAGAGCTGTTTAATATTCATGTGATTTGATTTATTTGAACAAAAAAGCATAATTACTATGATAATGAGATGGAAACTATGATGATGTACACTAAAATTTTTAATAAAATAATTTTTAATAAAATAATTTTTAATAGAATAATTTCAATGAATGTTAATCCAATAGCAGTAAACAACCAAGGCAATAGCTCAAATATGATTTAATTTTAAAATAAATTATATTTGCCTGAAACTGAGAATGTATTTATATAAGTAATTTATGATTCAAGTAATTTTGCAAAAATGCCATGCATTTTAAAAGTACGGTGTCATTGTCTAGAAGATCTTAAATTTTTTTAAAAAAATTTTAACATATTTATTTTCTGTGTGCTTATTGTATGGTAAAAATCAGACTATATCAAAGACTTTACATCCAAAGCATTCATTTTTTTTTAATTATTATTATTAAAACAAGACATATTGGCATATCAAGTATGTCAATGTTGCTCATCATGACTGATAACATAGATCATGCTCATTGAATTTTTTTTACTCATCAAACAATGCAATTTTTCCATAATAAGCTAACTAACCTTTACTTATTTGTATCCATACATAAATTTACTGTTTTTTAGTTTTTCTGTCGCGATTAACTGATGTACTTGAACTAAAAATATCATTGTTTTAGTTATCAATTTCTTTATCATAAAGATGAATGTGAAGCAACTAGTAACAAAACATATTTAAATTTTTATAATTTAATTGAATTAAAAAAAATATCTTGCTGGGGGACCCCTAGCCCGAGAGAGGGAGCGAAAGGGGGACGGGCCGCGAGAGAGGGAGGGGGATGGGCCGTGAGAGAGAGGGAGCAGGGGGAGCCACGCTCGGCTTGGTTGCGGGAGGGAAAGGGCCGCGAGAGAGAGGGAGAGGGGGGGACCACGCTTGGCTCGGGTGCGGGAGGGGGACGGGCCGCAAGAGAGAGGGAGCAGGGGGGACCATGCTCGGCTCGGGTGCAGGAGGGGGATGGGCCGTGAGAGAGAGGGAGCAGGGGTGACCGCTCGGGTGTGGGAGAGGGGAGCAGGGGGTCGGGTGCTCGGGTGCGCGCAAGAGAGAGGAAGCAGGGGGGACCGCTCGGGTGCGCGCAAGAGAGAGGGAGCAGGAGGGACCGCTCGGGTGCTCGATGAAGGTTAACACGCCACGTGGCGTGGCATTTTGAGAAGTGACGAAGGTTAAAACGCCACGCTGCGTTTACCAAGAAGCTTTAAAAAACACCACTCTATGTTGTGTTTCGAGGCTCCACTGTGGCGTCAACGGGGTTCATTTTTTGCCTAAAAAATGCCATTTGAAATGACGTTTTTCACTTTAACACCATTCTTGCAAAAACTTTCATTTCCACCCCGAATTTTTGGAGGCCCGACATCGTATAATGTGCCGGAATGTGTTCTTGTATGTCTCATGTTATACCATACTCGTTTGTGGAATTTGTGATAAGAAAATGTCATCATTTTGTGGCATGTACTTCCAATGGCTGTGGATAAGAAGATATTCCAAGCATTTCAGATGGTGGCAGACATGTGACCTATGCTGCTTGCTCCCTTATGACTAGAATTGCATTGTTATTTCTACGAATTATAAAAATTTTTCCAACTTTCAAAACGGAACTCGCATTGCTTGGCTTTCACTAGCTTGCATTCGGAACTAAGAACAAGTCATTTATAATCATTTTTCCAATGCAATTTGAAGCGTTCCCAGTTAGGGATGGAGAACTGTCATACGTTTGCAACAAAGTATTTTATTTTCCTTGAAATAGTGGTAGGACCACGACGGATCATCTCTAAAAAGCGTTCGTATGGTTTGTTTGTTCTGTTTACGTCATGATGAATGTGTTCGCTGGGCATTTATACATTGAGGTCCATTAGAGGAACTTCCAAGGTTTTTCCGACCCTTGTTCAAAGAGGATTTTTTAAAAAATAATATTTTTAAAAAAATATGTTTTTCTAAATAGCGTATTTTTAAAAATTATTTGCAAGAATAGAATGGGTTGGTTCAGCTAAGTAAATACCTCGGCTGGGTCTGTCACACCGGCAGAAATCATCCATCCAACGGACGGTTTCTCCGATGATTTCACAGTAACAGCAGCCAATTTTTCTTTATATATATATATATTTATTTTTATTTATTTTTATTTTTTATTTTTTTTTTCTGGCTGCTAATCAATCAATCATTCATTGACTGACAGACAAATATTTTCAGAGAAATAGGCAAATGAGTTGCTGACTTCTACGAAAAACTAAAAAAAAAAAAAAGAAAAATTTATCTGTTAAAGAGATGAACAGATAATTTTGAAATCATCGCTTCACTTTAATTTTACTTTAATTTTTAACATTCTCATTTTGAAGTAATTTTTCCATTCACGGCTTCACTTTAATTTCAAAAAAAGAAAATATTGAAATCATTACCTCTAAATGTAGAAAGTCTTACTATTTTATGAGCTGTTTCACTTTTTTCTGGCTTATCACGAGATAATTCAATGAATGTACTTAATGGAGCAAGACTTTTGAAATGTATTTTGAAAAGAATAAATTCTTGAAAGCTAGGAATATCTTTAGACTTCTAACAAAAACTTGGTTTTGGACACAGTTTTTCTCTGGCATTTCAAATGAGAGTTTCATGTTCTAGATCTCATGCTGCAAATGGACTGGGCCACCCAAAACCAAAATATTAGCCTTGGTAAAATTATTTGGTAATTTTATAAGGATTTTTTACTGCTTAAAGGGAGTCCAAAAAATTTCTCTAAAAGGTACAGAAGAACCCAATTATTTATACATCAATAGGAATCACTGCATGGGCTGTCAATGACAACTCCATGCAATAGAAGATATCCAATGTAGACAACAATTTTATTTGTTTTGATGTGGTAATGAGAAGGAATCATAATGCGGTGATCTGTTTTCTGTACATGGAAAATTCAGAAGAAATGACTTTACCATGCAAAAGAAATTGTTGCAGATTAGCCTTCTTTTCAAATTAACAATCGGTCTGAGAGGCCATTAGATAATAGGGTTGGCACATAAACTGACATGCTGCCACTGAAAATAATCGAGCAGATGTGAAATGGATGCCATCCCTGCATTCACACATGTTGTTCAAATTGGCAACTCAAAGGATATGGATCTCACTTTTCATCCATTTTATTGCTATCAATACTTCCAGGCTCATCACAATGTGCAATTGTTTCATCAGTGCAGCTCAATTTGGATTCATCATCCTCGCATTCAGAAGCTGTGCTGGCAATGCAACTTTCTATATGTAGGCTCTCTGCAACCACATGAGGAGAGGAGCCTTGATGTTGCTCAAAGTCACCATTCATGTTCACCAAATTAAGAGCTTCTTTTCTGACTATGTTAAACACAATTCCATTATGAATCCTTTCGGGCTGCAACAAGTCACCCTCAGAAACCATGATGCTACTAGAAGCAGTTGTTGTGATTCTGTTACCAAGCTCATTTGCATCCGTATTCGCTGAAATTGTACCAGAGGTTGTCTCTCCAGTGTTGTTAGAATATGTGTCCCTACCAACCATTTGACCTAATGCAGCAGCGTCGGATCGTGTAGTTAAATCTTCGATTTCGTCTTCCCTTGACCAAGCCTTATCCGGCTCAGACTCAAAATCAAGGTTCTGAACAAAGTTAATAAATTTGTCTGCAGAAACTGTCCTCATAAGAGGACCGCCAGATCTTGTCCAAGAATTAAGTTCTATGCTCTCTGATTCACCATCACTTCCATCGCGCAGGCTTCGCTGAGCATGTGCATTCCTGTTTGATGGGCTTCCCATGTGACCAGACCCTTGGTGGATCGAGGCAAGGGCATCTCCAAATGCATCTTCTTCAGTGGAGCCCAGTGAGTCCTCTCTTGCGATGCGATTCCATGAAGGGATCCTTTTAGAAGGACTGAACTTGACTGTGCTTGTAAGCCCTTGGGAAGCAGCAGCCCTCGTAGCACTCCTCTTTAGCCTTCGCATGTGATTAAGAAGAGCAACACATTCATCTAAAACAAGTTCAATAGCGCAGTTTGCCTTTATTGCAGACAGCTTCTCCCAAGTACATCTCCTTCCCTGATTGGCAGCCTTTTGAAGCTCCGCATATGATGGGTTTTGTATAATCTTGAAATACTAAGAGCAGAAAAGCAAAGAAAAATGATGATTGTATCAATCCAGATATGACCATAACAGTCCATAATGCACAATATGAAGAAAAAATAATAATAATTATCAGATACCTGGGCAAGAGTAGCAGACATTACTACAGTCACATCCCCTTCCCACTCCGGAGCAAACAATTTAGCAATCCCTCCCAATGGAAAACCAAGTTCTAGAACCTGATTTCATCTATGTTTAATCTCCATCTCGGCAAGATGAACAAGCTATTTTCCACGTAGGAAAAAAGAAAAGAAGAAGATTAGCAAGCTATTTGATCACAATAACACAATCACAATTACCAAACTAGATAAAATCGAAAGGTTAATTCCACTTAACCCCCCGTTAATTATAGAGCATTTGCACTTTCCTTTCTAAACTAAAAAAATTTACAATCAATCCCCTAACATCAATTTCAGTTACAATTAACCCTTTCCATTTAAATATAGGGTTAAATCAGCATGACCAGTACCAACATCATTTGGCATGCCTAGAAAAGGAAAAGACGATTATACCCTTGATCAAGACCATTTTATTTAAAGGATGAATGTTGTTGCTCTTTACCATATTATTTATTATGAAAATCTTACATCTTTAGTGGCCATGTAATAGTCACATGATCACTTTTTTATTTCTTTCAATGCCCACTTTTAAATTGTCACGTGACATTTTTTCCTTTTTTTCAACATCTAATTTAAACAGCAGGAGCCAATTGCAACTTAAATTAAAAGTGAAGGGTTGATTATAAATTTTTTTAATTTAGGAAGGAATATGTAAATACTCCATAGTTAAGGAGAGCTAAGTGGAATTAACCATAAAAGAAGATACACAATCCAGAATTTATTATGGATAAATGGATTCAACCATAGAGACCTGAGGAGCAATATAAGCAATAGATTGTCTAGAACATAGAATTATAAGATCTTATAACTAAGACAACTTTAGCATCTAACATGTGGTCATCATCCTTAGATGCAGGTCTAAATCATTCAAAAGGTTTCAAGATTATGAAAAACTCTATGATAGATTACTAAAATATATAGTCTGCTGCACAGTAAGACATCTAAATTGCATTCAAGAATGAGTTGACAAAAGGAAAGACGAAAAAAGGTTTAAACACACGAAAAGCTACCTTCGCAGCAAAATTTCCTCCATAAGCTCTCACAAGTTCCTTCAGCCACAGCAGGGGAGCAATGTGAGGATTAGCTTGGCTGACAATGAAATGGTTCGCATCAAACAACTCCTTCAACTGTATAATGGGCAAATCACTTTCCAAACTCCCATCTCTCCATCGGCAGGATGAATGTCCTGAAACCTCCGGTTCCTCAAAAAAGGGTGGATGGAAAGGAATAATATCCCCAAGTCTATCCTTTGCCATCAACTCTTGTGCCTCAAATAGTTCAGGAAATGCGCAAGAAGCAGCAACAGCACTCCATATCACAACATTCGGTGATGTCAAGTAGTTGAGGCATCTTGGTGGTTCATGCTTTCTAGGAGAGCAAACTGTTATACCAAGAACTCTACCAGTCATGTCATAAGCCTCTTGAAATGTTAAATTGCTTGTGAGGTGCCTCAACATCTTGTGCAGCTGCCCAATCTCATGGACTGCACCATATGTCATAACCCTCTTAACCACAGCCAAGATTCCACCCATGTTATCAAAGAACTGCAAGGAATGCAAAGAATCCTCAAAGAAGCTCTCAAGTTCAGGCCATGTTCGTGTAGCGACAATTGCACACATAACGGACCCTACGAAGCTTGTTCTCTACTAATGTTTTCACCACACCCATTCAACCATTTAACAACTGACTATTTTGTTCATAATTAATCATTAGTTATACCCATTCTGATCACGTAATCTGCTCTTTTCTACGTAATCTGCTCTTTTCTACCACAGTCTTATTTAATAATTTTTAATATAGATAATTTTCTTTTACCATACCAAAAGGTAGAGAGAGATTCATGAATCAGCCACATAGTCTCTGCATATAGTCTTTCCAAATTCACGGGCTATCTATTACTATTTATTAATATATCTAATTTATAAAATTAGTCTATAATAAATATTTTTTTACTTTTTATTTTTTTTTATTTTTATTATTAAAATTAAATCAATGCCTCCACATTATACAGGCATGTAACTAGTTAAGCTAATGGAAGTACTCGGCTCACTCGTGTAATGTATTGTCTGGGCATATAACTAGTTAAGCTAACGGTGGAGTACTTGGCTCACTCGTGTAATGTATTGCTTCACTCGTGTAATGTAATGCCTTCGCACGATTAAACGAAGCAACAAGATGACAGTGAAAGATGATGAAAAGTAGAAGGCATTAGGTTAGGCGGCATTAGGTCAAAACAAACATGATACGGATCTAGTTAGGACAATGATATACAGAATATTGACCGATGATTCATCCAACAAGAATTGGGATAAGAACTTGTCATTCATACCCACCCACCAATGAGTATTTAAAAAGTCCAATTTTTGTGGTTTTTAATGACTCATCTTTAGCCTAAATTAAATAATTAATAATTAATATTAAACGAAGTCGTTACCCTCGCAAAAATTCTTACCTAGGGTCGTGGCTCAACCCAATCAAAATTATCGCTGGTATAATTAAAATTTTGATTCATAATGACCCATTTAAAATTAAAGTTTGACCCATTCTGGACTTGAATTGAAAAATTCCTAACTCTTTTTTTTTTAAGGTTGGTTTCAAGATGACGTTGATTTTTACCATCCGAAGTAAGAAGGATCAGATTTAATTTTTAAAAATTAAAAATTAATTATCACATTTTTTGTTAATTTTTTATTTTTAAAATTAAGGATAAATATGTTTTTTGAAAATAATTTGTGGCACCTTTAGTTGATTTTTTTAAAAACCTGTATGAAAATATTTACTTCTAACCGTCCCTAATGTTAAAATATATATCCTATCATCATCATGTGGAAGTGAGAAGCAGCTATCCATTCATTGGTTAAGATGTGCAAGCAAGGGAAGACAAAATGGTATAAATTAGTTCAAAAACAACCACTTACCTGCTAGGATAAAATTCCAAGCCATTAAAATGCTCCCAAAGCTACCCTTGTCCTCACCGGAAACTGTTTATTTATTTTAAGTTAATGACGAAATGAAAACAGGTTAAAAAGGTAGGGAAACGTGAAATATGAAAAACCGTTCGATAAAGATCTATCGGTGTAAAACCCGCACGGGCCAAAAGCTACGATCCACTCGCACATATATTTATAATATCGTAACTCTTAAGCAAATCATCCCTGATGGCTCTATTCCCTCCCAAGATGCATTCATATTTTATTTCATCAACTCTTGGATGCATGGTAGTTGTTATACTTCCTCTCACCTCAATCATTCAAGCAAGACAATCTTGTTAATTAGGCATACGTCAAATAAATCAAAATTTAACTCCTAATCCTCATCATCCTATTTACAGCTGTCCTGTCCTGCTTTCAATTCACTTCCCTCTCATTCGATTGGACTTATACTTTAACAACAATTGCCAATGAAATTTTAGTATGGTTAATGAGTTGCAAGTCGTATAATTCTCCACTCAATGCAGGAAATGTGCTAACATTTCATTTAAAAAATTGACATGAGTCTTTCATTATTTTCAATTAGTCTTCCATTGTATTTTGAAAGAATTAAAAAGATGTATGTTAATTTTTAAATGATATATATATATATGTTTGCTTGTTAGGCAGAGAATTTGATTGGCACATGCTCTCCTCCATGGTTGTTAGATTCTCATCCTTTTATTTTAAAAATAAAATTCCTTTTCAATTCAATGAATATTATCATCCATCAATCATTTTTGAACATGCCATCTTTGCATTCATTAGGCATCACATAATGTTGACGTCCACCACCTAATACCTCCTCTTACGGATCCAAAGAAAGACTTTCCAAGGAAGAAGGAAGTATCACGCGTCCAACTCGTCCACGACCCAACCATCATTCGTGACTGCTCACGAGATCCATCGTAAAAGTTTTCTATTATGGTCCCATCACTTATGTCCCATCAATTACGCCTTATCGCTTTCATAAAGCCACAGCCTAACTTGGTGGCTGGTTCTCCCTCCTTCCCATCGACGTACCAAAAATTTCGCGCTGGACATGGCCCTCCCCAACGGAATCCTCCAATTTTCTCCCTATAAATCACCAATCGCCCTCTCCTCTCATCGATCGCCCCCCATCTCATCCTTCTCTCTACCTTCCCCACTCTCGCGCTCCAAACCCTGCCCTCTTCTGCCCTCCTCCCCTTGGTCGTCCCCGATGGGCAGCATCCGCTCCCTCTTCCGCCGCTGCCGTTGCGGCCCCTCCAAAGCCTCATCAGCCACCGCTTCCTCCCCAGCCTCCCCCACCACCGGGGCATCGGACGAGCTGGAGCGGATCTTCAAGAAGTTCGACTCCAACGGGGTCGGCAAGATCTCATCGTCAGAGCTGGCCGCGATCTTCGAGAGCCTCGACCACCCCGCCTCGGACAAGGAGCTGGAATGCATGATGAGTGAGGCTGATGCTGATGGTGATGGCTTCATCAGCTTCGACGAGTTCGTCAACCTCAACGTCCGCACCGTCGATAACTCCGCCGCCCTCGAGGACCTCTGCCATGCCTTCTCCGTCTTCGACCTCGATCGCAACGGCGCTATCTCCATCGACGAGCTCGCCCGCGTCCTCCGTAGCATCGGCGAGTGTGCCTCCGTCACCCAGTGCAAACATATGATTTACGGCGTTGACCGGCCTCGTCTCCTTCGAGGAGTTCAAGCTCATGATGACCAACGGATCCAGCTTCCCCTTGCCAGCAAGATCGAGTGATTAGAGTTTGGATTCAGAATTCTTTTCGTTCTTCTCCCTTCTCACTCTTCCTTTTTCCTTGCTCTTTGTTCTTGATCACTCTTTTTTCTCTCTTTTTGGGGTCTCCTTGGGTTCGGGGTTGGGTGTGGTGGTGGTCTCTCATGACCGTCTGATCTTGATCCAGACGTTGAGCAGAAAGGGTGCTGGAAGTTGATTTTCGATGGGATTAATTATACATAAATTGGGGATCGACATTTTATCCTTTAGGGCTTGTTTGATTCACGGTAAAAGGTATCGCAAAATTTGATATCAAAAAATTTTGTTCCTACGTTAAAATGTTTCTTTCGCCCTTTTAGTGCTCATCCGTACATAATTTGAATTTTTACATTTTATGAAAAATAAAATTTCATCGGTATCGCAGCGTGTTTCTTTTTTCTTTCTAACATACCTTTCTTTTTTTTTCAAATCAGATCTAAAAATTTTTGCTTTGATTTAGAATTTTGGTATCTTGATTTCTAAAACTTTTTGTTTTGATTTAGAATTTTGGTATCTTGATTTCTTAATCATTTTTTATAACCCATATAGAAGTTAAAAAAATTAGATGGTAAAAATAAATTAAGAATTAAAGGATATAATTGGTATTTTTCTGTGAAAGAATTCTATGAAAGAAATTGTTCAACGAAACATGATAGCTTCATTCTTTCTTAGAAAAATGGCTTATTTTTCATGATCAATCAAATGAGGAAACAGATCAGACAATAATCCTTGCAACATATCAATGAGGCGCTAATAAAAAAATGCTATTAAAAAAAATTAATTAAAGGACTACCCTAATAATTACCAGACCGATCAAAACAAAGACACCGACAACCATAACGAAATAATAATATTAATTAATATCAACAAAATCATAAAAAAGAAAATTAGGTATAATTAATTAGCTAAAACAAAGGCACCGGCAACCATAACAAAATAATAATATTAATTAATCTCAACGAAATCATAAAAAAAGAAAATTAGGTATAATTAATTAGCTGAAACCAATCTCAGATTCTATTAAAGGATAAAAAGAAAAGATGATCTCCAATTTTTGTACAATTAATCCCATCGGGAAGCAGCTTCCAGCACCCTTTCTGTTCAACGGCTGGATCAAGATCAAACAGTCATGAGAGACCACCACCACACCCAACCCCAAACCCAAGGAGACCCAAAGAAGACAAAAAAAAAAAAAAAAGAGTGACCAAGAACAAAGAGCGAGGAAAAAGGAAGAGTGAGAAGGGAGGAGAACGAAAAGAATTCCGAATCCAAACTCTAATCACTCAATCTTGCTGGCAAGGGGGATCCCGGATCCGTTGGCCATCATAAGCTTGAACTCCTCGAAGGAGACGAGGCCATCACCGTCGTGGTCGATGCCGTCAATCATACGTTTGCACTGGGCGATGGAGGCACCCTCGCTGATGCTACGGAGGATGCAGGCGAGCTCGTCGGTGGAGATAGCGCCATTACGATCGAGGTCGAAGACAAAGAAGGCGTGGCGGAGGTCCTCGAGGGCGGCGGAGTCGTCGACGGTGCGGACGTTGAGGTCGACGAACTCGTCGAAGCTGATGAAGCCATCACCATCGGCGTCAGCCTTCTCATCATGCGTTCCAGCTCCTCATCCGAGGCAGGGTGGCCGAGGCTCTCGAAGATCGCGGCCAGCTCCGACGATGAGATCTTGCCATCCCCGTTGGAGTCGAACTTCTTGAAGACCCGCTCTAGCTCATTCGATGCCCCGGCGGTGGGGGAGGTCGGGGAGGAAGCGGTGGCCGAGGAGGCCTTGGAGCGGCTGCAACGACAGCGGTGGAAGAGGGAGCGGATGTTGCCCATCGAGGGACGACCAAGGGGAGGAGGGCGGGGTTTGGAGCGCGAGAGAGGGGGGGAAGGTAGAGAGAAGGATGAGATGAGGGGGCGATCGGTGATTTATAGGGAGAAAATTAGGGGATTCTGTTGGGGGAGGGCCATGTCCGGTGCGGATTTATAGGGGAAGAGGGCCGATGATTCCGTTAGCACTTGGTACCTCGGTGGCATTACCACCTTGGGCCCTTGTTTTATCGGTAAGGAGGAAGCAGGGGTTCCGACAGCGCGAGTGAGTGGATTATTATGTGCACCACCTTCTTGTGATGACAGCTACAATTGGTTCTTCATTAGTAGTCGGTGACTCTACCGCCATAAGGAAACTGAATTGAATCCTTGCTGGAAACCAAGAAGAGCTAATGGGAAACATGCTGAGAAATTCCCAAGCTTAAATTAAGCAAGCAAACATTTATATGCTCGTGTGCCAAGCGCTGATGGGATTGAAAAATATATATATATATATATATATATATATATATTTATAATTCTATTGGATTTGTGTTTGGGTTCGGATTCGAACGGAGTTCGAGCTGAAAATTAGGATCAAAAACCCAAAACCTACTTATTTTCTTTATAAAATAATATAAAAATATTTGGTTTTGTAGACTATATTTCTTTGTTTGAATCTTTAGCGTTGTTAAATGTTAGATGGAGATGAGGCTTATATTTGTTGAGTTTATTTTATAGGTTTTCAACTTAAAAGATTTTTTTGATGACTTATTTTCTACTATTTCTTACGTTGGAAGTTCTTACATTGTGCACCTAAGTGCCAAGCATCATCTACATCAGCAGGTCTAGCCTCCGGAGTTTCAAGTCTGATCGGACAAAAAATGGATAATCGTTCCCATGCCCATATCTGAATGTTCGAATAATACTCAATATTAGTAAACAATACAAAAAAAAAAAATTTTCAAACTCATTCGATTGAATCAAGTGTTTACCTGTAGCAAGGGCAAGTATCCTCCTATCTCTATCAAAATAGGGCTCGTTCCGCGACAGAGTACCCGATACAAACCGGCAAGTGTAACAGAACCCCAGCTATAAGCAGCAAATGCCCCAAGGTCTTCTAAAAGAGGCACATATATCAACTTCACTAAATATCCAGATGTATCTGCAAGGATGACTCCACCTATGATTCAAAGAAGTTGCCCCCTCACAAACTGCTGGACAACTTCATCATCAGCATCATCGTCCAAGTGAAAGTCTCAGTAAAACTGATCGAAGAATGATAAGCGGAAACAACCATTAGGAAAGGCCTCGGCAGGGGGTTCAACCCCAAACAACCTCATAAATATATCCTGCCACTGCTCTAATGTATAACGCGGATCAAACCCAGTAATCGCGAACCCATCAATCCATAAACCACTCAAAATACCGACATCCTGTAGTGTGACGGTCGTCTCGCCAAATGGAAGATGAAATATGTGGGTCTCCTGCCGTCACCTCTCAACAAGTGCAGAAATAAGGCTGACATCAAGTCAAATTTGGCCTATCCGATATATGCCATACATGCCAACCTGCTCCAAATAATATTGCACTCGTGGGTGTGTCATGCCCGGTGTCTCCTTCCATATCTGCGTATCATATCGATGGCATCTAAACACCGGTAATTCCTACAACAAATTCATTGCAATAATATATATCAATAACATAAACGCATGCTAACTAATAAAGGATCATCGATTAATAATACATACCTTGCCCTCAAATATTTTGGTTGATCTATGCGAGGCTTGTAAAGTGAGAACACCAGGATCGTGAGGCCCTGGATGTAAAACATTATGAGCCATGTCGTACTACTCTGTGAAAACAAGTAAAAACATCATATAAGTAAAATATTTAAGCAAATAAAAACATCATATAATCTAATAAAAAATTAAAAACGCATAAAATCAATTATAAAAAAAATGCGATTATAGCTAACTAAATAGAAGGGCATATCAACTCTTATGCCAAATCAAAGGTTTACAAGAACACATGCATGGCACTATGGCAAATTGTTGGATTCTTATGAACATCAAGCATTTGAAACTCATACATTAGAGCTGTTTAATATTCATGTGATTTGATTTATTTGAACAAAAAAGCATAATTACTATGATAATGAGATGGAAACCACGATGATGTACACTAAAATTTTTAATAAAATAATTTTTAATAGAATAATTTTTAATAGAATAATTACAATGAATGTTAATCCAATAACAGTAAACAACCAAGGCAATAGTTCAAATATGATTTAATTTTAAAATAAATTATATTTGCCTAAAACTAAGAATGTATTTATATAAGTAATTTATGATTCAAGTAATTTTGCAAAAATGCCATGCATTTTAAAAGTACGGTACCGTGGTCTAAAAAATCTTAAATATTTTTTAAAAAAATTTAACATATTTATTTTCTGTGTGCTTGTTGTATGGTAAAGACTATATCAGAGACTTGACATCCAAAGCATTCATTTTTTTTAATTATTATTATTAAAACAAGACATATTGGCATATCCAGTGTGTCAATATTGCTCATCATGACTGATAACATAGATCATGCTCATTGAATTTTTTTTACTCATCAAACAATGTAATTTTTCCACAATAAACTAATCTTTACTTATTTGTATCCATACATAAATTTACTGGTTTTTTAGTTTTTCTGTCGCGATTAACTAATGTACTTGAACTAAAAATATCATTGTTTCAGTTATCAATTTCTTTATCATAAGGATGAATGTAAAGCAGCTAGTAACAAAGCATATTTAAATTTTTATAATTTAATTGAATTAAAAAAATTTATCTTGCTAGGGGACTCCTAGCCCGAGAGAGGGAGCGAAAGGGGGACGGGCTGCGAGGGAGAGAGGGGGATGGGCCGTGAGAGAGAGGGAGCAGGGGGAACCTTGCTCGGCTCAGATGCGGGAGGGGGATGGGCCGCGAGAGAGAGGGAGAGGGGGGGACCACGCTTGGCTCGGGTGCAGGAGGGGGACAGGCCGCGAGATGGGCCACAAGAGAGAGGGAGCAGGGGGGACCACACTTGGCTCGGGTGCGGGAGGGGGATGGGCCGTGAGAGAGAGGGAGCAGGGGGGACCGCTCGAGTGCTTGGGTGCGGGAGAGGGGAGCAGGGGGTCGGGTGCGCGCAAGAGAGAGGGAGCAGGAGGGACCGCTCGGGTGCGAGAGAGGGAAGCAGGCAGTCGGGTGCAGGGGGCGATGAAGGTTAAAACGTCATGCGGCCTGGCGTTTTGAGAAGTGCCAAAAAAATGCCATACGGCATGGCGTTTTAAAAAAATGCCACGCCACGTTTACCAGGGTGCTTTAAAAAATGCCACTCTGTGTGGTGTTTCTCGACTCCACCGTGGCGTCGACGGGGTTCATTTTTTGCTTGAAAATAGCTATTTGAAATGATGTTTTTCACTTTAACACCATTCGTTCCCATCCCGAATTTTTGAAGGCCCGGCACCGTATAATGTGCCGAAATGTGTTCTTGTATGGCTCATATTATACCATACTCGTTTGTGGAATTTGTGATAAGAAAATGTCATCATTTTGTGGCATGTACTTCCAATGGCTGTGGATAAGAAGATATTCCAAGCATTTCAGATGGTGGCAGACATGTGACCTATGCTGCTTGCTCCCTTATGACTAGAATTGCATTCTTATTTCTATGAATTATAAAAATTTTTCCAACTTTCAAAACGGAACTCGCACTGCTTGGCTTTCACTAGCTTGCATTCGGAACTAAGAACAAGTCATTTATAATCATTTTTCCAATGCAATTTGAAGCGTTCCCAGTTAGGGATGGAGAACTGTCATACGTTTGCAACAAAGTATTTTATTTTCCTTGAAATAGTGGTAGGACCACGACGGATCATCTCTAAGAAGCGTTCGTATGGTTTGTTTGTTCTGTTTACGTCATGATGAATGTGTTCGCTGGGCATTTATACATTGAGGTTCATTAGAGGAACTTCCAAGGTTTTTCCGAACCTTGTTCAAAGAGGATTTTTTAAAAAATAATATTTTTAAAAAAACAAGTTTTTCTAAATAGCGTATTTTTAAAAATTATTTGCAAGAATAGAATGGTTTGGTTCAGCTAAGTAAATACCTCGGCTGGGTCTGTCACACCGGCAGAAATCATCCATCCAACGGACGGTTTCTCCAATGATTTCACAGTAACAGCAGCCAATTTTTCTTTTTATATATATATATATATATATATATTTCTTTTCTTTTTTTTTTTTTTTCTCACTGCTAATCAATCAATCATTCATTGACTGGCAGACAAATATTTTCAGAGAAATAGGCAAATGAGTTGCTGACTTCTACGAAAAACTAAAAAAAAAAATTTATCTGTTAAAGAGATGAACAGATAATTTTGAAATCATCGCTTCACTTTAATTTTACTTTAATTTTTAACATTCTCATTTTGAAGTAATTTTTCCATTCACGGCTTCACTTTAATTTCAAAAAAAGAAAATATTGAAATCATTACCTCTAAATGTAGAAAGTCTTACTATTTTATGAGCTGTTTCACTTTTTTCTGGCTTATCATGAGATAATTCACTGAATGTACTTAATGGAGCAAGACTTTTGAAATGTATTTTGAAAAGAATAAATTCTTGAAAGCTAGGAATATCTTTAGAAAACTTGGTTTTGGACACAGTTTTTCTCTGGCATTTCAAATGAGAGTTTCATGTTCTAGATCCCATGCTGCAAATGGACTGGGCCACCCAAAACCAAAATATTAGCCTTGGTAAAATTATTTGGTAATTTTATAAGGATTTTTTACTGCTTAAAGTGAGTCCAAAAAATTTCTCTAAAAGGTACAGAAGAACCCAATTATTTATACATCAATAGGAATCACTGCATGGGCTGTCAATGACAACTCCATGCAATAGAAGATATCCAATGTAGACAACAATTTTATTTGTTTTGATGTGGTAATGAGAAGGAATCATAATGCGGTGATCTGTTTTCTGTACATGGAAAATTCAGAAGAAATGACTTTACCATGCAAAAGAAATTGTTGCAGATGAGCCTTCTTTTCAAATTAACAATCGGTCTGAGAGGCCATTAGATAATAGGGTTGGCACATAAACTGACATGCTGCCACTGAAAATAATCGAGCAGATGTGAAATGGATGCCATCCCTGCATTCACACATGTTGTTCAAATTGGCAACTCAAAGGATATGGATCTCACTTTTCATCCATTTTATTGCTATCAATACTTCCAGGCTCATCACAATGTGCAATTGTTTCATCGGTGCAGCTCAATTTGGATTCATCATCCTCGCATTCAGAAGCTGTGCTGGCAATGCAACTTTCTATATGTAGGCTCTCTGCAACCACATCAGGAGAGGAGCCTTGATGTTGCTCAAAGTCACCATTCATGTTCACCAAATTAAGAGCTTCTTTTCTGACTATGTTAAACACAATTCCACTATGAATCCTTTCGGGCTGCAACAAGTCACCCTCAGAAACCATGATGCTACTAGAAGCAGTTGTTGTGATTCTGTTACCAAGCTCATTTGCATCCGTATTCGCTGAAATTGTACCAGAGGTTGTCTCTCCAGTGTTGTTAGAATATGTGTCCCTACCAACCATTTGACCTAATGCAGCAGCGTCGGATCGTGTAGTTAAATCTTCGATTTCGTCTTCCCTTGACCAAGCCTTATCCGGCTCAGACTCAAAATCAAGGTTCTGAACAAAGTTAATAAATTTGTCTGCAGAAACTGTCCTCATAAGAGGACCGCCAGATCTTGTCCAAGAATTAAGTTCTATGCTCTCTGATTCACCATCACTTCCATCGCGCAGGCTTCGCTGAGCATGTGCATTCCTGTTTGATGGGCTTCCCATGTGACCAGACCCTTGGTGGATCGAGGCAAGGGCATCTCCAAATGCATCTTCTTCAGTGGAGCCCAGTGAGTCCTCTCTTGCGATGCGATTCCATGAAGGGATACTTTTAGAAGGACTGAACTTGACTGTGCTTGTAAGCCCTTGGGAAGCAGCAGCCCTCGTAGCACTCCTCTTTAGCCTTCGCATGTGATTAAGAAGAGCAACACATTCATCTAAAACAAGTTCAATAGCGCAGTTTGCCTTTATTGCAGACAGCTTCTCCCAAGTACATCTCCTTCCCTGATTGGCAGCCTTTTGAAGCTCCGTATATGATGGGTTTTGTATAATCTTGGAATACTAATAGAAGAAAAGCAAACAAAAATGATGAATGTATCAATCCAGATATGACCATAACAGTCCATAATGCACAATATGAAGAAAAAATAATAATAATTATCAGATACCTGGGCAAGGGTAGCAGACATTACTACGGTCACATCCCCTTCCCACTCCGGAGCAAACAATTTAGCAATCCCTCCCAATGGAAAACCAAGTTCTAGAACCTGATTTCATCTATGTTTAACCTCCATCTCCACAAGATGAGCAAGCTATTTTTCACGTAGGAAAAAAGAAAAGAAGAAGATTAGCAAGCTATTTGATCACAATAACCCAATCAAAATTACCAAACTAGATAAAATGGAAAGGTTAATTCCACTTAACCCCCCTTAATTATAGAGCATTTTCACTTTCCTTTCTAAACTAAAAAAATTTACAATCAATCCCCTAACATCAATTTCAGTTACAATTAACCCTTTCCATTTAAATCTAGGGTTAAATCAGCATGACCAGTACCAACATCATTTGGCATGCCTAGAAAAGGAAAAAACGTTGTACCTTTGATCAAGACCATTTTATTTAAAGGATGAATGTTGTTGCTCTTTACCATATTATTTATTATGAAAATCTTACATCTTTAGTGGCCATGTAATAGTCACATGATCACTTTTTCATTTCTTTCAATGCCCACTTTTAAATTGTCACGTGACACTTTTTCCTTTTTTTCAACATCTAATTCAATATGCCTCTTAACTATGGAGTATTTACATATTCCTTCCTAAATTAACTGGGAAAAAATTTATAATCAACCCTTCACTTTTAATTTAAGTTGCAATTGGCTCCCGCCGTTTAAATTAGAGCAGTTGAAAAAAGGAAAAAGTGTCACTGTGACAATTTAAAAGTGGGAGCATTGAAAGAAATGAAAAAGTGGTCATGTGACTATTACATGGCCACTAAAGATGTAAGATTTTCATAATAAATAATATGGTAAAGAGCAACAACATTCATCCTTTAAATAAAATGGTCTTCGATCAAGGGTATAATCGTCTTTTCCTTTTCTAGGCATGCCAAATGATGTTGGTACTGGTCATGCTGATTTAACCCTATATTTAAATGGAAAGGGTTAATTGTAACTGAAATTGATGTTAGGGGATTGATTGTAAATTTTTTTTAGTTTAGAAAGGAAAGTGCAAATGCTCTATAATTAACGGGGGTTAAGTGGAATTAACCTTTTCCGATTTTATCTAGTTTGGTAATTGTGATTGTGTTATTGTGATCAAATAGCTTGCTTAATCTTCTTTCTTTTCTTTTTTCCTACGTGGAAAATAGCTTGTTCATCTTGCCGAGATGGAGATTAAACATAGATGAAACGGTCAGGTTCTAGAACTTGGTTTTCCATTGGGTCAGAGGGATTGCTAAATTGTTTGCTCCGGAGTGGGAAGGGGATGATGACTGTAGTAATGTCTGCTACTCTTGCCCAGGTATCTGATAATTATTATTATTTTTTTTCTTCATATTGTGCATTATGGACTGTTATGGTCATATCTGGATTGATACAATCATCATTTTTCTTTGCTTTTCTGCTCTTAGTATTTCAAGATTATACAAAACCCATCATATGCGGAGCTTCAAAAAGGCTGCCAATCAGGGAAGGAGATGTATCTTGGGAGAAGCTGTCTGCAATAAAAGGCAAACTGCGCTATTGAACTTGTTTTAGATGAATGTGTTGCTCTTCTTAATCACATGCCGCGAAGGCTAAAGAGGAGTGCTACGTAGGGCTGCTGCTTCCCAAGGGCTTACAAGCACAGTCAAGTTCAGTCCTTCTAAAAGGTATCCCTTCATGGAATCGCATCGCAAGGAGGAGGACTCACTGGGCTCCACTGAAGAAGATGCATTTGGAGATGCCCTTGCCTCGATCCACCAAGGGTCTGGTCACATACGGGGAAGCCCATCAAACAGGGAGAATGTGCACATGCTCAGCGAAGCCTGCGCGCGATGGAAGTGATGGTGAATCAGGAGAGCATAGAACTTCTAATTCTTGGACAAGATCTGGCGGTCCTCTTATGAGGACAGTTTCTGCAGACAAATTTATTAACTTTGTTCAGAACCTTGATTTTGAGTCTGGAGCCGGATAAGGCTTGGTCAAGGGAAGACGAAATCGAAGATTTAATCTACATATCAGATCCGACGCTGCTGCATTAGGTCAAATGGTTGGTAGGGACATATTCTAACAACACTGGAGAGACAACCTCTGGTACAATTTCAGCGAATACGGATGCAAATGAGCTTGGTAACAGAATCACAACAACTGCTTCTAGTAGCATCATGGTTTCTGAGGGTGACTTGTTGCAGCCCGAAAGGATTCATAATGGAATTGTGTTTAACATAGTCAGAAAAGAAGCTCTTAATTTGGTGAACATGAATGGTGACTTTGAGCAACATCAAGGCTCCTCTCCTCATGTGGTTGCAGAGAGCCTACATATAGAAAGTTGCATTGCCAGCACAGCTTCTGAATGCGAGGATGATGAATCCAAATTGAGCTGCACTGATGAAACAATTGCACATTGTGATGAGCCTGGAAGTATTGATAGCAATAAAATGGATGAAAAGTGAGATCCATATCCTTTGAGTTGCCAATTTGAACAACATGTGTGAATGCAGGGATGGCATCCATTTCACATCTGCTCGATTATTTTCAGTGGCAGCATGTCAGTTTATGTGCCAACCCTATTATCTAATGGCCTCTCAGACCGATTGTTAATTTGAAAAGAAGGCTAATCTGCAACAATTTCTTTTGCATGGTAAAGTCATTTCTTCTGAATTTTCCATGTACAGAAAACAGATCACCGCATTATGATTCCTTCTCATTACCACATCAAAACAAATAAAATTGTTGTCTACATTGGATATCTTCTATTGCATGGAGTTGTCATTGACAGCCCATGCAGTGATTCCTATTGATGTATAAATAATTGGGTTCTTCTGTACCTTTTAGAGAAATTTTTTGGACTCACTTTAAGCAGTAAAATCCTTATAAAATTACCAAATAATTTTACCAAGGCTAATATTTTGGTTTTGGGTGGCCCAGTCCATTTGCAGCATGAGATCTAGAACATGAAACTCTCATTTGAAATGCCAGAGAAAAACTGTGTCCAAAACCAAGTTTTTGTTAGAAGTCTAAAGATATTCCTAGCTTTCAAGAATTTATTCTTTTCAAAATACATTTCAAAAGCCTTGCTCCATTAAGTACATTCATTGAATTATCTCATGATAAGCCAGAAAAAAGTGAAACAGCTCATAAAATAGTAAGACTTTCTACATTTAGAGGTAATGATTTCAATATTTTCTTCTTTTGAAATTAAAGTGAAGCCGTGAATGGAAAAATTACTTCAAAATGAGAATGTTAAAAATTAAAGTAAAATTAAAGTGAAGCGATGATTTCAAAATTATCTGTTCATCTCTTTAACAGATAAATTTTTACTTGTTTTTTTTTTAGTGTTACGTGGAAGTAAGCAACTCATTTGCCTATTTCTCTGAAAATATTTGTCTGTCAGTCAATGAATGATTGATTGATTAGCAGCCAGAAAAAAAAAATAAAAAATAAAAATAAATAAAAATAAATATATATATATATAAAGAAAAATTGGCTGCTGTTACTGTGAAATCATCGGAGAAACCGTCCGTTGGATGGATGATTTCTGCCGGTGTGACAGACCCAGCCGAGGTATTTACTTAGCTGAACCAACCCATTCTATTCTTGCAAATAATTTTTAAAAATACGCTATTTAGAAAAACATATTTTTTTAAAAATATTATTTTTTAAAAAATCCTCTTTGAACAAGGGTCGGAAAAACCTTGGAAGTTCCTCTAATGGACCTCAATGTATAAATGCCCAGCGAACACATTCATCATGACGTAAACAGAACAAACAAACCATACGAACGCTTTTTAGAGATGATCCGTCGTGGTCCTACCACTATTTCAAGGAAAATAAAATACTTTGTTGCAAACGTATGACAGTTCTCCATCCCTAACTGGGAACGCTTCAAATTGCATTGGAAAAATGATTATAAATGACTTGTTCTTAGTTCCGAATGCAAGCTAGTGAAAGCCAAGCAATGCGAGTTCCGTTTTGAAAGTTGGAAAAATTTTTATAATTCGTAGAAATAACAATGCAATTCTAGTCATAAGGGAGCAAGCAGCATAGGTCACATGTCTGCCACCATCTGAAATGCTTGGAATATCTTCTTATCCACAGCCATTGGAAGTACATGCCACAAAATGATGACATTTTCTTATCACAAATTCCACAAACGAGTATGGTATAACATGAGACATACAAGAACACATTCCGGCACATTATACGATGTCGGGCCTCCAAAAATTCGGGGTGGAAATGAAAGTTTTTGCAAGAATGGTGTTAAAGTGAAAAACGTCATTTCAAATGGCATTTTTTAGGCAAAAAATGAACCCCGTTGACGCCACAGTGGAGCCTCGAAACACAACATAGAGTGGTGTTTTTTAAAGCTTCTTGGTAAACGCAGCGTGGCGTTTTAACCTTCGTCACCCCCCACACCCGACCCCCTGCTCCCCTCTCCCGCACCCGAGCACCCGAGCGGTCCCTCCTGCTCCCTCTCTCTTGCGCGCACCCGAGCGGTCCCTCCCCGGCTCTCTCTCTTGCGCGCACCCGAGCACCCGACCCCCTGCTCCCCTCTCCCACACCCGAGCGGTCACCCCCGCTCCCTCTCTCTCACGGCCCATCCCCCCTCCCGCACCCGAGCCGAGCGTGGTCCCCCCCGCTCCCTCTCTCTTGTGGCCCGTCCCCTCCCGCTCCCGAGCCAAGCGTGGTCCCCCCGCTCCCTCTCTCTCGCGGCCCTTTCCCCTCCCGCAACCAAGCCGAGCGTGGTTCCCCTCGCTCCCTCTCTCTCACGGCCCATCCCCCTCCCTCTCTCATGGTCGTCCCCCTTTCGCTCCCTCTCTCGGGCCGGGGTCCCCCAGCAAGGTAATTTTTTTTTAATTCAATTAAATTATAAAAATTTAAATATGCTTTATTACTAGCTGCTTCACATTCATCTTTATGATAAATAAATTGATAATTGAAACAATGATATTTTTAGTTCAAGTACCTCAGTTAATCGTAACAGAAAAACTAAAAAACCAGTAAATTTATGTATGGATATAAATAAGTAAAGGTTAGTTAGCTTATTGCGAAAAAATTGCATTGTTTGATGAGTAAAAAAAATTCAATGAGCATGATCTATGTTATCAATCATGATGAGCAACATTGACATACTTGATATGCCAATATGTCTTGTTTTAATAATAATAATTAAAAAAAAATGAATGCTTTGGATGTAAAGTCTTTGATATAGTCTGATTTTTACCATACAATAAGCACACAGAAAATAAATATGTTAAAATTTTTTTAAAAAAATTTAAGATCTTCTAGACAATGACACCGTACTTTTAAAATGCATGGCATTTTTGCAAAATTACTTGAATCATAAATTACTTATATAAATACATTCTCAGTTTCAGGCAAATATAATTTATTTTAAAATTAAATCATATTTGAGCTATTGCCTTGGTTGTTTACTGCTATTGGATTAACATTCATTGAAATTATTCTATTAAAAATTATTTTATTAAAAATTATTTTATTAAAAATTTTAGTGTACATCATCATAGTTTCCATCTCATTATCATAGTAATTATGCTTTTTTGTTCAAATAAATCAAATCACATGAATATTAAACAGCTCTAATGTATGAGTTTCAAATGCTTGATGTTCATAAGAATCCAACAATTTGCCACAGTGCTATGCATGTGTTCTTGTAAACCTTTGATTTGGCATAAGAGTTGACGTGCCCTTATATTCAGTTAGCTATAATCGCATTTTTTTTATAATTGATTTTATGCATTTTTAATTTTTTATTAGGTTATATGATATTTTTATTTGCTTTAATATTTTACTTATGTGATGTTTTTACTTGTTTTGACAGAGTAGCACGACATGGCTCATAATGTTTTACATCCAGGGCCTCACGATCCTAGTGTTCTCACTTTGCAAGCCTCGCATAGATCAACCAAAATATTTGAGGGCAAGATATGTATTATTGATCGATGATCCTTTATTAGTTAGCATGCGTTTATGTTATTGATATATATTATTGCAATGAATTTGTTGCAGGAATTGTCGGCGTTTAGATGCCGTCGATATGATACGCAAATATGGAAGGAGACACCGGGCATGCACACCCACGAATATGATTTGGAGCAGGTTGGCATATATGGCATATATCGGATAGGCCAGATTCGACTCGATGTCAGTCTTATTTCTGCACTTGTTGAGAGGTGACGGTAGGAGACCCACACATTTCATCTTCCATTTGGCGAGGCAACCGTCACACTACAAGATGTCGGTATTTTGAGTGGTTTACGAATTGATGGGTTCGCGATTCATCGGGTTCGATCTGCGTTATATATTAGAGCAGTGGCAGGATATATTTATGAGGTTGTTTGGGGTTGAACCCCCTGCTGAGGCCTTTTCTAAAGGCCGTTTCCGCTTATCATTATTCGATCAGTTCTACCGAGACTTCCACTTGGATGATGATGCTGATGATGAGGTTGTCCAGCAGTTTGTGAGGGGACAACTTCTTCAAATCATAGGTGGAGTCATCCTTCCAGATACATCTGGATATTTAGTAAAGTTGATGTATGTGCCTCTTTTAGAAGACCTTGGGGCATTTGCTGCTTATAGCTAGGGTTCTGCTACACTTGCCGGTTTGTATCGGGCACTCTGTCGCGGAACGAGCCCTATTCAGATAGAGATAGGAGGATACTTGCCTTTGCTACAGGTAAACACTTGATTCAATCGAATGAGTTTGAATTTTTTTTTTTTTTGTATTATTTACTAATATTAAGCATTATTCGAACATTTAGATATGGGCATGGGAACGATTACTCATTTCTCGTCCCATCAGACTTAAGACTCTGGAGGCAAGACCTACTGATGTAGATGATGCTTGGCACTTGGGTGCACAATGTAAGAACTTCCAACGTAAGAAATAGTACCAAATAAGTCATCAAAAAAATCTTTTAATTTGAAAACCTATAAAATAAACTCATCAAATGTAAGCGTCATCTCCATCTAACATTTAACAACGCTCCATCTAACATTTAACAACGCTAAAGATTCAAACAAAGAAATATAGTCTACAAAACCAAATATTTTTATATTATTTTATAGAGAAAATAAGTAGGTTTTAGGTTTTTGATCCTAATTTTTGGCTCGAACTCCGTTCGAATCCGAACCCAACATGAATCCAACGGAATTATAAATATATATATATATATATATATATATATATATATTTCCATCCCATCAGCGCTTGACGCGTGAGAATATAAATGTATGCTTGCTTAATTTAAGCTTGGGAATTTCCCAGCGTGTTTCCCATCAGCTCTTCTTGGTTTCCAGCAAGGATTCAATTCAGTTTCCTTATGGCGGTCGAGTCACCGACTACTAATGAAGAACCAATTGTAGCTGTCATCACAAGAAGGTGGTGCACATAATAATCCACTCACTCGTGCTATCGGAAACCTCGCTCCCTCCTTCTCGATAAAACAAGGGCCCACGGCGATAATGCCACCAAGGTACCAAGTGCTAACAGAATCATCGGCCCTCTTCACCAATAAATCCGCACCGAACATGGCCCTCCCCCAACAGAATCCCCCAATTTTCTCCTTGTAAATCACCGATCGCCCCCTCATCTCATCCTTCTCTCTACCTTCCCCACTTCACTCGCGCTCCAAACCCCGCCCTCCTCCCCTTGGTCGTCCCTTGATGGGCAACATCCGCTCCCTCTTCCGTCGCCGCCATTGCAACCGCTCCAAGGCCTCCTCAGCCACCGCTTCCTCCCCGACCTCCCCCACCACTGGGGCATCGGACGAGCTAGAGCAGGTCTTCAAGAAGTTCGACTCCAATGGGGACGACAAGATCTCACGTCGGAGCTGGCCACGATCTTCGAGAGCCTCGGCCACCCCGCCTCGGACAAGGAGCTGGAACGCATGATGAGCGAGGCCGATGCCGATGGTGATGGCTTCATCAGGTTCGACGAGTTCGTCGACCTCAACGTCAGCACCGTCAACGACTCCACTGCCCTCGAGGACCTCTACCACACCTTCTCTGTCTTCGACCTCGATCGCAATGGTGCTATCTCCGCCGACGAGCTCGCCCGCGTCCTTCGTAGCATCAGCAAGGGTGCCTCCGTCGCCCAGTGCAAACGTATGATTGACGGCATCGACTGCAACGGTGACGACCTTGTCTCCTTCGAGGAGTTCAAGCTCATGATGGCCAACGGATCCGACTTCCCCCTTGCCAGCAAGATCGAGTGATTAAAGTTTGGATTCGGAATTCTTTTCATTCTCCTCCCTTCTCACTCTTCCTTTTTCCTCGCTCTTTGTTCTTGGTCACTCTTTTTTTTTTTGTTTTCTTTGGGTCTCCTTGGGTTCGGGGTTGGGTGTGGTGGTGGTCTCTTATGACCGTTTGATCTTGATCCAGCCGTTGAGCAGAAAGGGTGCTGGAAGCTGATTCTCGATGGGATTAATTGTACATAAATTAGAGATCATCTTTTCATTTTATCCTTTAATACAATCTGAGATTGGTTTCAACTAATTAATTATACCTAATTTTCTTTTTTTATGATTTCGTTGAGATTAATTAATATTATTATTTCGTTATGGTTGCCGATATCTTTGTTTTAGCTAATTAATTATACCTAATTTTCTTTTTTTATGATTTTGTTAAGATTAATTAATATTATTATTTCATTATGGTTGTCGGTGTCTTTGTTTTGATTGGTCCGCAGTAATTATTGGGGTAGTCCTTTAATTAATTTTTTTTATTAGCATTTTTTTATTAGCGCCTCATTGATATGTTGTAAGGATTATTGTCTGATCTGTTTCCTCATTTGATTGATCATGAAAAACAAGCCATTTTTTTTGAGAAAGAATGAAGTTGTCATGTTTGGTTGAACAATTTCTTTCATAGAATTCTTTCACAGAAAAATACCAATTATATCCTTTAATTCTTAATTTTTTTTTTACTATCTAATTTTTTTAACTTCTATATGGGTTATAAAAAATGATTAAGAAATCAAAATACCAAAATTCTAAATCAAAACAAAAACTTTTCGAAATCAAGATACTAAAATTCTAAATCAAAACAAAAAGTTTTAGATCTGATTTGGAAAAAAAAGAAGGTATGTTAGAAAGAAAAAAGAAACACGCCGCGGTACCGATGAAATTTTATTTTTCATAAAATATAAAAATTCAAATTACGTACGGATGAGCCCTAAAAGGGCAAAAAAAATATTTTAATTCGTAGGAACAAAATTTTGTGTTACCAAATTTTGCGATACCTTTACCGTGAATCAAACAAGCCCTAAAGGATAAAATGTCGATCCCCAATTTATGTATAATTAATCCCATCGAAAATCAGCTTCTAGCACCCTTTCTGCTCAACGTCTGGATCAAGATCAGATGGTCATGAGAGACCACCACCACACCCAA
The DNA here is from genome assembly GCA_017589505.3 of Metroxylon sagu. Lineage (NCBI taxonomy): Eukaryota > Viridiplantae > Streptophyta > Magnoliopsida > Arecales > Arecaceae > Metroxylon > Metroxylon sagu. The sequence continues at coordinate 684,763 of JACVBY030000435.1, read as the reverse complement.
CCCCGAACCCAAAGAGACCCCAAAAAGATAGAAAAAAGAGTGATCAAGAAGAAAGAGCGAGGAAAAAGGAAGAGTGAAAAGGGAGAACAAAAAGAATTCTGAATCCAAACTCTAATCACTCGATCTTGCTAGCAAGGGGAAGCCGGATCCGTTGGTCATCATGAGCTTGAACTCCTCGAAGGAGACGAGGCCATCACCATCGCAATCGATGCCGTCAATCATACGTTTGCACTGGGCGACGGAGGCGCCCTCGCCGATGCTACGGAGGACACAAGCGAGCTCATCGACAGAGATAGCGCCATTGCGATTGAGGTCGAAGACGGAGAAGGCATGGCGGAGGTCCTCGAGGGAGGCGGAGTCATCGACGGTGTGGACTTTGAGGTTGACGAACTCATCGAAGCTGATGAAGCCATCACCATCGACGTCAGCCTCGCTCATCATGCGTTCCAGCTCCTTGTCCGAGGTAGGCTGGCCAAGGCTCTCGAAGATCACGGCCAGCTCCGACGATGAGATCTTGCCGTCCTCATTGGAGTCGAACTTCTTCAAGATCCGCTCCAGCTCGTCCGATGCCCCGGCGGTGGGGTTGGCCGGGGAGGAAGTGGTGGCCGTTGAGGCTTTGGAGCGGCCGCAACAGCGGCAGCGGAAGAGGGAGTGGATGCTTCCCATCGGGGACGACCAAGGGGAGGAGGGTGGGGTTTGGAGCGCAAGAGGGGGGAAGGTAGAGAGAAGGATGAGATGAGGGGGCGATCGATGAGAGGAGAGGGTGATCGGTGATTTATAGGGAGAAAATTGGGGGATTCCGTTAGGGAGGGCCATGTCCGGCGCGAAATTTTTGGTACGTCTGCGGCTTGGGCCCTTGTTTATCGGGAAGGAGGGAGAACCAGCCACCAGCTTTACGAAAGCGATAAGGCGTAATTGATGGGACCTAAGTGATGGGCCCATAATAGGCAACTTTTACGATGAGTCTCGTCAGCTGTCACGAATGATGGTTGGGTCGTGGACGAGCTGGACACGTGATACTTCCTTCTTCCTTGGAAAGTCTTTTTTTTTGGATCCGTGAGAGGAGGTATTAGGTGGTGGACGTCAACATTATGTGATGCCTAATGAATGCAAAGATGGCATGTTCAAAAATGATTGATGGATGATAAGATTCATTGAATTGAAAAGAAATTTTATTTTTAAAATAAAAGGATGAGAATCTAACAACCATGGAGGAGAGCATGTGCCAATCAAATTCTCTGCCTAACAAGCAAACATATATATATATATATATATATATATATATATATCATTTAAAAATTAACATACATCTTTTTAATTCTTTTAAAATACAATGGAAGACTAATTGAAAATAATGAAAGGCTCATGTCAATTTTTTAAATGAAATGTTAGCACATTTGTTGCATGGAGTCGAGAATTATACGACCTGCAACCCATTAACCATACTAAAATTTCATTGGCAATTGTTGTTAAAGTATAAGTCCAATCGAATGAGAGGGAAGCGAATTGAAAGCAGGATAGGACAGCTGTAAATAAGATGATGAGTATTAGGAGTTAAATTTTGATTTATTTGACGTATGCCTAATTAACAAGATTGTCTTGCTTGAATGATTGAGGTGAGAGGAAGTATAACAACTACCATGCATCCAAGAGTTGATGAAATAAAATATGAATGCATCTTGGGAGGGAATAGAGCAGCAGGGATGATTTGCTTAAGAGTTACGATATTATAAATATACGTGCGAGTGGATCGTAGCTTTTGGCCGACGCAGTTTTTACACCGATAGATCTTTGTCAAATGGTTTTTCATATTTCACGTTTCCCTACCTTTTTAACCTGTTTTCATTTTGTCGTTAACTTAAAATAAACAGTTTTCCATGAGGACAAGGGTAGCTTTGGGAGCATTTTAATGGCTTGGAATTTTATCCTGGCAGGGAAGTGGTTGTTTTTTAACTAATTTATATCATTTTGTCTTTCCTTGCTTGCACATCTTAACCAATGAATGGATAGCTGCTTCTCACTTTCGCATGATGATGATAGGATATATATTTTAACATTAGGGACGGTTAGAAGTAAATATTTTCATACAGGTTTTTAAAAAAATCGGCTGAAGGTGCCACAAATTATTTTCAGAAAACATATTTGTCCTTAATTTTAAAAATAAAAAATTAACAAAAAGTGTGATAATTAATTTTTAATTTTTAAAAATTAAATCTGATCCTTCTTACTTGGGACGGTAAAAATCAACGTCATCTTGAAACCAACCTTAAAAAAAAAAGAGCAAGTTTGGGTTAGGAATTTTTCAATTCAAGTCCAGAATGGGTCAAACTTTAATTTTAAATGGGTCATTATGAATCAAAATTTTAATTATACCAGTGATAATTTTGATTGGGTTGAGCCACGACCCTAGGTAAGAATTTTTGCTAGGGTAACGACTTCGTTTAATATTAATTATTAATTATTTAATTTAGGCTAAAGATGAGTCATTAAAAACCATAAAAATTGGACTTTTTAAATACTCGTTGGTGGGTGGGTATGAATCACAAGTTCTTATCCTCAACTCGTGTTGGATGAAGCATCGGTCAATATTCTGTATATCATTGTCCTAACTAGATCCGTATCATGTTTGTTTTGACCTAATGCCGCCTAACCTAATGCCTTCTACTTTTCATCATCTTTCACTGTCATCTTGTTGCTTCGTTTAATCGTGCGAAGGAATTACATTACACGAGTGCAGCAATACATTACACGAGTGAGCCAAGTACTCCACCGTTAGCTTAACTAGTTATATGCCCAGACAACACATTACACGAGTGAGCCGAGTACCTCCGTTAGCTTAACTAGTTACATGCCTGTATAATGTGGAGGCATTGATTTAATTTTAATTTTAATTTTAAAAATAAAAATAAAAAAAATTAAAAAATTAAAAAAATATTTATTATAGACTAATTTTATAAATTAGATATATTAATAAATAGTAATAGATAGTTCGTGAATTTGGAAAGACTATATGCAGAGACTATGTGGCTGATTCATGAATCTCTCTCTACCTTTTGGTATGGTAAAAGAAAATTTTCTATATTAAAAATTATTAAATAAGACTGTACGTGTGGTAGAAAAGAGCAGATTACGTGATCAGAATGGGTATAACTAATGATTACTTATGAACAAAATAGTCAGCTTTTAAATGGTTGAATGGGTGTGGTGAAAACATTAGTAGAGAACAAGCTTCTGCCACGGATAATTGCTGGGTCTAGCATAGGGTCCGTTATGTGTGCAATTGTCGCTACACGAACATGGCCTGAACTTGAGAGCTTCTTTGAGGATTCTTTTCATTCCTTGCAGTTCTTTGATAACATGAGTGGAATCTTGGCTGTGGTTAAGAGGGTTATGACATATGGTGCAGTCCATGAGATTGGGCAGCTGCAGAAGATGTTGAGGCACCTCACAAGCAATTTAACATTTCAAGAGGCTTATGACATGACTGGTAGAGTTCTTGGTATAACAGTTTGCTCTCCTAGAAAGCATGAACCACCAAGATGCCTCAACTACTTGACATCACCGAATGTTGTGATATGGAGTGCTGTTGCTGCTTCTTGCGCATTTCCTGGACTATTTGAGGCACAAGAGTTGATGGCAAAGGATAGACTTGGGATATTATTCCTTTCCATCCACCCTTTTTTGAGGAACCGGAGGTTTCAGGACATTCATCCCGCCGATGGAGAGATGGGAGTTTGGAAAGTGATTTGCCCATAATACAGTTGAAGGAGTTGTTTAATGCGAACCATTTCATTGTCAGCCAAGCTAATCCTCACATTGCTCCCCTGCTGTGGCTGAAGGAACTTGTGAGAGCTTATGGAGGAAATTTTGCTGCTAAGGTAGCTTTTCGTGTGTTTAAGCCTTTTTTCATCTTTTCCTTTGTCAACTCATTCTTGAATGCAATTTAGATGGCTTACTGTGCAGCAGACTATATATTTTAGTAATCTATCATAGAGTTTTTCATAATCTTGAAACCTTTTGAATGATTTAGACCTGCATCTAAGGATGATGACCACATGTTAGATGCTAAAGTTGCCTAAGTTATAAGATCTTATAATTCTATGTTCCAGACAATCTATTGCTTATATTGCTCCTAAGGTCTCTATAGTTGAATCCATTTATGCATAATAAATTCTGGATTGTGTATCTTCTTTTATGGTTAATTCCACTTAGCTCTCCTTAACTATGGAGTATTTACATATTCCTTCCTAAATTAAAAAAATTTATAATCAACCCTTCACTTTTAATTTAAGTTGCAATTGGCTCCTGTTTAAATTAGATGTTGAAAAAAAAGAAAAAGTGTCACATGACAATTTAAAAGTGGGCATTGAAAGAAATGAAAAAGTGATCACGTGACTATTACATGGCCACTAAAGATATCAGATTTTCATAATAAATAATATGGTAAAGAGCAACAACATTCATCCTTTAAATAAAATGGTCTTGATTAAGGGTATAATCGTTTTTTCCTTTTCTAGGCATGCCAAATGATGTTGGTACTGGTCATGTTGATTTAACCCTAGATTTAAATGGAAAGGGTTAATTGTAACTGAAATTGATGTTAGGGGATTGATTGTAAATTTTTTTAGTTTAGAAAGGAAAGTGCAAATACTCTATAATTAAGTAGGGCTAAGTGGAATTAATCCTTCCGTTTTATCTAGTTTGGTAATTGTGATTGGGTTATTGTGATCAAATAGCTTGCTAATCTTCTTCTTTTCTTTTTTCCTACGTGGAAAATACCTTGCTCATCTTGCGGAGATGGAGGTTAAACATAAATGCAATCAGGTTCTAGAACTTGGTTTTCCATTGGGAGGGATTGCTAAATTGTTTGCTCCGGAGTGGGAAGGGGATGTGACTGTAGTAATGTCTGCTACTCTTGCCCAGGTATCTGATAATTATTATTATTTTTTCTTCATATTGTGCATTATGGACTGTTATGGTCATATCTGGATTGATACATTCATCATTTTTCTTTGCTTTTCTGCTCTTAGTATTCCAAGATTATACAAAACCCATCATATGCGGAGCTTCAAAAGGCTGCCAATCAGGGAAGGAGATGTACTTGGGAGAAGCTGTCTGCAATAAAGGCAAACTGCGCTATTGAACTTGTTTTAGATGAATGTATTGCTCTTCTTAATCACATGCGAAGGCTAAAGAGGAGTGCTACGAGGGCTGCTGCTTCCCAAGGGCTTACAAGCACAGTCAAGTTCAGTCCTTCTAAAAGGATCCCTTCATGGAATCGCATCGCAAGAGAGGACTCACTGGGCTCCACTGAAGAAGATGCATTTGAAGATGCCCTTGCCTCGATCCACCAAGGGTCTGGTCACATGGGAAGCCCATCAAACAGGAATGCACATGCTCAGCGAAGCCTGCACGATGGAAGTGATGGTGAATCAGAGAGCATAGAGCTTAATTCTTGGACAAGATCTGGCGGTCCTCTTATGAGGACAGTTTCTGCAGACAAATTTATTAACTTTGTTCAGAACCTTGATTTTGAGTCTGAGCCGGATAAGGCTTGGTCAAGGGAAGACGAAATCGAAGATTTAACTACACGATCCGACGCTGCTGCATTAGGTCAAATGGTTGGTAGGGACACATATTCTAACAACACTGGAGAGACAACCTCTGGTACAATTTCAGCGAATACGGATGCAAATGAGCTTGGTAACAGAATCACAACAACTGCTTCTAGTAGCATCATGGTTTCTGAGGGTGACTTGTTGCAGCCCGAAAGGATTCATAATGGAATTGTGTTTAACATAGTCAGAAAAGAAGCTCTTAATTTGGTGAACATGAATGGTGACTTTGAGCAACATCAAGGCTCCTCTCCTGATGTGGTTGCAGAGAGCCTACATATAGAAAGTTGCATTGCCAGCACAGCTTCTGAATGCGAGGATGATGAATCCAAATTGAGCTGCACCGATGAAACAATTGCACATTGTGATGGGCCTGGAAGTATTGATAGCAATAAAATGGATGAAAAGTGAGATCCATATCCTTTGAGTTGCCAATTTGAACAACATGTGTGAATGCAGGGATGGCATCCATTTCACATCTGCTCGATTATTTTCAGTGGCAGCATGTCAGTTTATGTGCCAACAGTATTATCTAATGGCCTCTCAGACCGATTGTTAATTTGAAAAGAAGGCTAATCTGCAACAATTTCTTTTGCATGGTAAAGTCATTTCTTCTGAATTTTTCATGTACAGAAAACAGATCACCGCATTATGATTCCTTCTCATTACCACATCAAAACAAATAAAATTGTTGTCTACATTGGATATCTTCTATTGCATGGAGTTGTCATTGACAGCCCATGCAGTGATTCCTATTGATGTATAAATAATTGGGTTCTTCTGTACCTTTTAGAGAAATTTTTTGGACTCACTTTAAGCAGTAAAAAATCCTTATAAAATTACCAAATAATTTTACCAAGGCTAATATTTTGGTTTTGGGTGGCCCAGTCCATTTGCAGCATGAGATCTAGAACATGAAACTCTCATTTGAAATGCCAGAGAAAAACTGTCCAACACCAAGTTTTTGTTAGAAGTCTAAAGATATTCCTAGCTTTCAAGAATTTATTCTTTTCAAAAATACATTTCAAAAGTCTTGCTCCATTAAGTACATTCAGTGAATTATCTCATGATAAGCCAGAAAAAAGTGAAACAGCTCATAAAATAGTAAGACTTTCTACATTTAGAGGTAATGATTTCAATATTTTCTTTTTTTGAAATTAAAGTGAAGCCGTGAATGAAAAAATTACTTCAAAATGAGAATGTTAAAAATTAAAGTAAAATTAAAGTGAAGTGATGATTTCAAAATTATCTGTTCATCTCTTTAACAGATTTTTTTTATTATTATTTTTAGTTTTTCGTAGAAGTCAGCAACTCATTTGCCTATTTCTCTGAAAATATTTGTCTGACAGTCAATGAATGATTGATTGATTAGCAGCGAGAAAATATATATATATATATATATATATATATATATATAAAGAAAAATTGGCTGCTGTTACTGTGAAATCATCGGAGAAACCGTCCGTTGGATGGATGATTTCTGCCGGTGTGACAGACCCAGCCGAGGTATTTACTTAGCTGAACCAAACCATTCTATTCTTGCAAATAATTTTTAAAAATACGCTATTTAGAAAAACATGTTTTTTAAAAAATATTATTTTTTAAAAAATCCTCTTTGAACAAGGGTCGGAAAAACCTTGGAAGTTCCTCTAATGGACCTCAATGTATAAATGCCCAGCGAACACATTCATCATGACGTAAACAGAACAAACAAACCATACGAACGCTTTTTAGAGATGATCCGTCGTGGTCCTACCACTATTTCAAGGAAAATAAAATACTTTGTTGCAAACGTATGACAGTTCTCCATCCCTAACTGGGAACTCTTCAAATTGCATTGGAAAAATGATTATAAATGACTTGTTCTTAGTTCCGAATGCAAGCTAGTGAAAGCCAAGCAGTGCGAGTTCCGTTTTGAAAGTTGGAAAAATTTTTATAATTCGTAGAAATAAGAATGCAATTCTAGTCATAAGGGAGCAAGCAGCATAGGTCACATGTCTGCCACCATCTGAAATGCTTGGAATATCTTCTTATCCACAGCCATTGGAAGTACATGCCACAAAATGATGACATTTTCTTATCACAAATTCCACAAACGAGTATGGTATAACATGAGCCATACAAGAACACATTCCGGCACATTATACGGTGTCGGGCCTCCGAAAATTCAGGATGGAAACGAAAGTTTTTGCAAGATTGGTGTTAAAGTGAAAAATAACGTTTCGAATAACATTTTTAGGCAAAAGATGAACCCCGTCGGCGCTACAGTGGAGCCTCGAAACGCCACATAGAGCGGCATTTTTTAAAGCGCCCTGGTAAACGCGGCATGGCATTTTTTTAAAACGCCACGCCGCATGGCGTTTTTTCAGCGCTTCTCAAAACGCCACACCGCGTGGTGTTTTAACCTTCGTCGCCCCCCGCACCCGACCCCCTGCTCCCCTCTCTCGCACCCGAGCACCCGAGCAGTCCCCCCTGCACCCTCTCTCTCGTGCGCACCCGAGCACCCGACCCCCTTCTCCCCTCTCCCGCATCCGATCACCCGAGCGGTCCCCCCTGCTCCCTCTCTCTCACGGCCCATCCTCCTCCCGCACCCGAGCCGAGCGTGGTCCCCGGCATTGTCTATAATCGTTCATCAGCATGTGAGGAGTACACCTGCAGCGGTACGAGCTCATGAGGAACCGGCGATGGCACACATATATGAGGATCTTGGGACTAGTGGATTTCATTATACACCATCGCCTTCTTACATGCCATCGTCATATGCACACGAGTTTTCACACATGGGGCATGCAGGTGAGGGTATATCTGGTACTCACGATTAGAGGGCATTACTGATTAATGACATTGTTGATACGGATATCACCGAGGTCGGCGAGGATGTCTCCCATTATTTTAACGAAGTTGATATGACAGATACGATCCCCATGTAGGAGGGGGTCTCTCAAGTGGTTGACGAGGGCCCTGACCGATCGCGACATATGCGCGATGCCCTAGACGAGTTCGACGACCTCCTAGACGGAGTTGTGGTACTTAAGCTATGTAAATAAACTAATTGTTGTAAAGACTTTTTTATTTAATGTATTAAATATGTTTCATTTGTTGAGTTGTTTGTTGTATTGCTCAGATATTGTGATGGTTTCTGACTTATTGAAGTGTTATTAAATTATTGCGTTAAACAGGTTGAGATGTTTTTGATATTGGCTTTGCACATTTCTAATAGTATTTCAAATAACTCCCAAAGACCTTTGAAACTCTTCTGAAACTCTTTAAAACTCTTCTGAAACTCTTCTAAAACACATTTAAAACTCTTCTGAAACTCTTTTGATATACTTCTAAAGAGTTTCAAAAATGTTTTAGAAGAGTTTTAGAAAAGTTTCAAAAAAGTTTCTGAAATGCATCAAAAGAGTATCAGATGAGTTTCAAAAGTGTTTCAGAAGCATTTAAAATGAGTTAAAAAAAAAAACACATTAGAGTGATACAATTTAAAGAAAAAATAAACAGCTTCAAATAAGATCCGAGACATCACGCGAAATACAAAGTGAAGAAAAAGCACATAGATTAACAGGAGTATAAGCACATGAAATAAAAAAAAACTAGTGATTCATAATTTTACATGCAGTATTTTGATACATTAAACATACATTAATTCATGGATACTACAATTTAGGATCCTGAAGTTTCAACATTTATATTAGGGCAATGGCGTCGAGAATGACCCGTTTGCTTACAAATACTACAACGACTTTTACTTCTTGACTGCACCTCATCCATTTCATTATGAATGCGTGTTGACTTGGCTTACCTTTTTTCTTCGGTCTGAGACGGTTGTCATCAGGAATGCATGTGAATGTGTCCAACCATTAGTCTTCATGGGGTAACGGATTAAACTCACCTCCCCATGCATTTATATAAGAGCCAATTGTGTATACTTCATCAACAAGAGGGGTTGTGTCCATGGCAATTTCGTGGCACACGGCTAAGATGTGAACATGGATATTTATAAATTATCCACTTTCCACAAGAACAATTTCTGTCAATGAGTAACACATTCTGAACGTTTCCTCTACCCTTAAGAGCTTTACTTGACCTTCTTGTAATGACTTCATAGGTGGCTCTCTGCATGTTGTATCTAAACACCCTGTGCTCATTAGCTTTGGCTTAACTTTCAACAAGCTTAATTGTCACATGAGGAGTGAAAAAAGTATTTCGATTATCTTGCATATATCGCATGGCTTTCGCGCGTCTTGTATTGAAATATTTAATAAGATGGTAAAATGTCATCTGAACATAGGCCGTTATCAGCACATTTCTAGCTCCCTTCAGTACACTATTAAAAACTTCTGAGAGATTTGTTGTTAGAATACCATAGCGGAAGCCCCCATCATGTGCCAATGTCCACTTCTCTGGCTCCAACTACGATAGCCAAGTCCAAGCCTCTGCATTCACTGTCTTGATCCGTTCCATGATAAAGTTAAACTTTCGAAGCTGATGTTCGCTCCCTGCTTTCCATACAGCTCTTTTTAATTGAACATCAGAGAATCTTGAGTTGAAATTACTGCACATATGTCTCAAGCAGTAGCGATAATAAGCTAGAGGTGGAGCCCATCCATTACTATCATCTGCTATGGCACTTAGTATACCTCGATGTTGGTCAGAAATAAGACAAATGTTATTTCTGTCTTTCACAACATGCTTCCTGAGATTCGACAAAAACCAACTCCAGCTAGCAGTGCACTCTTCATCCACAATTACATAGGCCAGTGGAAATATCCTGTTGTCAACATTAGTACTTGTTGCAATGATCATCTTCCCCTTATACTTTCCATAAAGACGTGTTCCATCAATGGAAATGATCGGGCGACAATACCGAAACCCCTCAATGGATAAATGAAATGCCCAGAAAACATAATTCAGGACATGCACATTAGAAGTCCTTGCATTGTAGAAATCCCAACAAACTACCATTCCAAAGTTTGCATTCTAAAGTGCAAGCATGTATTTAGATAACTTACCATATGAGGGTTCCCATTCACCAAATACATCAATCAATGCCTTCTGCTTCCCACGCCATGCTTTGGAGTATGACACAGTATAATGAAATTGTTCTGCCATAGTTGCAATGATAGCTTTATTATTCACACTTGGGTCTTTCTCCACAATATGTCAATTCACATGACTAATAACTCATGAACTTATGTGTTTGTCATCCCGAGTTACATGACTAAATAAACAAGAGTGTGGCCCCTTGTACCTTGTGATCTCAAAAAATCCATTCTTCTTCAACTTTGTAGCACGCAACCTCCAATGACAACTCTGTGCATTACTTGAAGAGGCACATTTCACAGACCAGAATGCTTTCTTTGACTCCACAACATTATATGTGCGATGCTTCTTGATATGATAAATTTCACATGCTTTTTTCAGTTCATCTTTGCTAGTAAACAACAATCTTATAGCAAACTCAGTCATTGATGAATCCCAAAATTAAGAATTAAAGGGTAATTGTCTTCGACTGCTAACACAACCACCATCCTGCAAATTCAAGTCATGATAAAATTCCTGTATTTGACTATGTGCAAAGACTTGATGATCATAGACCTGACTATGAACAATTTCTGGATTAGTAGATGCAGGAACAGAACTACAGGCAATTTTATGAACTACATCATTTCCATGTGAGTCTTCATCCTTATCTCGCTCTTCGTCAGAGTCATCATGTTCAGGCCAATAGTCATCATCTGCACTATCGTCTGACTCAATTCCCCGACTATCAACACTCTGATTGTTTGCCACATCAACACTCTGCATTACTGGCATAACTCCTTCCATCATCAAAAAATTCACTGAAGTCCTGATCTGCTGCTAGGCAATAGGAGAACTGACTTGAATATCCTCTATATGACCAACATTGTTTGGAGCTGGAGCATCTTCTTTGAAAATATATAATTCAACATAACGATAATCTGAAAATTTGGAAGGAAATGTCAACATTTCCTCCATATCGTCATCCTTCTCGATTGGATGAAGCACATATTTCTGATGCAATGTTGGAGATCTCTATATCAACCTCAAAATATATTATTGCACTGAAATTTTAAGCACACTATAAACCCGCTCGACCAACTCAACGTAATGAGTTCTCATGCTCAATCTAAAACTTTTACGAGAAGGTTGATTATATTGTATCCCATCTAAGCCATGTTCAACTGATCCATCACAATAAAGCAGTAATTGAACAATATCGGTGCTCATCTGAAAAATAGCATTCAAAATAAAGCTAGCATCAATACATAATATTGTATCATCAAGCATAACTAAAATAAGTAGAAATTTTCTACTGATCAACCGCAAACAAACTAATAATGGAATATGCACGTATTTCAGAAGCATTTAGCATTTAAATAATAGATATGTACCCTAACAAATAAAAACTTTGTATCCTAGCAAGTTAAGTCAACCCAAGTCTCCTAGGCTGCTATCAGCCAAGATCAGTTGAACAAGAAAAATTCAACCTGTTATCAACCAAGAATGCTATACCCAAATACGTATCATTTCTAATCTCATCATCGTTCCTATTATAATATTTAAAATAAAAAAATTAATAAAAGCCATGAACATATAAATAGTAGAGTACATTCTTTGAAATTACTTAAAAAAAATTTATGTGTATTTACAAAATTTTATTTAAAGTTTACCTTTCTTACACTTACAAACGCAAATCATCAAACAAAAAAAAACTCTAAGCAATAATAAAAATAAATTTAAAAAATTTTGTTTCGAAAAACTAGGTATAGTTTGCTAAATTGCAAGAAATATGGCATAATAAGTCTTATGGACGAAAGAAAATAAACTGATCAAGAAAAAGATCCATACCTCTCAACACAAAATCCCATCAAAAGAAGAAGTGTGTTGGGGAAGAGGTAAGAGGAGGCAGCCTTGGGAGAGAAGAATGGGGAGAAGAATGGGGAAGAGGAAAAGAAAAAGAGAGAGGCCGGGGTGGAAGGTGCGATAAAAACACCACACGGAACGGCGTCTTAAAAAGGCTGGCATTTTTGAAAAAAATGTCTGGCGTTTTCAAACCAAAAACACCACACGGAGTGACATTTTCAACGTTTTTTAGTTCAAAAATGCCATAGAGAGTGGCATTTTTGGTGTTTCTGAAAATGCCACACGATGTGGCATTTTCAGAAATGCCACTTTCACTCCACCGTGGCGCTGACAGGGCTGATTTTTGGCTTAAAAAATGCCATTTAAAATAGCATTTTTTACTTTAACACCATTCTTGCAAAAACTTTTGTTTCCACCCCGAATTCATTAAATGGGTGTACTTTCACCCCATTTATAAAAACAGCTCCATGTTTCCTGTAGTGTTGTTGCCCTCGCTCAAAACCGAGAAGCACGGACTCTAACGCGGCTCGATTCCTGCAATAACTACGGATGCGTGGACCCCTATGAAGTCTAGTTCAAGTTAATTAATATATATTTCCTAATGAAAGCTACTAATAAAACTAGTTCAACATTATTGTTTTCATCATTAATAAGATTATTTGCTAAATAATTAAATTAATATATTTTAATATAATTTTAAAATATTAGCATACTATAAATATAATTTAAATTAAACTATGTTATATTGATTATGATATGCCTGATAAGTTATACCATCCAACTTTAGTGCTTGGTTACTTGGGTTAGAAAAATAATGAGCATTATTAAATAATTTTGGCATTGCTGTAATAATTGTTATTGGATTTTAAATTTCAACTTAATATACAAGTGAGCTTCTTATTTTTAAACTTAATATCTGTTGCCCAGATAAGCAACCCAAAAAGGGGGGTGAATTGGGTTCTTTGAAAATTTTTAACAAGTATGTTCAATTTTGCGAAACAGTAAATTCTGTGTGAGTGTGAAGTGTAGATAGTAATAACAAGTAATAACAATAAGACACAAACACAGTAATTTATAGTGGTTCGGTGCTACTCCTTGCACCTACATCCACTCCCCAAGAATCCCTTGGGAATTTTCTTCACTATTTGTTCTTCAAATGATTACAAACCTAGCTAACTCAGCTAGCTTCTTGTTTCATAGGCACAAGGGAGCCTTTCCTTAGCTTTCTCAGCTAACTTCTTGTTTTCGGGCACAAGAGAGCCTTACAAGTCACCAATTATGGGTTTGGCATACCCTCCACAAGTTTCAACCAAGTTAAAACTCAAACAAACTCACAATGAAAAGAGTTTCAGAAATTACAGCTCCTTAGTGAGCAAATTCAAAAATAAAAGTACTTTATACTTTTTGAAGACCTCCCCCTTTGAATGAGCTTCTCCTCTTTAAATGTTGGAGTTATGAGCACTTGAAGAAGCCTCTTGGGTAGTTAGAAGGAGTCTTGAATGAGCCTTGAAGGAGTTTCAAATACTGTAGCTCTCTATCTTTTTAAAAACTGAAAGGCTGAAACTTTCTTGATTTTTCCCTTTGTTTTCCTCTTTATTTCTCACTTGTAATCCCTCAAAAATACTCCCAATCTCTTGCTAATCAATCTCATTTATGAGTATTTATAGTTTATTATGGAATTGAAATGTTAAACTAGCCGTTTGTGACCGTTGGAGATGCAGAACTAGCCGTTACAGCATTTCTGAGCAAGTTAGTCGACTCTAGAGTCGACTACTTTTGTTAACACTTCTGTTCTGACCATAGTAGCCGACTACAGAGTCGGCTAACTTCAGGAAGCTTGCTGTCTTGGCCACAGTAGCCGACTCCAGAGTTGGCTAACTTCTGAGAGTTCACTGTTTTGCAACAGTAGCTGGCTGGTTGTCGGCTAACTTCATTTTTTTTACTGTTTTGCCACAGTAGCTGACTAATTAGTTGGCTAACTTGGTAAAACTTGCTGTTAACTCTCTTGTGGCATAAATTTGACTTGATAACTTCCAAACTAGTTGACTAAAAGCTTCAAACTTCCATTCAAAGTGCTGGTAGCTGCTGTAGGTGTTGACTAATTCCTCCAAAACTTGAAAACTCATTCCATAAACAATAAAACTCATTGAAATGAAGAACATAATTGTTCTAGCTCTCACAATTTGAACTTTCTTCATTTGAAAACCTCCCAAACTTCTGAAATTCTCTGAATTGAGCCTTGAATCATTTTAGCTTTCATAGTTTTAAACTTTTTCTTTTGAAAAACTTCCCAAACATCTGAAATTCATTTGATTAAGGCTTGAATCATTCTAGCTCTCATAATTTTAAACTTTCTTCATTTGAAAACCTCCCAAACATCTGAAATTCACTGAATTTAGCCTTGAATCATTCTTAGTTGATCTTGATCTTCTACAAAAATTTTTCTTTTGAATCATAAACCCATTTAGGTGCTTGAAATCATTTTTAATCATCTTGATGATTCATGTATGCCTACATTTTAACATGATTCTTCACAAAACTCATTAGTAGCTTACTTAATTATTTTGTGATCATCAAAATCAATGTGAGGTCAACAATTTTTTCCTTTTTGATGATGACAAAACCATTAAGTATGCAATTAAAATAATGAATTGAATAAGATAAAGCAGTACAATATTGAACTTGATCATAGGGTTCAGACAATTTGGCTCATATTAGGAGAGGATTTAGAAATCAATTTCATGTGTGAATTTTGTACCAAAAACTTTGAAATATCTGCCAAAAGTTTGAATTTTGTATCAGAATCCTTGCAAACAATGTGACAACCATCTTCCATGTTTAAATTCAAAGAAATCAGATTTTTGAAGAGATTTAAGGAGAGTTTCATGCCAAAAATCTGAATTTTGTGCTGAAATTCAGAATTTTGTGACAAGAAGTTGAATTTCGTGTCAAAAAGCTGAATTCGGTGCCAAAGACAAAAGTTATGCTCTAGAAATGAAGTATTGTACTAATGAACTGAGTCTTTGTGCTGAAATGATAGTTTTGGCTTTGAAAATGTAGAGTTTCAGTTCATGCCAAAGGCGTGCCAAAAGCGTGCCAAAATTCTGTATAGTGTACTGAAACTTTGATTTTTGATACCAATAGTTTTAATTTAAAAATAGATTTCAAGTAGAGCTTGTTTGTTTGAAATGCAAGTAAAATTTAAGTGAAAAACAATAAGCTTCTTCTTTTTCTTTTGTTGTAAAATCAATCTTACTCTCAAAAGCTTTCTTCTTTCCTTTGAAAAGTTGAAATTTGCTGAAATATTTGCATGAATTGCAGTTTTTCTCTCCCTAAACATATGCTTACATTATTCTCATTTAAAAATACTGAACTTTTGAAAGCTTTACTGAAACATGCTAAAACATTTTGAAATCACTAAAACTTTGTAAGAATTTCACTAAAATAATTTTAAAACATTATGAAAACTTTTTGAATTTTTGAAAAACTTCCTGAACATGATGAATAAGAATTCATTCTTCTCTTTTTTTTTTTTAAATGTATGCTTCTTTTCTCCTTAAGAATTACACTGAAACATGATGAATAAGAATTCTTCTCCTTTTAAATGTATGCTTCTTTTCTCCCCCTTTTTGTCATCAATCAAAAAGGATGTGAGAAGTTATGCACTTAATTTTGAATATCTCACCCTTAATAGTTCAATTTTAGAATATTCCTGATACATAAATTGAAGTAAAAAGAATTCACACTAGTAATATTTGATACCACAAAATTTCATGAAAAAGAACATTGCATTAAGTAGATAATTTCATATGCAAGATTTCATAACAAAGAGGAAATTTGATACCATATTTATAACACAAGATTTCACAAATACAAAGCAACATTCATAACATAAGATTCCATTGAATACACACAGTGCTAATACAAACATTCAAATACATAGAAAAACCTAGTAAATTCTGATCAAAGCAAAGCAAACTAGAACATTAAAAGTAAACAAAGCAACCTAAACAATCTAATCTATTCCTCATCAGAGGAAGATACAACAGAGGGCTGAGTGGATGAACCAGTGCCACGTCCTCTTGAAGAAGGGTGGTAAGATGCATGGGGTGGCCTAGCACGGGGGTGAGTAGGCTGTGGAGGAGGCTGAAATGGCTAGGATAGAGGTCTAAATGCAACAGAAGCTAGCTGATCCCTAATGGTAGAGACTAAATTATGAAGAAGACCAATGGACATCTCTACTCTCTCAGATTTTTCACCAAAGGCCATGATCTGAGCTCGCAACTGTCTCAACTCCTCAGACATGCGTGCAGTCTCTGCTGAGTCACAGCTCGATCCTACCCCTTGGTCTCTCATCTCCTGAAGCAGCAGCCTCCCATTCAGAATACTCATGGAGTGCTCCAACCTCTCCAACCTCATCAGCATCTGAGACAATGTCTCATTTACTATAAAAATGTGTGGTACCATCATAAACTCACTAGTAGATGAACCACTGTTCCCTGAACTTCTGCTGGAGATAGCTAAGGACACCTCCCTCACAATATACTGCAGCTGCTCCTGATTAAGCTCAACTGATGTCCTCTGTGGTGCAGGGGGCTCCTCAGGATGCTGCTCAGCACTGGGTCTAGCTGCCTCATGAGAAGAAGAAGATGGTCCCTTAGCAGACACTTCAACCTCATCCTCTCTACCTCTCCCTTTGGACCACCTGCCATCAACCTTCGTTAATCCCATTCGGCGCAAAGAATGCTCATTGTAGACATCCGAATGGTGCAGCTTGGTTGTCTCTTCACCTCTTAGTCTTACTCCAAAGTGTTTGAAAATGTGGGTGAGGAGCATACCATAAGGCAAGGCAGTCCTAAGTCTGTTGACTGTCTCTCTTAACACAGTCAACATCAGCTCTGGAAAGTCAAATGGGGTGTCACTGACCATATGATACATCAAACATAAGTCTCTCTCAGTGACCAAATGGAAGCTCCCAGCACGAGGTATGAGGATCCTAGATATGATGTGGTGGAGGAGTCTCATCTCAATATTCAGGGAGTTGGCTAGCACTCTATCAATTCCCTCCCCATCATCAATGCCAAGGACGGCCTCAATCCGCCGTACCCTTCCCTCAGGGAGATCATCCCAAAAACCACCGACCGGCACTCTTAAGATATTTCCAATAATGTTCCGATCCAAATTGATCCTGACTCCCCTCACTATTGATGAAGCAGACATGAAATCGACAAACAAATTCTGAAAAAACTCTATTACCAAGGAGGGGTAGATAGGGACCTCAGTCCGGCACATGTAGGACCATCCTCTCTGTTGGAGCATTCTTCCAATGCCAAACCCTTCACGAGCAAGGAAGCCGAAGTCGACAACCTTTTCGTTGGAGATGGGTCTCGTGGACAAGGAACGGGCCCTGGAGACACAGGAGGAGGAGGGCAAGGTCGGGAGAGGCACGACTCTCTCTCGCGGTTCCTCCGAGCTCTCTCCTTGCCGCATGCGGGGGATTCTCGCCCGTGGAGCCATCACGCAAGAGTGGACGATTGGAAGAGAAGATCAGGGAATCTAGCGAGGGTGGAGAAGAGGGTTTGAAGGGATCAAGGCTTAGGGATGAAATCAAAAGGATTGAGAAGAGGATTTAGGAGAGATGGAGTCGAACGGTCACTCGGGTGCTCTTAAACCGAGCGATCGGGTGATTTAGTCGGCTATAGAGCCAGCTAACTCCCATGAGCCAGCTATTCAAACGGCTCAAAAATAGGGGAAAAGATGCCTAGCCTCCAAATGTTTCAGAGATTTTCACAGAAAATGATTTTTAAAGGATATGCATGCTATATGATCATCTAGGGGGGTTAGTTGGACTAATTATCATGATTTTCAATCATTAAAAACATGCCCAGAAAAAATTTAAAAAATCAATCTATCTAACAGACTCATTTAATCAAGAGATCAATCATGCCATGTTCTCTTCTAATTTCATAAAATCTATTCTGATCAAGGGGTTTTGTGAAAATGTCAGCTAATTGTCTATCAGTACTAACAAAATCAAGAATTACATCTTTATTTTGAACATGATCTCTAATGAAATGATGTCTAATTTCAATGTGTTTGGTCCTAGAGTGCTGAATTGGATTTTTAGTTAAGTTTATGGCACTAGTGTTATCACATCTTATGGGAATGTCTTTAAGTTTGATGCCATAATCTTCTAGTTGCTGCTTAATCCATAAGATTTGAGCACAACAACTCCCAGCAGCAATGTATTCAGCCTCAGCTGTAGACAAGGCTACTGAAGTTTGTTTCTTGCTAAACCAGGAGATTAAGTTAACTCCTAGAAATTGGCAAGTTTCACTAGTTGATTTTCTATCAATTTTACAACCAGCAAAATCAGAATCAGAATATCCAATCAAATCAATAGAAGAGTGTTTATCATACCAAAGTCCAAGATTTTTAGTGCCATTTAAGTATCTTGAAATTCATTTAACAGCATTTAAATCTGCTTCTTTAGGATTTGCTTGAAATCTAGCACACATGCATACACTAGATAGAATATCATGTCTACTTGCAGTTAAATACAAAAGAGAACCTATCATGCCTCTATAAAGCTTTAAATCAGCATTTTTGCTACTATCATTTAAGTCAAGTTTGCATGATGAGCTCATAGGGGTACCGGCACACTTGAAATTCTCCATGCCAAACTTCTTTAGAATTTCTCTTATGTACTTGCTTTGGCTAATGAAGATCCTATCTTCAGCTTGCTTAATTTGGAGTCCAAGAAAATAGTTAAGTTCTCCCATCATGCTCATCTCGAACTCCCCCTGCATGAGCTTAGCAAAGTCTTGACAAAAGAGTTCATTAGTAGCACCAAAAATGATGTCATCTACATAAATTTGCACAATGAGCATATCATCATTTTTCCTTTTTATAAATAATGTAGTGTCTACATTTTCTTTAACAAAATTATTATTTATCAAGAATTTACTCAATCTATCATACCATGCTCGGGGTGCTTGTTTCAAACTGTATAATGCTTTGTTCAATTTAAAAACATGGTTTGGATGTTCATGATTTTCAAAACCGAGTGGTTGTTCAACATATACCTCTTCAACAATATAACCATTCAAAAATACACTCTTAACATCCATTTGAAATAAATTAAAGTTCATGAAGCATGCAAAGGCAAGTAATAATCTAATGGCTTCTAATCTTGCAACTGGAGCAAAGGTTTCATCGAAATCAATGCCTTCTTCTTGATTATAACCTTTAGCTACCAATCTTGTCTTATTTCTAATGATATTTTCATGTTCATCCAATTTATTTCTAAAAACCCATTTAGTGCCAATTATGGGGTAATCTATTGGTCTACTAACTATGGTCCACATATTATTTCTTTCAAATTGATTTAATTCTTCATGCATGGCATTAATCCAATCAGGGTCATCTTTAGCATCATCAAAACATTTAGGTTCAATTTGTGAAACAAATGCTAAATGATTGCATGCATCTCTATAAGAAGATCTAGTTCTTACCCCTTGAGATGGACTACCAATGATTAGTTCTTTAGGGTGATTATGAACATACCTCCACTCTTTTTCTAAGCCTTGTGTACCTTGAGTTTCAACTTGTTGAAGCGCTTCAATGGTCTTCTTGACTGATTTGCTCATTTGTATCTTCTTTGTCCTTCAATTGATCTCTTGCACTACTTCTTTAAGTAATCCTGCATCATCAATAACTTCTTCCTTGATGGAAGATCATTAGTTTCATCAAATACTACATGTATAGATTCTTCTACTACCAAGGTTCTCTTATTAAAAACTCTATATGCTTTACTATTAGTGGAGTAGCCAAGAAAGATTCCTTCATCAAATTTGGCATCAAATTTATCAAGATTAGATTTGTCATTGTTTAGAATAAAACATCGACACCCAAAAACATGAAAATACCCAATATTTGGTTTTCTACCTTTCCAAAGCTCATATGGGGTCTTTTTCAAAATGGGTCTTATCAAGGCTCTATTTAAAACATAACATGCTGTGTTAATTACTTCAGCCCAAAAGTATTTTGGGAGATTGCTTTCACACAACATGGTTCTTCCCATTTCTTCAAGAGTCCTGTTCTTTCTCCCAACTACTCCATTTTATTGAGGGGTTCTTAGTGCAGAAAAATTATGGTTGATTCTCATTTCATTGCAAAAACTCTCAAAATTCTGATTTTCAAATTCTTTTCCTTGATCACTACGAATAGATAAAACTTGAAGATGCTTTTCATTTATGGTTTTTCTGAAAAACTTTAAAAATTTAGAAAAAGCTTCATCTTTGCTTGCTAAAAATAAAACCCATGTAAAACGAGAGAAATCATCAATAATTACAAAACCATAGCGTTTTCTACCTAGACTTGTGGTTCTAGTAGGTCCAAACAAGTCCATGTGCAAAAGCTCCAAAGGCCTAGAAGTTGAAACCACATTTTTGGATTTGAATGAAACTCTAGTTTGTTTTTCAAATTGGCAAGCATCACAGATTTTATCTTTTTCAAAACTTAATTTTGGCAAACCATTTACTAAATCTCTTTTGATTAGTTTCAAAAGCAAATTCATGCTAACATGAGCAAGTCTACGATGCCATAACCAGCTAGATTCATTAAATTTAGAATTCATGGCAACTAGACATTCCATATTTTGGTCATTTAGCTCATTCAAATCTACAATATAAACATTTCCATGCCTATGACCAATAAATCTCATGCTATCATCAGTAGGATTTGTAATCATGCAAATAGATGATTCAAAAATGACTTTAAAACCTTTATCACATAATTGACTAATGCTTAATAAATTATGTTTCAAACCATCAATAAGAAGAACATTATCTATAAAGGTATGGGAAGTGATACCAATTTTACCAATGCCAATGATCCTTCCTTGAGCATTGTCTCCAAAAGTGACCACTCCCCCATCCTTAGCTTCTAAAGTGATGAATTGAGATTCATCACCCGTCATGTGTCTTGAGCACCCGCTATCCAAGTACCATTTTCATTTTGCATTTCAGGCCACAAGACACACCTACACCCACAAATTTAAGTCATGTTTTTAGGTACCCAAGCTTTCTTAGGTCCTTTGGGGTTAGCAAGGATGGTTCCTTTTGGAACCCAAATCTTTTTAAAATTTTTGCTGGTATAAGAATGACATACATAGGCTTTGTGTCCAGGTTTGCTACATTTGAAACAAGTGATTTTAGATGAATCATTTGGGGGAACAAATATGTTTTTCAAAAATTTTTGTTTCTTTAAGGGATTGTAGCCTAATTCAGCTTTATTAAAAATAGCCCTTTGATTTTCAAGAATCATTTGTAGTTTTGTAGAGCTTAAAGTAAATTTATCAACAATGGGCTTAAGTTTGTTCACCTCATTTTTCAAATTCTGATTTTCTTGAGTCAAAACAGAATTTTCATTTGAAAACTTTTCTTTTTCAAAAACTAAACTTTGGTTTTGATTTTTTAAATCTTTATTTTTGGTACCTAACTTTTTGAATTCAGTAAGTAAATCATAAAATGCATCTTGCAATTCATCAAATGTAAATTCAGTTTGAGAGTTAGAAATTACCTCTTCTTCATAGGCCATGAGACACAAGTTTGCTATTTCTTGTTTCTCATCATCTGAACTTATATCATCACTATCACTCCAAGTTGCCATCATAGCCTTCTTTTTAAACTTCTTGGGACCTTTCTTAAGTTGTGGACAGTCAGCCTTAAAGTGTCCCAATTTCTTACATTCATAGCAAATAGGAGGTTGCTCTTTTTCTTTGTCTTTGCTGAATTCTCCTTTTACAAAATGCCTCCTCTTTACTTCTTGTTTCTTCTTCCTCATGAATCTTCTAAATTTTCTTGTAATGAGAGCAAGCTCATCATCCTCTTCACTCTCTTCAAAAGATTCAGCGCATTCCTCTTTTTGGTCTGAACATTTTAGAGCCATGGTCCTTCTCTTCTTGGTCTCTTCCTCATCTTGATGTTGTTTAACTTGAATTTTATGGGTCATCAGCGATCCCATGAGCTCTGCTAGAGGAAGGTTGTTGAGGTCTTTTGCCTCTTGAATTGCAGTCATCTTGGCTTCCCATGACCTAGGCAAAGATCTTAAAATTTTTCTCATTAGATCACTGTTAGTATAAGATTTGTCAAGGCTTTTAAGACCATTCACAATATCAGTAAATCTAGTAAACATATCAGTAATGGATTCAGTTGGTTCCATTTTAAACAGTTCATATTTATGCACAAGCATATTGATTTTAGATTCCTTCGCTTGATTTGTGCCTTCATGGGTGACTTCAAGTCTATCCCAAATCTCTTTAGCAGAAATACAAGTAGATATTCTATTAAACTTATTTGCATCAAGAGAACAATATAAAACATTCATGGCCTTAGCATTGAGCTGTGCCATTTTCTTATCATGCTCATCCCAATCCGCTTCCAGTTTGGGAACATCAATATCATTTGTTCTAAGAATGGGTGTGTGAGGGTCATTTACTATGATACTCCAAAGATCATAGTCAAGTGCTTGAATAAAAATTTTCATCCGAGCCTTCCAATATGTGTAATTTGTGCCATTGAATAAAGGGGGTCTGTTTGTGGACTGACCTTCAGTCAATAAGGTACTTACTTGGGCTGCCATGGATCTTTAGCTCTTTGTTGGTTAAGACAAATAGGAACAAGAGCACTAGCTCTGATACCACTTGTTGCCTAGCTAAGCAACCCAAGAGGGGGGGTGAATTGGGTTCTTTAAAAAATTTTAACAAGTACGTTCAATTTTGCAAAACAGTAAATTCTGTGTGAGTGTGAAGTGTAGATAGCAAGAACAAGTAATAACAATAAAACACAAACACAGTAATTTATAGTAGTTCGGTGCTACTCCTTGCACCTACGTCCACTCCCCAAGAATCCCTTGGGAATTTTCTTTACTAATCGTTCTTCAAACGATTACAAACCTAGCTAACCCAGCTAGCTTCTTATTTCACAGGCACAAGGGAGCCTTTCCTTAGCTTTCTCAGCTAACTTCTTATTTTTGGGCACAAAAGAGCCTTACAAGTCACCAATTATGGGTTTGGCACACCCTCCATAAGTTTCAACCAAGTTGAAACTCAAACAAACTCACAATGAAAAGAGTTTCAGAAATTACAACTTCTTAGTGAGCAAATTCAGAAATAAAAGCACTTTACACTTTTTGAAGACCTCCCCCTTTGAATGAGCTTCTCCTCTTTAAATGTTGGAGTTATGAACACTTGAAGAAGCCTCTTGGGTAGTTGGAAGGAGTCTTGAATGAGCCTTGAAGGAGTTTCAAACACTGCAGCTCTCTATCTTTTCAAAAACTGGAAGGCTGAAACTTTCTTGATTTTTTCCTTTGTTTTCCTCTTTATTTCTCACTTGTAATCCCTCAAAAATGCTCCCAATCTCTTGCTAATCAATCCCATTTATGAGTATTTATAGTTTATTATAGGATTGAAACGTTAAACTAGCCGTTTGTGACTGTTGAAAATGTAGAACTAGCCATTACAGCATTTCTGAGCAAGTTAGTCGACTCTAAAGTCGACTACTTTTGTTAACACTTTTGTTCGACTACGATGGCCGACCCGCAGTCGGCTAACTTCAGGAAGCTTGCTGTCTTGGCCACAGTAGCCGACTCCAGAGTCGGCTAACTTCTGGGTGTTCACTGTTTTGCCACAGTAGCTAGCTGGTTAGTCGGCTAACTTCATTTTTCTCACTATTTTGCCATAGTAGCTGACTAATTAGTTGACTAACTTGGTAAAACTTGCTAGCATAAATTTGACTTGATAACTTCCAAAGTAGTTGACTAAAAGCTTCAAACTTCTATTCAAAGTGCTAGTAGCTGCTGTAGGTGTTGACTAATTCCTCTAAAACTTGAAAACTCATTCCATAAACAATAAAACTCATTGAAATGAAGAACATAATTATTCTAGCTCTCATAATTTGAACTTTCTTCATTTGAAAACCTCCCAAACTTCTGAAATTCACTGAATTGAGCCTTGAATCATTTTAGCTCTCATAGTTTTGAACTTTTTCTTTTGAAAAACTTCCCAAACATCTTAAATTCATTTGATTAAGGCTTGAATCATTCTAGCTCTCATAATTTTGAACTTTCTTCATTTGAAAACCTCCCAAACATCTGAAATTCACTGAATTTAGCCTTGAAACATTCTTAGTTGATCTTAGTCTTCTACAAAAATTCTTCTTTTGAATCATAAACCCATTTAGGTGCTTGAAATCATTTTCAATCATCTTAATGATTCATGTATGCCTGCATTTTAACATGATTCTTCACAAAACTCATTAGTAGCTTACTTAATTATTTTTTGATCATCAAAATCAATGTGAGGTCAACAATATCAACAGCCATTAATAAAAAAATTGATGATTGTGATTGATCAAACAATTTCCATGTTTCTTATTTGTCTTCTTAAAACATTTTTGCATTGTTAATCTTTCTTATTTGTCTTCTTAAAGCATCTGATTAGAACATAACCCATGGAGGCTCGTGGCCTGGTGTTGCTTCTATATCACTCTCTAGACCCATGCAAGAAAAATAATTAGGCTGCAAAATTAATCTAAATCATAATTTTTTATTAATTTTTAAAATCAAAAAAAATTAATCTGCTTTTGATTTAAATTTTTAAAAAATCTATATAAATTAAATCAAATCATGTATATATATATATTATATGAATCTTTATTTATATTATAATTAAAATTGACTTACTACAAATACATGCGAATAATTATGCTATGTGAAAGCCTTTTTTTTCTTATAAATAATTGAATTATCATTTAATCACATAAAATTTGATATAAAAATTAATTTTATGATTATTTAAAGTAGGTACATGTAAATTGATAAATCGAATTAAAATTAAATTAAATTTTTTTTGTTCAGCTCAGATAGATTTATTGAACAATCAGTTCGATTATATTTTCAGCGCTAAAAAATTAATTTGATTTTGTATTAAAAATATCTCTAACCCAACCGATTCTCTTGTATCGCCCGGTCATCATAGCCTCAGCCACGAACCCATCAATAGAGGGGAGTATGGATGGACCCAGGGTGATCAAAGGAATGAGCTGCTATTTAACCTGATTTTGTTGAGGAGTACACGTTCCGCTTCTCAATGTAGGAAGGATTTTGTTGCATTTTAAACAAAGCTTGCACATAGATTCCAGATTTTAATTAGCATTAATTTTATTATATTAAAAAAATATTATAGGTGATTGGGAAATAAAATGGTTTACAATTCCACATAGAGCTATTAAATATTTGTATGAAACAACTTTAACATGAGATGATAATAAATGGATAGGATGAGCTTATTAGAGAGGGCGAGCCAAGGCATCTATAAAAGAGAAGTATTTTATCACTTTTGTTAGGATTGGTTTAAGATATTTTATTCAATTTCATAGGTGCAATCAAAATCTTTGTGATTGTTTTTAGAAGTACTGTAAATTTTAAAAGATAAAATCATATATTTTTTTAAATATATATATATTATTTGAGAGCCTATTAGCAATACTATCATTAGATTCAATCAAATTCAATCTAATGTAATACATACACTATAAAGCTGAAATAGTTTGATTCAGAAAATCAACTACTTTATTTTTTATATTCTGTGTATAAATAAATTAAATAGCTTTTTATGCATAGAAATAAAGCATTGATATTTATTTAGTTTTTATCAACTATATTTTTTTTTTATAGAAAGGATTCCATTTATATTTTAATTTATAGTTTCAAAACATTATTTTAAAAAATTAGAAATACTTTTATTTAATATATGAATTTTATTTATTTTATACATTTTAGATTTAGGAGAAAGTGATAACAAATAAAAATATATAATTTTAAATTTTAAATTAATAATATGAAATTAAATTATATTTTTAATTTTTATAAAAATATATTATTAAAATTTATCAACAACATCTAGGGATGGTAAGGAATGGCAATGGAGCGGAGAGCCACTCCCTATCTTCATCTCTATTATTATTTTAGCTTTCATCTCCATCCTCATCCCCACCCATGGGAACAAGAATTTTTCTATTTTTATCCTCGTGGAAATTCCAATCTCCGAAAGGATTCTCATCTTCATTTATCTCATTTCTATTTTCTTTCTCACGAACATCCCTATCCCACCAACCATATTTTTTATGTTAAAATATTTTATTTTTTTATTTTGATTCTTACTCACTATTTTTAAAATTAAAAATAAAGTATTGAGTTTCATATAATAAATGAAATAGATTTAAATAAATTTACCATAATTACAAATTTTATGAATTAATTTATAAGTAATATATTAAACCATAAAGAGTATAGTAAGATAAGTTTATGATCGTAAGCTACTTTATAAGAAACAAATACATTTAACCATAAGTCTCAATAAAGATAAAGAAAGTGAACGCATGCAGTGTTAAGATATTTTAGGGTTATTTATGAGCTATATTTAGAATATTAAAATAAAGTAGATTTGGCTACATTCGAATAAAACTAAGTTTAAAATTCAGTCACCTTTATCATCCTTGGATCCACACAAATCTCGGAACCATCCTATCTTTTTTACTTTTTTTTCATCTTTAAGATCATGAATTGGATAAAATTAAGGATAGGGAAGGTGATTGGATTTGAGCTGGGTTACATTCAAATAGAGTCAAGTCTATCTTTATTAAAATAATATAATAGTATTTAAGTAATATAAAATATACAAAAACCCTATAAGACAAAGATTGGGGACCGTGTAGGGTGAAGAGTGCCCTATAGAAAATAGTGAAATTATTTTACATATCATATTATTATCAAAACTTCCAACGTAAGAAATAGTACCAAATAAGTCATCAAAAAAATCTTTTAATTTGAAAACCTATAAAATAAACTCATCAAATATAAGCCTCATCTCCATCTAACATTTAACAATGCTAAAGATTCAAACAAAGAAATATAGTCTACAAAACCAAATATTTTTATATTATTTTATAGAGAAAATAAGTAGGTTTTGGGTTTTTGATCCTAATTTTTGGCTCGAACTCCGTTCGAATCCGAACCCAAACACGAATCCAATGGAATTATAAATATATATATATATATATTTCCATCCCATCAGTGCTTGGTGCACGAGCATATAAATGTCTGCTTGCTTAATTTAAGCTTGGGAATTTCCCAGCGTGTTTCCCATCAGCTCTTCTTGGCTTCCAGCAAGGATTCAATTCAGTTTCCTTATGGCGGTCGAGTCACCGACTACTAATGAAGAACCAATTGTAGCTGTCATCACAAGAAGGTGGTGCACATAATAATCCACTCACTCACGCTGTCGGAACCCCCGCTCCCTCCTTCCAGATAAAACAAGGGCCCAAGGCGGTAATGCCATCGAGGTACCAAGTGCTAACAGAATCATCGTCCTCTTCCCCTATAAATCCACGCCGAACATGGCCCTCCCCCAACGGAATCCCCCAATTTTCTCCCTGTAAATCATCGATCGCCCCTTCATCTCATCCTTCTCTCTACCTTCCCCCCCTCTCTTGCGCTCCAAACCCCACCCTTCTCCCCTTGGTTGTCCCTCGATGGGCAACATCCGCTCCCTCTTCTGCTGCCACCGTTGCGGCCGCTCCAAGGCCTCCTCGGCCACCGCTTCCTCCCCGACCTCCCCCACCGCCGGGGCATCGGACGAGCTGGAGCGGGTCTTCAAGAAGTTCGACTCCAATGGGGACGGCAAGATCTCATCGTTGGAGTTGGCCACGATCTTTAAGAGCCTCAGCCACCCTACCTCGGACGAGGAGCTGGAACACATGATGAGCGAGGCCGATGCCGATGGTGATGGCTTCATCAGCTTCGACGAGTTCGTCGACCTCAACGTCCGCACCGTCGATGACTCCGCCGCCCTCGAGGACCTTTGCCATGACTTCTCCGTCTTCGACCTCGATCGCAACGGCGCTATCTTCGCCGACGATCTCACCCACGTCCTCCGTAGCATCAGCGAGGGTGCCTCTGTCACCCAGTGCAAACGTATGATTGACGGTGTCGACCGTGATGGTGATGGCCTCGTCTCCTTCGAGGAGTTCAAGCTCATGATGGCCAACGGATCCGGCTTCCCCCTTGCCAGCAAGATCGAGTGATTAGAGTTTGGATTCAGAATTCTTTTCGTTCTCCTCCCTTCTCACTCTTCTTTTTTCCTCGCTCTTTGTTCTTGATCACTCTTTTTTTTTTTTTTTTTGTCTTCTTTAGGTCTCCTTGGGTTTGGGGTTGGGTGTGCTGATGGTCTCTCATGACCGTCTAATCTTGATCCAGCCGTTGAGCAGAAAGGGTGCTGGAAGCTGATTTTCGATGGGATTAATTGTACATAAATTGGAGATCGTCTTTTCATTTTATCCTTTAATACAATCTGAGATTGGTTTCAGCTAATTAATTATACCTAATTTTCTTTTTTTATGATTTCATTGAGATTAATTAATATTATTATTTCATTATTGTTGCTGGTGTCTTTGTTTTAGCTAATTAATTATACCTAATTTTCTTTTTTTATGATTTCATTAAGATTAATTAATATTATTATTTCGTTATGGTTGCCAGTGTCTTTGTTTTGATCGGTCTGGTAATTATTGGGGCAATCCTTTAATTAATTTTTTTTTATTAGCATTTCTTTATTAGCGCCTCATTGATATGTTGCAACGATTATTGTCTGATTGTTTCCTCGTTTGATTGATCATGAAAAATAAGCCATTTTTCTGAGAAAGAATGAAGCTGTCACGTTTGGTTGAACAATTTCTTTCACAAAATTCTTTCACAAAAAAATACCAATTATATCCTTTAATTCTTAATTTTTTTTTTTACCAACTAATTTTTTTAACTTCTATATGAGTTATAAAAATGATTAAGAAATCAAGATACCAAAATTCTAAATCAAAACAAAAAGTTTTAAAAATTAAGATACTAAAATTCTAAATCAAAACAAAAAGTTTTATATCTAATTTGAAAAAAAAAGAAAGGTAGTTAGAAAGAAAAAAGAAACACGCTGCGGTACCAATGAAATTTTATTTTTCATAAAATATAAAAATTCAAATTACGTATGGATAAGCCCTAAAAGGGCGAAAGAAACATTTTAATTCGTAGGAACAAAATTTTGCGACACCAAATTTTGCGATACTTTTTACTGTGAATCAAACAAGCCCTAAAGGATAAAATGTCGATCCCCAATTTATGTACAATTAATTCCATCGAAAATCAACTTCCAGCACGCTTTCTGCTCAACATCTGGATCAAGATCAGATGGTCATGAGAGACCACCACCACACCCAACCCCAAACCCCAGGAGACCCCAAAAAGATAGAAAAAAGAGTGATCAAGAACAAAGAGCGAGGAAAAAGGAAAAGTGAGAAGGGAGAAGAACGAAAAGAATTCCGAATCCCAACTCTAATCACTCGATCTTGCTGGCAAGGGGAAGCCGGATCCGTTGGTCATCATGAGCTTGAACTCCTCGAAGGAGACAAGACCATCACCGTCGCGGTCGACGCCGTCAATCATACGTTTGCACTGGGCGACGGAGGCGCCCTCACCGATGCTACGGAGGATGCGGGCGAGCTCGTCGACGGAGATAGCGCTGTTGCAATCGAGGTCAAAGATGGAGAAGGCGTGGCGGAGGTCCTCGAGGGCGGTGGAGTTGTCGATGATGCGGACGTTGAGGTTGACAAACTCGTCGTGATGAAGCCATCACCATCGGCGTCAGCCTCGCTCATCATGCGTTCCAGCTCCTCGTCCGAGGCGGGGTGGCCGAGGCTCTCGAAGATCGCGACCAACTCCGACAATGAGATCTTGCCGTCCCCGTTGGAGTCAAACTTCTTGAAGACCCGCTCCAGCTCATTCGATCCCCCAACGGTGGGGGAGGCCAGGGAGGAAGCGGTGGCCGATGAGGCTTTGGAGCGGCCGTAACGGCAGCGGTGGAAGAGGGAGCGGATGCTGCCCATCGGGGACGACAAAGGGGAGGAGGGCGGGGTTTGGAGCGCGAGAGTGGGGGAAGGTAGAGACAAGGATGAGATGAGGCGACGATCGATGAGAGGAGGGAGCGATCGGTGATTTATAAAGAGAAAATTGGGGGATTCCGTTGGGGGAGGGTCATGTCCGGCACAAATTTTTAGGGAAAGAGGGCTGGTGATTCCATTAGCACTTGGTACGTCGATGGCGTTACCGCCTTGGCCCTTATTTATCGAGAAGGAGGGAGAACCAGCCACCAAGTTAGGTGTGGCTTTACAAAAGCGATAAGGCGTAATTGATGGGACCTAAGTGATGGGACCATAATAGAAAACTTTTACGATGGGTCTCGTGAGCTGTCAACGCATGATACTTCCTTCTTTCTTGGAAAGTCTTTCTTTGGATCCATGAGAGGAGGTATTAGGTGGTGAACGTCAACATTATGTGATGCCTAATGAATGCAAAGATGGCATGTTCAAAAATGATTGATGGATGATAAGATTCATTGAATTGAAAAGGAATTTTATTTTTAAAATAAAAGGATGAGAATCTAACAACCATGGAGGAGAGCATGTACCATTCAAATTCTCTACCTAACAAGCAAACATATATATATATATATATATATATATATATATATATATATATCATTTAAAAATTAACATACATCTTTTTAATTCTTTTAAAATACAATGGAAGACTAATTGAAAATAATGAAAGACTCATGTCAATTTTTTAAATGAAATGTTAGCACATTTGCTGCATGGAGTGGAGAATTATACGACCTGCAACACATTAACCATACTAAAATTTCATTGGCAATTGTTGTTAAAGTATAAGTCCAATCGAATGAGAGGAAAGTGAATTGAAAGCAGGACATGACAGCTGTAAATAGGATGATGAGGATTAGGAGTTAAATTTTGATTTATTTGACGTATGCCTAATTAACAAGATTGTCTTGCTTGAATGATTGAGGTGAGAGGAAGTATAACAACTACCATGCATCCAAGAGTTGATGAAATAAAATATGAATGCATCTTGGGAGGGAATAGAGCCAGCAGGGATGATTTGCTTAAGAGTTATGATATTATGAATATACGTGCGAGTGGATCGTAGCTTTTGGTCCACGCGGGTTTTACATCGATAGATCTTTATCGAACGGTTTTCCATATTTCATGTTTCCCTACCTTTTTAACCTTAACCTGTTTTCATTTCGTCGTTAACTTAAAATAAACAGTTTCCGTGAGGACAAGGGTAGCTTTGGGAGCATTTTAATGGCTTGGAATTTTATCCTGGCAGGGAAGTGGTTGTTTTTGAACTAATTTATATCATTTTGTCTTCCCTTGCTTGCGCATCTTAACCAATGGATAGCTGCTTCTCACTTTCACATGATGATGATAGGATATATATTTTAACATTAGGGACGGTTAGAAGTAAATATTTTCATACAGGTTTTTAAAAAAATCAGTTGAAAGTGCCATAAATTATTTTCAGAAAATATTTTTATCCTTAATTTTAAAAATAAAAAATTAACAAAAAGTGTGATAATTAATTTTTAATTTTTAAAAATTAAATCTGATCCTTCTTACTTGGGACAGTAAAAATCAATGTCATTTTGAAACCAACCTTAAAAAAAAAAAACGCAGGTTTGGGTTAGGAATTTTTCAATTCAAATCCAAAATGGGTTAAACTTTAATTTTAAATGGGTCATTATGGATCAAAATTTTAATTATATCAGTGATAATTTTGATTGGGTTGAGCCACGACCCTAGGTAAGAATTTTTGTGAGGGTAACGACTTCGTTTAATATTAATTATTAATTATTTAATTTAGGCTAAAGATGAGTCATTAAGAACCATAAAAATTAGACCTTTTTAAATACTCGTTGGTGGGTATGAATCACAAGTTCTTATCCCAATTCGTGTTGGATGAAGTATCGATCAATATTCTGTATATCATTGTCCTAATTAGATCCTTATCAAGTTTGTTTTGACCTAATGCTGCCTAACCTAATGCCTTCTACCTTTTATCATCTTTCACTATCATCTTGTTGCTTCGTTTAATCGTGCCAAGGCAACAATACATTGCACGAGTGAAGCAATACATTACATGAATGAGAGCCGAGTGAAGCAATGCATTACATGAGTGAGCCAAGTACTCCGCCGTTAGCTTAACTAGTTAGTTATATGTCCGTACAATATGCAGGCACTGATTTAATTTTAATTTTAATTTTAATTGAAATAATAAAATTAAAATTAATTTTTTTTAAATTAAAAAAATATATTTTTTATAGACTAGTTTAATAAATTAGATATATATTAATAAATAGTAATAGATAGTTTGCGATTTTGGAAAGACTATATGCAGAGACTATGCGGCTGATTCATGAATCTCTCTCTCTACCTTTGGTATGGTAAAAGAAAATTATCTACATTAAAAATTATTAAATGAGACTGTACGCGTGGTAGAAAAGAGTAGATCACGTGATCAGAAGGGGTATAACTAATGGTTAATTATGAACAAAATAGTCAGCTGTTAAATGGTTGAATGGGTGTAACTAATGACTAATTGTGAACAAGATATAGTCAGTTGTTAAATGGTTGAGTTAATTCGGAGCGGCACTGAAAATTTTTCATGCTCTAAATAGTCTTTGTGGGCCAATAAAGGTTTTTTTTTTATTTTTTTTATTTTTTTTTGACTGAAAGGCCTTGCAGGACTTTTTAATGTTAGTGGCTTTGTCAAGGTTTGGCTGTTTCGCGCTATTGAACGAAGGGTTGAGGCTGTAAGTCCAAAGTTGTAAAAAAGCTAGAAAAGTAGGGAAAAACAAAGGGGTCTACATTAAAAATAAGGGCATGATATAGAAAAATCCTTTTCAAATCTATGGGGTAACTTCCTCAAGTTTACTCTGGAGACGCGAACCCGGGTCAAAAGAAATTAATGCTGTTGATTTAATTTAAATTTTAAAAATAAAAATAAAATGAAAACGACAAATATTTCATCCGTTTGAAAGAAGAGAAAGACGTGGTTTTCAGTAGAATAAAGGAGCCACCGATCAAAAGTATTGTATAAGACAACGATTTGAATCTTGGAGTAGAAAACTTCTTCCTCTCCAAATCTTAGTCAATAAAAAAAAAAAAAAAAAACATTTAATAAGATTTGATATGTGACATGTATGTAGTAAGTAAGGAGAAATATTGAATAAAACAAACGATTCCAATGCCGAGAAAGAAAAAAGAGTCCACTTGACATGTGGCATAGACGCTGCTTTGATTTTATTTTTAAAATTAAAAATTTAAATTTTAAAAATATTGTTTATAAACTGATTTTGTAAATTAATCTATTATTTATTTTTTGATTTATCTTTACTTTTTGACTATTTTAGATAAAATCAGTACTAAAATATAATATATCTATACGATTGTTATGAGCCATGAGTTGTTTAAACCATAAGCATTACACAGAAATTTTTAATAAAAAAATTAAACTCCATCTTATCTCGAGTTAAGAGAGAAATGGAGTTTTTTAATCCAATTGATGAAGCTATTTTTAAGAAAAATATATATAGAGTCCCAAAGGAATATTGCTTTAAAAAATTGAAATTAATAATTAAAATAAAGTAAAATTCTTTTAAGGATAGGATTATAGCACATAAAGAAAATTCTTATCAATGATTTTTCTTTGTCATTTCTTTCACTTTCTTTTTTTTATGCTCTTTCTATTAAATATAAATAATAAAATAATATTATCAATGATTATAAAATTAATATGGGAAGAGGGGAAAGATATGATTTGATTAGCAGTCGAAATAATTGATATAGAAAAAGAAAACAACTTATGTAATACCTATCATTCAATAGAATTGGACGCGTGGTAACAAGGAAAAAAAAAAAAATCTATTTTTTAGCTTTACCATATTACTGCTTATACACCAGTGCAATGTACGGGCAGTATTTAGCTATCCGTTGAGATGCGTAAAAAAGGAAAAATTAAGCATTAAATGAGATTAAACACATATCAAAAAGAAGAGTAAACCTTTTTAGCTTTACTATATTAGATTCTATCATAGGTATTATTTTACTATTATAGGAGACGGGAAGAAAATTAGGTATTTGATGAGATTAGACATGGGGTAAAAGAAGTGTAAACCTTCTAAGCTTTGTTATATTTGGTTAGATGGCCCAACAAACCGTCAACATGTTTTATGAAAATATGCTTTGGCGAGGGCGCCTTTCATATGTGCACGTAGCGTGAATGCACTTCGTAGCATTTCTGCTTGACATGGTAAGTCCCCACAATGTTATATAATACGTGATTCCACCACAAGAGACCAATACGTAATGATTTTGGAGAGGATCGAGTTAGATTAGAGGTGAAGAAATCATGTTTGATGTCCGTTAGTACAGGCTTGTACCTAATACTAACAGATTATAGTAGTAGAGTAAAAGAAACCCAAAATAAGCTAAGCATCGAGTTGCTTTTGTATTTTGAGTGCAAAATTATGCTTAACCCTCAAAAGTGTAGGATAAGTAATATGCTATGAGTTAGTTACCCTACACGATGGTGACATATGGTAAAACAAGAATGTGGCATAATGTCAATGACTAAATTACTACATATATCATTTCAAAGAGAAAAGTTTCAATTAGAAGTGAATTTCATAAAAGCCACTATTTAGTTCAAGGATAGATTTCGCCAAAGGCACATATTACTTTGATTAGAAGTCAATCATCTAAATTCAGAAGGATTCTTAAATTCTATTTAGAAGAAACTACACTAATGAGTTATCAGATCTCAGAAAGACTCTATCAGAACACTAATAAAAGAAGTCCTACGCTTGAGGTAAATAGATTTGAAAGCCTAATTTTGAAGCCCTAATGTATCATTTTATGGGATTCTATCCCTTTTCTTCCTATTTTCACTATATCCTCAATTAAATTGAGCATCAAAAGGTCTCATGCAGATAACCTCTAATCCTTCTTAGCTTTTCTTTTCTCTCTCTTATAGGAGCATGGGTATCAAGTGGCTAGAGAAGGTGCTCTATCATTTGAGTCAACACTTTTTGTCAATTAAAATTGGGGAACCACTTTCTAATGTCAATGCTTTCAATTAAAAAAAAGGGTTTTATATATAAATCCTTATAAATATATAAAATTAGGTGTCTATTGACATAGATTTATTACTTGCATGTATCCTTATAATTATTTCTTTCTATACATATATCATTATAAATAATTAAAACTACATGTATATCCTCACAAATTCACTATTTTTCATATTTTTTATTAATTATTTTTTTACATATATATCGCCTCATATTTACTATTTGAATGTACATTCTAATATTTTTTTATTTTTATTTTTTTACATTATTTGCTCTTAGATTGAAGGTATAGATTTAAAAAAGAAATTGTACATAAAAAATTAATTTGTAAGGATATGTATACAAACACTAAATTTATAAAGACATATATAATTTCATATATGCATAAAAATATGCACACAAAAACATGGATATATATAATTCAAACATTTATGAGGATATATATGTAAAAAAAAAATTTAGATGTACAATGCATCGTGTCTTAAAATATTTTGGATAATTGAATCCGACTTAACTTGATTACCAAAAATAAAAAAATAAAAAGGCAATCCAAGCTAAGCTCCAATCCAAATATTTGACGTGGCGTACATATTCTTTATGTTGTCGTTTCTGTTAATATTCCATCCTTGCCTCTTGAGCTCCCTCTTCAGCTCTCCCTTAAATCATGGCTCCACTTGCCGTTCTCTTTTCGTTTATACTAGGAAGGGACCGGTAATCATATATTTGTTGATGAAAATTGAACAGTTGTTTGAAAATAATTTCTATTCTTTTGTTTGCATGGTATTACTATTATATATTAGGAGATTGCATGATGTTTTAGGGGATTATCAAGATGTTATATTTTCTTATGCAAATCATATGGCTGTAAGCAATTCCAACATGGATGCTTTGGTTAAGAAATGAAGATTTATAACTATAATTTTTTTATTATATTTATCTTTTAAGTATAACAATCTAGCATTATCCTACAATAAGATAGCATATATATATATATAATCTTGCTAAGAAATTATCTTACTAGTCCTTCACTAACACATCTCTTTATCTCATCATGTGTCTTCTTATCTGTTTTTTTCTTTTTTTCTTCCACTTGAGACATCTATTGGCTGAAGGTTTCTATCTGCCCTCCTGCAGGACACGTAGCTCAAATTATACAAATAAATTAATTAGAGTTATAATAATGATTAGAGTTAATAACAATAATAATTATTGTTAGATAATTAAAAAATTAAGAAAATAAAAAATTAGCTTTAAAAAAAACCTTCCTAGTGTCTCTTCTTTTCTATCCACCATTTCCTTCATTGAAGCCATCCTAAAAGTCATAAATTCATGGTTTCATCATCAAAAAATTAACTAAAAACTATTAGATTTGATATCAAAAATCTTCAGTAGTGATAGCAATAATATGACGATAGAATAGAAGAAAAAAAAAAAAAGCAAAAAACAAAAAGAAACTTTAGGAGAGGAAAAAAAAAAGAATTGTTAGGAAATGATTTTGTAAAGTCTATAACATTCAAAAAAACTTATTTATTTTTTTATTTTATCTTTTTTTTTTTTTTCTTGGCACCATATCTAAGATCTGATTTAATTTCAAAAAAGATTATTTAATTTTTCATTTTATGCTTGAGCTTTTTTTTGTTTTTTCTTTCCCATATCAAGGTCCTAATAATTATTTATTTTATATATATATATATATCTAAAATCTTACTTTAGTGTAGAATTAATTTTTTATTTTTTATTTATTTTTTATTTTTTTTATTTTTTTCCCTTGGTGTTCAAGGTCTCGCTTAAGTAATCATATTGACAAGAAAGCTGTCGTCTTCGGTTCTCCACCTCTCTCTATCATCTCTCCCCGCATATCTTTCTTATTTTTTCTTTTATTCTACAGCCAAGCAGACGTCGTTGGGATGCGCTTTCGTTAGCTTCCTCCGACGATCCTCGGTGACTTTTCCACGCGCGCAAAGCCTCCCGCTACCGCCATCTCTCCTTCTCTCAATGTGTGTTAAGATTTGGGACGGGCGTCTCTTTAGTTCGGTCTATTGTTTCTTCTCTTCTATCAATGCTGCCGTGAATTCCAAATCGCCGTTTTCTGGTGAAAGGTCGGACCTTTTCTCGATTTCGTGCGAGAGATTCAAGAAAGAATGTGGTAAGGAGAGCGACCTCTCTATTTCGTCACTGCGCTTCGTCCTTCGGTATTCCAAACTCTATCGACGATTGCTTCGATCGCCTTCGCTTCGTTAAATTCCTTTTTTTTGGTCCACAATCTTCCTTGGTTATCCTTGTGGATAAAGGTCCCTCTTTTCGAAGCATTCGCATCCTCTTGGATCCGTTTTTGGAGGAAAGTTGGCATTTTGCTCCGGCATACGTTGTATTTTTGATTCAGCCTATAAAGATCCAATTTTTCCAGGTTTATGCCGAAAAGATTTGCCATCTTCCCGATTTTTGGTTGGTTTCTAGGAGGCGGAGATGGATATAAGCAATGACGCCTACGTCGATCCGTTCTCGATCGGCCCCTCGACGATCATCGGCCGCACGATTGCAATCCGGGTCCTGTTCTGCCGCTCGATGCTGCAGTTCCGGCAGCAGATAGCTCGGGCCCTCCGTACCTTCCTCCGTAGGCTGAGGAACGGTGTACCTGCTGCGGTGTCCTGGTTCCACCCGAGGAACGCCCAGGGGATTCTTGCGGTGGTGATCCTCCTCGCCTTCGTCTTGAGGCAGTTCACCAACGTGCGGTCGCGGGCGGAGTCGGCCTACCGCCGCAAGTTCTGGGGGAACATGATGAGGAGTGCCTTGACCTACGAGGAGTGGGCCCATGCAGCGAAGATGCTCGAGAAGGAGACGCCGAAGTTGAGCGAGTCCGACCTCTATGACGAGGAGTTGGTGAGGAACAAGATCCGGGAGCTTCGGCGCCGGAGGGAGGAAGGATCACTAAGGGACATAGTTTTCTGTATGCGTGCGGATCTGGTGAGGAATTTGGGTAATATGTGTAATCCACATCTCCACAAGGGCAGACTTCAGGTTCTTGTCTCAAAGAGCCTTCTTTTGCTTTTGTTTTGTTAGCTTTGCTAATTAGTCCTGCTTTTATGCTCTGGTTATTTCTAACATAGAATGTATGAATTCGATAATTTGTCCTGCTTCTGTCTGCATGCTTCCTTGTTTATTTTCTTAATACTATGATTGCAAATATTAATAGAGGACTATTTGCCGCAGATAGGAGGACATAATTCATCAAAAAAAATTTCTCAACATTCAGTGATGCATTGAGTCTGGGGTATAAAAGAAAATAAAGAATCAAGATATAGCTACATGAACATGATTAAAACATCAAATTTGACAAAATCCAAAGAAAGTATCTATCATTTTTGGAAATAATCACAAGGCAGCCATGAGTTATTATAAATAAGTAGTGAGATATCCAAATTGAGCCGACTATTCCTTTTTGTTATGTCAGGAAAAGACTAGGAAGAGCTATTAAGAAGTCAACAATTGCATTTTTGTTTCTTTAGATATTTGGGGAAATGTCATCATCAGCGATCATGTATATGAATTGAATTGAAAAGAAACACAAATTTGTGGTGATGCAGGTGCCCAAAGTCATAAAGGAATACATTGATGAGGTCTCTACCCAACTGAAAATGGTATGCAATTCAGAATCTGAGGAGCTGCTCTTGGAGGAGAAGCTTGCTTTCATGCAAGAAACAAGGCATGCCTTTGGCCGGACAGCACTGCTATTAAGTGGTGGCGCATCGCTTGGAGCATTCCATGTGGCTGTGGTGAAAACATTAGTAGAGAACAAGCTTCTGCCACGGATAATTGCTGGGTCTAGTGTAGGGTCCGTTATGTGTGCAATTGTCGCTACACGAACATGGCCTGAACTTGAGAGCTTCTTTGAGGATTCTTTGCATTCCTTGCAGTTCTTTGATAACATGGGTGGAATCTTGGCTGTGGTTAAGAGGGTTATGACATATGGTGCAGTCCATGAGATTGGGCAGCTGCAGAAGATGTTGAGGCACCTAACAAGCAATTTAACATTTCAAGAGGCTTATGACATGACTGGTAGAGTTCTTGGTATAACAGTTTGCTCTCCTAGAAAGCATGAACCACCAAGATGCCTCAACTACTTGACATCACCGAATGTTGTGATATGGAGTGCTGTTGCTGCTTCTTGCGCATTTCCTGGACTATTTGAGGCACAAGAGTTGATGGCAAAGGATAGACTTGGGGATATTATTCCTTTCCATCCACCCTTTTTTGAGGAACCGGAGGTTTCAGGACATTCATCCCGCCGATGGAGAGACGGGAGTTTGGAAAGTGATTTGCCCATTATACAGTTAAAGGAGTTGTTTAATGTGAACCATTTCATTGTCAGCCAAGCTAATCCTCACATTGCTCCCCTGCTGAGGCTGAAGGAACTTGTGAGAGCTTATGGAGGAAATTTTGCTGCTAAGGTAGCTTTTCGTGTGTTTAAACCTTTTTTCATCTTTCCTTTTGTCAACTCATTCTTGAATGCAATTTAGATGTCTTACTGTGCAGCAGACTATATATTTTAGTAATCTATCATAGAGTTTTTCATAATCTTGAAACCTTTTGAATGATTTAGACCTGCATCTAAGGATGATGACCACATGTTAGATGCAAAAGTTGTCTAAGTTATAAGATCTTATAATTCTATGTTCTAGACAGTCTATTGCTTATATTGCTCCTAAGGTCTCTATGGTTGAATCCATTTATGCATAATAAATTCTGGATTGCGTATCTTCTTTTATGGTTAATTCCACTTAGCTCTCCTTAACTATAGAGTATTTACATATTCCTTCCTAAATTAAAAAAATTTGTAATCAACCCTTCACTTTTAATTTAAGTTGCAATTGGCTCCTGCTGTTTAAATTAGATGTTGAAAAAAAGGAAAAAAGTATCATGTGACAATTTAAAAGTGGGCATTGAAAGAAATGAAAAAGTGATCATGTGACTATTATATAGCCACTAAAGATATCAGATTTTCATAATAAATAATATGGTAAAGAGCAACAACATTCATCCTTTAAAGAAAATGATCTTGATCAAGGATATAATCGTTTTTTTTCTTTTCTAGGCATGCCAAATGGTGTTAGTACTGCCATGTTGATTTAACCCTAGATTTAAATGGAAAGGGTTAATTGTAACTGAAATTAATATTAGGGGATTGATTGCAAATTTTTTTAGTTTAGAAAGAAAAGTGCAAATACTCTATAATTAAAGGGGGTTAAGTGGAATTAACCCTTCCGTTTTATCTAGTTTGGTAATTATGATTGGGTTATTGTGATCAAATAGCTTTCTAATCTTCTTCTTTTCTTTTTTCCTATGTGGAAAATAGCTTGCTCATCTTGCCGAGATGGAGGTTAAACATAGATGCAATCAGGTTCTAGAACTTGGTTTTCCATTGGGAGGGATTGCTAAATTGTTTGCTCAGGAGTGGGAAGGGGATGTGACTGTAGTAATGCCTGCTACTCTTGCCCAGGTATCTGATAATTATTATTATTTTTTCTTCATATTGTGCAT
The DNA here is from genome assembly GCA_017589505.3 of Metroxylon sagu. Lineage (NCBI taxonomy): Eukaryota > Viridiplantae > Streptophyta > Magnoliopsida > Arecales > Arecaceae > Metroxylon > Metroxylon sagu. Next base: position 643,627 of record JACVBY030000435.1, on the reverse strand, counting down.
TGTGGACTGTTATGGTCATATCTGGATTGATACATTCATCATTTTTCTTTGCTTTTCTGCTATTAGTATTCCAAGATTATACAAAACCCATCATATGCGGAGCTTCAAAAGGCTGCCAATCAGGGAAGGAGATGTACTTGGGAGAAGCTGTCTGCAATAAAGGCAAACTGCGCTATTGAACTTGTTTTAGATGAATGTGTTGCTCTTCTTAATCACATGCGAAGGCTAAAGAGGAGTGCTACGAGGGCTGCTGCTTCCCAAGGGCTTACAAGCACAGTCAAGTTCAGTCCTTCTAAAAGGATCCCTTCATGGAATCGCATCGCAAGAGAGGACTCATTGGGCTCCACTGAAGAAGATGCATTTGGAGATGCCCTTGCCTCAATCCACCAAGGGTCTGGTCACATGGGAAGCCCATCAAACAGGAATGCACATGCTCAGCGGAGCCTGCGTGATGGAAGTGATGGTGAATCAGAGAGCATAGAACTTAATTCTTGGACAAGATCTGGCGGTCCTCTTATGAGGACAGCTTCTGCAGACAAATTTATTAACTTTGTTCAGAACCTTGATTTTGAGTCTGAGCCGGATAAGGCTTGGTCAAGGGAAGACGAAATCGAAGATTTAACTACACGATCCGACGCTGCTGCATTAGGTCAAATGGTTGGTAGGGACACATATTCTAACAACACTGGAGAGACAACCTCTGGTACAATTTCAGCGAATACGGATGCAAAGGAGCTTGGTAACAGAATCACAACAACTGGTTCTAGTAGCATCATGGTTTCTGAGGGTGACTTGTTGCAGCCTGAAAGGATTCATAATGGAATTGTGTTTAACATAGTCAGAAAAGAAGCTCTCAATTTGGTGAACATAAATGGTGACTTTGAGCAACATCAAGGCTCCTCTCCTGATGTGGTTGCAGAGAGCCTACATATAGAAAGTTGCATGGCCAGCACAGCTTCTGAATGTGAGGATGATGAATCCAAATTGAGCTGCATCGATGAAACAATTGCACATTGTGATGAGCCTGGAAGTATTGATAGCAATAAAATGGATGAAAAATGAGATCCATACCTTTGAGTGTCCAATTTGAACAACATGTGTGAATGCGGGGATGGCATCCATTTCACATCTGCCCGATTATTTTCAGTGGCAGCATGTCAGTTTATGTGCCAACCCTATTATCTAATGGCCTCTCAGACTGATTGTTAATTTGAAAAGAAGGCTAATCTGCAACAATTTCTTTCGCATGGTAAAGTCATTTCTTCTGAATTTTTCATGTACAGAGAACAGATCACCACATTATGATTCCTTCTCATTACCACATCAAAACAAATAAAATTGTTGTCTACATTGGATATCTTCTATTGCATGGAGTTGTCATTGACAGCCCATGTAGTGATTCCTATTGATGTGTAAATAATTGGGTTCTTCTGTAGCTTTTAGAGAAATTTTTTGGACTCACTTTAAGCAGTAAAAAATCCTTATGAAATTGCCAAATAATTTTACCAATGCTAATATTTTGGTTTTGGGTGGCCCAGTCTATTTGCAGCATGAGATCTAGAACATGAAACTCTCATTTGAAATGCCAGAGAAAAACTGGTCCAAAACCAAGTTTTTGTTCGAAGTCTAAAGATATTCCTAGCTTTCAAGAATTTATTCTTTTCAAAATACATTTCAAAAGTCTTACTCCATTAAGTACATTCAGTGAATTATCTCATGATAAGCCAGAAAAAAATGAAACAGCTCATAAAATAGTAAGACTTTCTACATATACTTCTAAATAACAGCCCAACTTCCTTCTTCATCTGCTCATGTTTGTCACTCTTTGATCAATGAAAAAGTCGTATGCATCCATCACTCTCGTATGATCAATATCCATGGATGTATTGGATTAACTGATTCTGCTTAAATCATTAATATTTAATCAACTAAATCTAAAATTCAATAAGAATATCTTCATGGATAAGATTGATCGGCATTTACAAATCATATATCCGAACCATCGAGCTGTGTTTGCCTAATGAATTTATTGATATAAATCCATAAAATCTGTACCAATGCACGAGTTCTTTGATACAGTTTCAATATATATACATCAATGACTGAATTTTGCTAATTCAAATCCATCACATCTACGCTGACACATGGACTCATTTCATCTACGCTGACACATGGACTCATTTCTGCTGTCAGTGGCCTTTAGGTTCCTCTAAAAGCACAGGTTGCCTCTTCTCCCAATTAATCTCCTTGTTGCTAGTTGTCCATAGTGGATATCTAGCTTTGCTTGTTGAAATCCAGTCATACTAAGGTAACTTTTGTCTGATTCTGATTCTGAAAGTTTAAAATAACAGAAGAGCCATCAGCATTGATTCACTTTCTTTGATCTCCTTGCTTGCCACCATAACCATTCTTATTTGTTTCCTTGGCCCTTTCTTCTTAGAAGGTAAAGACCAATGCCTCCACCCTAGGATATTTGCATCACCAACTTCCAACTCCTGTGGATTGGCTATCTGATCTGGAAGCAAGAGTCCGCTGGTTTTTCTCTGCAAGTTCGGCCACTGTTCTGCTGTTGGCTCTTTCTGCAAGAGGTAACATCTGCGGTCCAAAGGCCATATGGTATGGAAAACTTCCCTTCACACAAATTGGTGGAGACCGTCCAGGCCAATTTTCTTCTGAATGCAGTTGCCAGTAGGTGAATTGTATGAGGAAGATCGGTGGAAGAAGACTCGAGGAGATTGGGTTTCAAAGTTGTGTTGGCTGATGACCAGAGTGCGAGGGAGGGAAGAGAGGGCATGTACTCTCTCTGTGACGTGGAGGTTGATCTACTGAGAAGCAGAAAAGCTGGGAAGGGGAATTGGCAGTCAAATCTTCAAGCCAATGTAACAATGGCACCTTTGCTGCAATAGAATTGGTTGATATATCGAATCTTTTCATAATTCTTTTTGGTAATATTACATTTTTCTTGTTCATAGTGTGGGCTCCATACTACTGGTACAAGACAACGGTAGTTCCTACATGATAAGTATTTCTAAAAGCACTGTTGAATTCAATTTCATGACGAGCAGTTGGATTACCAGACTGCATGAAGTTTCTAAAATATATGCCAACCTGAAGTGCTTTGCCTGTCAGGATGGACTTGGTTAACTCTGACCAAGACCCTGTCAAATTGTGTGCCAATATGGAAGAATCTCATATGGTGCCTTTGTGAATGGGCGAAGCGAAATGGCCGCCGTGTCGTGGGTCAGTTTCGGCAAGAGAATTGGGAGTTCCTACCATAATGCGTGACTTTTACTGGTTAGCGTCGAGTCATTATAATAATGCCAACCTACAGCAATTTCTTTGTTTGTTAAAGGGAGGGAATGCCAACCTTCAACATGCAAAGCAGGAAGGCATGAAGCACAATGTCTTTATTTTGAAAACTGCACCTCATTTATGTTGAGAAATAGGCAGAAGATAATGTTAGATATATGCTGAAAGCGAAGAGTCATCGTCATTACGTTCAATTAGCGCCTCGTGTGCGGAAGGCGAAAGGGTCACCGTCATTTCCGCTGCGATCGGGTGTTAGTTATGATTCAAAAGTTTAAGCCATTAGTTTAGTATTTGATGGAGGTACCAGATTGAAAGTTATCTAAATAGATAGAAAGTTATCTAAATAATTGGTCCTCTCTCTACCTGAGATGCAATCAAAACCCTATTAGATTCCAGTCTATCTAGGATTATGATAAGTTCCGCATCAAGTAAGTATTTCTTATTCGAGTTTATATAACAAATTATTTATTGAAAATCCTAGAAAGCTTACAAATGGTATCAGAGCCAAAGTTTTAAAATAAATAATTTGTTCATATATTATGATTGATTAATTTTTGCATCAAAATGACGGTAAACTTTTAAGTTTTGGCCGGTTGTATTGTTGGTCATTAAATTTTTTTTTTTTTTTTTCTACATCAAAGTCTGTCAAAGGGCTCTCTTTAATTTTATGAGGATCCATATCATCAACCGGATTGGGTTAACTATTTCCCATTGGATGCATCATCAATCCTGTTCATTTCTTGAAATAGAAACATAATTGTGTGCGCTTCCAGCAGGCACACAACCCTATGCTAGTCAGTTATAAGATTCAGATGATGCTCGGTATCTAAAGTAAGACAATAAGTCCCTATGCCTTCAATTGGGACCTTCTCTCGGTTCCCATGAACAGGAAGTTCTCATTTGAATTTATACTCTGTATTGTAAGGAATCCCTTTCTTCTCGAACCAAGCTTTTCGTTTCAGACAATCTTTCTAATAATATCTTTTTTTTTCTTACAGAAATGACATTTATCTTTCTTCCTTTCCTTCTTATCATTATCAGCAACATGTGTTACTTTATTGGATGCTTTCTTCTTAAATTTCTTGGATTTTAGTTTAATAACTTTACTAGCTCCTTGACCCACTAGGTGTATTGAATGAACCCCTTGTGCTTTTAATCTCGTTTCCTCTTGAGTAAGCTTACTGCCCAATTCATTAACATCCCACTTATCCTTAATAGTATTATAGTTAATTTGACAAGGCCCATACTCTTGAGGTAATGAGTTCATAATGAATTGTACCAGAAAGGAGTCATCCACGGTCATTCCCAAGGTCCTAAGTCTTGTTGCAATATTAGTCATATCAAGGATATGTTGCTGCATACTTCGCGACCCATCATACTTCATGGACGTGAGTTCAGCCATTAGTGTCCCTACAAGTGACTTATCAGCGGAACGAAAGCGCTCTTCCACAAGCTTGAGATATTCTTTAGCAGTTACACTTTTTGGAAGAGTAGACTTAATGTTATTGGCAATTGTCATTCGCATGAAACTAAGACATAATCTATTAGATCTGTCCCATGCTTTATATTTTAACTTCTTTATATTTTAACTTCTCTGCCTCACTCCTCGCATTAGTAATGTTAGTAGGCTTTTCTTCTAATAGTGCCGAGTCAAGATCCAAGACACCTAAATAAAAATTAACTTGCTCACGCCACTCAGAGAAGTTTAAACCATTAAAAATAGTAATAGCAGAAGCATGTGAATGCAGAGAAACAGTTGATGCGAAAAAATATAAATGCTCACAAATTTAGATAACACATAAAATATATTGTAAATTTCCTTTGGATAAACACAACAATATATATATATCATCATCGTAAACCTTATCAAATATATATATATATAGTATCTTTGGATATCCACATTATATTTGATAAGAGAATATTAGATTTCCTCCTTTATATTTGTTAGTTATAGAATATCAATCCACCTTTGGGCAAATTCTTAATTTCTAACAACCAACAAATCTTTATGATTTAAACAATAGCATTCTATAAAATTTCATAAATTATATGACTGAATATAAACTAGTTTGACCACTTTGGTGACTAACTAACTAAGTTAATCTTGATGCCATATAACTATAAAATTTCATAATACTATTAAAAAATCTCTTTATAGAATTGATATTCTATAACTGAGACTCAAACAGGTTGCATGTTGCTTGACTAGCATAGGGTTGTGTGCCTGCTGGAAGCGCACACAATTATATTTTTATTTCAAGAAATGAGCAGGATTGATGATGCACCCAACGGGAAATAGTTAACCCAATCTGGTTGATGACATGGATCCTCATAAAATTAAAGAGAGCCCTTTGACAGACTTTGATGTGAAAAAAAATATATATATATATATATATTAATGGCCAACAATACAACCAGTCAAAACTTAAAAGTTCACCATCATTTTGATGCAAAAATTAATCAATCATAATATATGAATAAATTATTTATTGAAGATCCTAGAAAGCTTACAGATAAGGCTTTAGGGATGCTCCTGGGTGGCACCAACCCCATTATGGTAGTCTGTATCAAAAAGTTGCCTAAAGAAATTGTTTGGTGGCTTTTCAGAGTTAGCATTTTCTCCTATGATGTATTAAGGTTCCTGAACCACTTTCAAAGAAAGAATCTCATCTCATCTCTTATTGACTTGATTGCTTTTATTGACTTGATTGCTTCCCTTAGACCAAAAATAGCTAGCACGCCGGTATGAAAGCTTACTAAGAATGATATGTTCTTCATCAATTCTCTCTATGAATTTCTAAATTATAGAGGTATGATTTGACTATTTCATAAAAGTATTTAGAAAGCAGCAATTTCACTAAAGCATGAGATTTTTTTATGATTAGCATTAAAGAATCGCCTCAGGTAAGGTGTTGACAAAGTAGGATTGACCAGTAAGTAACAGTTGTTCTCTTTATGATGGTGCTCCTTTGAAAGCTATCAGTCAGTTGTTTCTAAAATACCTTTTAGAAATCCTTAATTTTAGAAGATGACTAGCAAACTTCTAAGAGCTTTGTAGAATTTAAGGATGAGATATATCTGAGCCAACATCAGAAGAGCATGGGACCAATTAGTGAGCATGGTTTGCTGCTAGTTATGGGCTGAAAGAAACTTAAGAATATTTTTTTAGAAAAGTTTCTTCTATACTTGTATTCATTTTAAAGGCCTTCTCATGTTTCAGGAATGGACTCATCTATATATTTCTGAGTTTGCCTCAGAGTCACCTCTCTTAAGTTTTTTCTCTTTCTTTTAGGATGAGTTGATAAGGTTTAGTGCCCGACTACTATACCGCTTTCTCATATAAGGTTCTATACTATTTTCTTCTTTCTCGTCCTCTCCCTTCCTTTTTATAATCTTATATTTATATATATATCTATTTTATTAATAAATTAATGAAAAAGTTTGATACTTCTTCATATTTCATAAGAAGAAAAAAAAAAAAAAAGCACAATGTCTTTAATTAGGTAAATACTTTCAGTGCTTTTGGCTATATATGGATGGCGCCGTAAATAAAGAAAAGTCCAAGAATATAAAAATGTGGTATAACAGGTTGAACATATTGAATGATGCCCATAAATGGATGAAATTAAAGCTCAAATCCTTTAAAAAATATATAAAAAAGTACCCTAATTGAATCCCTTTGATTTTTTGTATGCATAATATTTTTTAAAAAAAATATTTTCAAGCTATTTACCGAAATGTGTTTTGGGTCAGTGCAACAGCCACGCCAGCCAGTTGAGGTTGCTGGCGTGGCCAAAGTCATCTGATCAGATTTTGTCCCGGTGAATAGAGGATTTCAACCAAATAGGAATTGTCTATCATACTCTTTTTTTTTTTCTTTTCTTTTTTTTTTTTTTTTTTTTTTTGCTTGAATTTTTAGAGAAGTCGGCCAATGGATTGTTGACTTTTCAAAAAATATTAAAAAATTGATAATGATTTCAATATTTTCTTTTTTTGAAATTAAAGTGAAGCCGTGAATGAAAAAATTACTTCACAATGAGAATGTTAAAAATTAAAGTGATGCGATGATTTCAAAATTATCTGTTCATCTCTTTAACAGATAATTTTTATTTTTATTTTTTTAATTTTTCGCAGAAGTCAGCAACTCATTTGCCTATTTCTCTGAAAATATTTGTCTACCAGTCAATGAATGATTGATTGCTTAGCAGCGAGAAATATATATATATATATATATATATAAAGAAAAATTGGCTGCTGCTACTGTGAAATCATCCGAGAAACCGTCCGTTGGATGGATGATTTCTGCCGGTGTGACAGACCCAGCCGAGGAATTTACTTAGCTGAACCAAACCATTCTATTCTTGCAAATAATTTTTAAAAATACGCTGTTTTTTTAAAAAATATTATTTTTTAAAAAATCCTCTTTGAACAAGGGTCGGAAACCTTGGAAGTTCCTCTAATGGACCTCAATGTATGAATGCCCAGCGAACACATTCATCATGACGTAAATAGAATAAACAAACCATACGAACGCTTCTTAGAGATAATCGGTCGTGATCCTACCACTATTTCAAGGAAAATAAAATATATAAACAAACCATACGAACGCTTCTTAGAGATAATCGGTCGTGGTCCTACCACTATTTCAAGGAAAATAAAATATTTTGTTGCAAACGTGTGACAGTTCTCCATCCCTAACTGGGAAGGCTTCAAATTGCACTGGAAAAATGATTATAAATGACTTGTTCTTAGTTCCGAATGCAAGCTAGTGAAAGCCAAGCAGTGCGAGTTCCATTTTGAAAGTTGGAAAAAATTTTATAATTCATAGAAATAAGAATGCAATTCTAGTCATAAGGGAGCAAGCAGCATAGGTCACAGGTCTGCCACCATCTGAAATGCTTGGGATATCTTCTTATCCACAGCCATTGGAAGTACATGCCACAAAATGATGACATTTTCGTATCACAAATTCCACAAACGAGTATGGTATATCATGAGCCATACAAGAACACATTCCGGCACATTATATGGTGTCGGGCCTCCGAAAATTTTGAGCATAGGACTATTGTCTGCAAATTTCAACTCCAATTAGATCCCAGTTAATCATGACATTTTGCTTCTAATTAAGCAAGAGATAGAAAACCCGTAACAAGTTGTTAAATAGGCATGCCTTGGGCTGGTTCAGAAACTAAACAAAATGAGAAGACTGAAAATTTCTTATCTAGAAAACTTTGATTAAATTTCTGCTGCAGTTGTATTAGACATTACATCACAGAGAGACAGAGAGAGATCCACTGATTTTTCCTGGCTGAAAACAAAAAAAAAATGCAAATAATGTACAACACATAAGGATGACAACATGGTACCCAGGCTCACCACCAATAAATTCCCCTTCTGCATCCCATGGGTGGGTTTCATAAGATTTCCCAAACGATGTTTCATAATAGAAAATTAAAAAAGGCAGATGATGTTACAACACATGAAGAGGACAACATGTTATAATGGCTCACTACCAATAAACTCCCCACTTGCATCCCATGGGCGAGTTTTATAAGACTTCCCAATGATACTGCGCTTCTGACTTATTGACCCATCTTCACATCTATACTCAGGGAAGTAATCCAAGAATGTCCCGGTTCCCAGTGTATCAACTCCCTCAAAGAGAAAGTGCCTCAGCAAATCCTAAGAACAATAAAGGTCGAGAAAAAAACTGAATGAAAACCTTGCTTTAAAACATTCACAAAGCTCTATGGCACATAATTTAATTTTCAGGGAGGCACCTCTGCAAGTTTCTCTCCGATCAGCCTCTTCAAAATTGGATGTCCAGGATCCTGATATATGACCATATGTTAGTCAAACTACACGTCATTAAAATGGCAGAGATGCTGATTCATTTCTAGAGAATGATCAGATGAATTGACACACAGTTGTAGAGGAATTCCAAGAAGATAAAAATATACAGGAAAATACTAATATGGTACTTCTGGTGTTCAAAACCTTTAACAAAAAGCTCTCATTTAAAATTGAAATCTCAAATATGGTAGCCATGTATAAAACCAATCACTGTCGGTTAAAAAAGGCGCCAGCATTAGTAAATCAATCTTGATTTTTTCAGGGCTCTTAGGTCAATGGTAGTTTTTTTTCCCTTGCCCCACAAACAATTCCAGGTTTGAAGCTACTTTTAATCTATTTAGTGGTTAGGGATTTCAAAAAGCGCCCAAAGAAAAGTGTCTTTTTGTATTTTTAACTATTTGACATGGCACATGTTTTTGAAGATCTAAGCATTGGGAAACCAAAATAAAGTGAAAGTAAAGGACCTTTTCTGCTCTCCATGCAAGATATCTATGTTGTGCTTCACAATTACGACGGACCTGCAGTGCATCTGTCTCTTCCACTGCTTGATCCATCAAATCTAGCCATGTCTGTTATGTGTGTGAAATCAGTTTAAAAACCACATGATTTCCAAATATAGCCAGATATCATTAAAGAGACTAGTTAAGGAAACAAACAACAAAACAGTCATAATGGAAATGAATCTCATCAAACAAGAGCCACTGAACATTAACTGTTAAACCAGAATCTGTTTCAATCAACTTGGCCAACAATAATCTGTTTCAGCCGGGTTTTGAGTTAAACCAGAAAAAGAGCCTATTGAGCTTGTTTAGAGATTACGGACCAGATCAGTACTTGATTCATATGGAACTTTCAGACTAATCAAGTCCTTTGTTATCTCCAATATTAGTAAGTTATCGATTCCTGTGTAGCAAATGATAGAGAAGGGCAGGTATTGAGAAAATTAACAGAAAAAAGCAACGCTGAAGAAGATATGGAGGAATAGGTACTGTCAAGATAGTCCTGGGCCACACCCTCTCATACCTCACATGCAAGGGGACGAATGGAGGGTTTCATTCATTCATGTGAGAATACAGATTTTCAACATAAAAGCCTATGAGTCAAGCAGATGCCAATATAGGCCCAGTCACTTGCTCCTTTCAAAAGAAAAGGCCACAATACTTTAATCTAATGACAAAGGAATCATCTGACTCCTACAAATAGGTTCAAATTAATAGAAGCTAGCTCTATCAGTTCACAGGCTATAAAAAATTTAAAAACCAAGCTATAGATTACTAATGAGATGCTAAAGTGCTCTAATGCTCCTAAAAGTCTCTCAAACATGGAAAAACTGCCTAATCAATCCAAAGGCCTAGATGTCTCTTTGTGTGTTGCGTGTAGACTCTAAATCTCTGACAATCACCATTACCTAACCTTGCAAGCTCTTTTGCACAATTAGAGCAAGTTTATATCTTCAGTAATAATAAGAGGTGGTGTCCTAAAGAGCCAACTTTACTCATTCTTCTTAGACTTTAATAATATATAGGCCTATTCTATGCATGGATTTATACAGTTAAATTGCTCTATTAAAGAGGATTCACACTAACCATATAAGTTGCTAGGTGTATTGACTTTTGGTCAAGTTAAGGGGGAAAAAAATAGAAAATCAGATGCTTGATTCTATTAGTGTCATAATTGCGGTTGGGAGTGGGCCACTCACCTGAAAGGTGTCAATATATGATTTTATTTTTCATCTACGCAGTGATGCAAAAGCAGCTTCCATTTTGATTTATCAACTGATTAACAATCAGCATACATAATTAGTGGAACAAGCAAGGGTAAGAAATGGAGGAGAAAGAAGGAAAGGGGGCAGGGTACTGTTCACAGCACACTAGTGTGATCCTGATGCTAGAGGATTTAGCCCTGTTAGGAGTTTTCTATGCCATGGAATTTTAAGGACTCTGACAAGAAGTGGCCAAGCATGAGGGCCCTCGTTTGCAAAAGAAGTCCAAGGATGTGTTCTTATAATAGATGAAATAGAAGGGATCAAAGAGGATTGTGAACAGAACTTAGGATTCCTTCTGCTGTTTGGATTCTTAAAAAGAAAGAACAAAGGAAAGAAGAGCGAGAGAGGGAGAGAGAGAGAGAGAGAGAAGGGATTTTCCAATCCATGCATGCCCACAGAAAACAAAATAAAGAGGGCCAGCTACTCAATGGGACCAGCAAGAAAGAAGAGCGAGAGAGAGAGAGAGAGAGAGAGAGAGAGAGAGAGAGAAGGGATTTTCCAATCCATGCATGCCCACAGAAAACAAAATAAAGAGGGCCAGCTACTCAACAGGACCAGCAAGAAGCCAGCCTCTTAATAACCTAAATCCAATCAACTCATCATCTCAAGTGATGAGGGGACTCGATTAGTTCTATTTTGTATCTTATTTTCTAGTTAACTTCACTTATGTAACTGCCAACTCTATATGGTTATTTATTAATAGCGGCTTGGCCTCAATTTTTTTGAGAAGTTTAATAGTTGATCAATGAAGAAATATGATATATAAAGCAACTTCTTATTCTCATGTGGAGTGATTCTTCCAATGGTTTGTATGCTTAGTGTGATTTGTAAATCCCAACAGAGATCTACTCCTTTTCCTTCCATACCCTATTTTCGTTTTGTAATTCTCTGTTTCTTCTGAATCTCATTCTTTTTTCCCATTCTCCTTCAAATATTAAACATGAAACTTTATTCTATTTATTTCAAACCAGCCCTCTGTTGAGTTTTAACCTCGTTGCACAAATCAATTGTTCAGTAGACTCTTCGATTCATTTGTTTATTTTATTTTGGATCTTAGTCCACCAGAGAACCCTGAAACACAAAACGTTAGGCTAGAGTCTAGTTAATCACTCTCTGTTTCCTAGAGAGTTCACTTTAGACTTAAATCAGGATGGACCGCAAGGAATTAAATTTAATTCTAGGTGCCTACACACCACTTCATTCCTTCATCGAAACCTAGCTCCGTATTATTTATATCCACCAGAACATCCATTATCAATTTTGTGTTTAAATTCCAACTTTCATGTTTCAGTTTTAATAAGAACACAGGTCTGACTTAAATTTTCCAGCAATATATAGATCACAATAAATCCAAGATCTTAATAGATTTCCTTCGGTAGACAGTTCAATATCACAAAGACTCTGCATAAGTGTGAAGGTTAGTAAAACATAAATAGTTGGTGTAATAATTTAAGATCTTACCCAAAAGGACGAGTCAAGAAGATATTATTTGGCTCCTTAATCCTGCAAAGTATTCAAGATTTCGGCAGTATATAGCTGATTTGGGACTAAATACTTGTTAGCATGGACTCTCACATATTCCCTCTGTTCAAGCCTTGATGTCCTCGCCAAGCTAAGGGTCTATATCCAGATTCATATCCGGATCCACATCTATTGCCAATCAAATCTAATCATAAATACATAGAGCCCATCTGCAGTGTTCCCTAATACACATGAGCCATGAGCTGAATTCACTTTAATACCATTCATAATCTAAGATCTCACCCGAAAAGGTTAGCCAAGAAGGTATTATTTGGACTTATTAATCCTATAAGAGTACTCAGGATCTTCCTAGCATATAACTGATATAGTATTAAACACTGCCACAATGGGCTCTCACAGTTGGAGTCAAAATAAGTTTGGATAAGCTACTACACTATCAGCAAACTATATTCTTTAGTACATAGTTGCGATACAAACTGTAAGGTCTGAGTGGGACTGTAATAATTATGCAAGGGCAATTGAGTGCGATAGATTGCTATCATTTAATCCTTAACTATTGAACACTCAAATGGATCAAAGATATGATGACATTACCAAGATCAAGAGCCTTGGTGGGAAGATTATTTATTGACCTATTTTCTTTAGAAGAGGATTTTTAATGCCCTAATCATATCTATGAATCTAATAATCATCATTAAACACAGCAGTAAGTTATAGGACAATTAGTTATCTACACAAAGACCATTATCGGATATTGACATATTGTCTTACACAGAAGTAGATCTGTAAAGATTTCATAACAAGGAGCATAGTTTAAATCTAAGAATGATATAGACATACCACGTAGCTTTTGTTCAAAACTTAACTATGATATTCTGAACATTCATGATTTGGTCACATGACAAAATCTTGATCTACCTCCACATACACTCTCATCTCCCCTATTTATCACCCTGCAACACAATCAAATGAAAGGTGGCTGCAATATGAGGATCGTTATATGCCCAAGGTGTTTCATAGTGTTCCACAAGAATATCATGTGTCCTCCACAAGGGAAATAGGAGGCAGAATTTGGAGGCCAATTTTGCTCGTGCCCTACCTTCCTTTTCAAAATGTCATGCCAGTTCACCCATATTATATTTTATTTTATCTAAATGCCCAAGCAAGCAACTAAACTAATCAAACAACCAAGTTACTTATTACGTAGTTCTTAAATTCTGTTAGAATTTATTATTTAATCCATGAATAATTGATGTCGCAGAATCAACTGAGAACTGTTCAGATCACAGGTTCTCTTTTGAATTTTTAAATTACGTATTTCTCTTTTTGTAACACTGACAAGGAAAGATTTTAACCTAGGGGGAAACTATGGTCAAGGCTTTTGTAATTCTAGAACTGCTTAAGAACCTCTTGGAGACTATTGTTTAATATGATCCTTACCCCTGTGCATTTGATATTGTCCACTTAGAACTTCTAAGCTTATTTGCATATCTATTGAAAGCGCCATATTTAAAGGCTTCTTTGACCATCTAGTTTCCAACATTCAAAATATTAGTCCATGTTTAAATCATTAAGCTAGGTTTAAATTATTCTAAACAAAAGCAATCAAGGATTTTATACCTGAAAATAATCCATGAATGCAGAATATAGAACATCGTGCCTGTATTTGGTTGAACTGAGCGTAGTCCAAATCACAATTGGAGAGAAAAATCTCAGAGATTCACTTGTAATCTTGCCTCCCCAGGGCAGAAGCTGTAGAGTCTTAGTTAAAAATGTGAAGCTACATATTTGGCAAGTATGATTTAAACACGTTAGTAGTAGAATTGGCAGTTTAAATTACTAAATCTTTGATACCTCAGCATATTTCTGGCCGAGAGGCATTAACTTCGTGTAGTACTTCTCTTTGTAATTCCTTTGGATGGTCACATCATATAAAGGATTAAGGTCTCTACAAAAAACCAATCAAGGATCAGTTAAGAGTAATTTTAAAAGCTCTATAAAATTCTGGAAAATGAAAAATCATGTGCACTTGATAGCTGAAAATATTGACTACATTCTTTTTTTTTTTTTTTTTACTCCTTGTTCTCTTTGAAGAGTCTAGTAATCAAAAATCCAGGCAAAGAGCACCTAACCTTCTGAAAAATGTGGAAACGTCATAACAGAAAATGCAGCCTAAGCTATGTTGGATGGCAGAACCAATATACATGGAGGTTTACTGAATTTTCTGTACCCTTCACAAAGGTAATATGATAGGTAAGTTCAGTTTTGCTTATAAACTTTTAAACCTTTACTATGAAGATCTAAACAATCAAGATCAGGGTTCAAAATGCCATAAAGTAATCAAAAAATCCACATATGAGGTGCTTGGGCTTAGACACCCCTTAAGGTAGTAAAAAAGAATGGCTTGTGTAATAACTTTAATAAGTCTGTCATCATGATTCTCACCTAATGATGTTCAAGATTCACTTTCTAAAGTCCTGATGAAGACATGTAAACTGAATATAGATTATCCCTTTCTGATATATACAGAACTATGAAGAAAAACTGAAGCAAGAGAAGTAATTAATTATATGTAGAACAATGAGAGAAAATATTGATGAGAAATGCAATGACATATGTTAACCTAATTTCTTACCCCTCTCACTGTGGTTATAACTCCATCTTCAAGATATTAGGGGCTCAAGGGATGTTACCAGATCCGTTGGTAACATAATTCCTAATTATTTGAACTTTTGAAACACCCTCATGTCTTCAGGAAGTGCAGAAAAGAACACCAAAATGCCCATTAGGTTGAATTCAATCATAAATCTGTCAGGCTCAGTTAAAAGGCAAGGGTTAGCTGGATTTTGCTGTTAGTTGGCTGATCCAAACCTGAGAAAGAAAATGCTACAATTACATAGGTCAAACTAATGCTTTTTGTAACATTGTTGAAACAAGAGTCACTTTTTTTGTCAGAATTGTTGCAATATAAAAGTTCTAGAGGAGTAAGGTGGTAAAATTCTTTATATATGATATATTGGTTTAATAGAAATCCCATTCTAAAAGAGACATGCTCAACCAAGAGGCCTGCTATGCCCGCAAGAGAACAGAGAAACCATAGCAAAATATTAAACATAATCTGTCCCATGTTATTGCAGTGCAAGAGGATTCATTAGCTCTCCGCAGTTGCCATTGTTATTGGACCTGCCCTCCACATTGACAATTGAACCATACTTGGGACCATCAATGCCGTTGAAACCACAAGAAGCAGGAGATATCATCATTATCTATATTTTGTTGGATATGCTAGGGACACCATTTATGTCATCACCATCACTTCTCTCCATCCATTCACACAACTAAATGGAAGATTATCATGTCCAGTCTGCATTGCTATCAGCTAGTCAAATTTTGAGATCTAACGGAAATTGTACTGCTACGGTGAAGCAAGTTGAACCAGCAAAAAAAGGGGTCACATTTTGATTTGGGATCCAAATAGATGTGGCTGATGTCCTCCATTAGACCAATAGATTTCCCTAACTTGAATGAGCTGCTTTATTCATGAGATATCATTGATATCCCCAAGAAAAAATTTGAAATTTTCATGTTGACAAATGAGGCATAGCTCATTTGCATGTCACAGAGATAAGATTAGTAATTTCAAGTCCAGTAATTGAAATAAGTGGCACTGCACTAGGAATAAATTTAAGCATTCATAGTAATATGTCAGCATCATCATGCATGAAAAGAATTTACTTGGTTCAGTGCAACTTACAAGACAACAATGCTCAGGCTAGCATTCAAGAAAAAGTTGGCACAAAATATAGGCAGATCAAATTCTGGTTTAGAGAATGCTGCAAAATCAAGTACCTGGAAAGGAAAGATACAAAAAATCAGTGAATGGATCAGCTGCCAGAAAATTACTTTTTATTTATAGGATAACTTACAAAAGGAGGATAAAAATGCTAATACAATGAGACATCTGATGCCTGAGAGAATTTTTTGAATCATAACAAGTAACAAATACAGCTTAACACTTCTTGATATGATTGCATCCCTATATTGTATGCAATTAACAAAATGATCCGTAATAAAGATCATGAATGATGGACTGCAAAAACATGCATTAACTGTAGATCTATCTAACAATGTAACGTCAGCCCTTGATTCTTATTAGGCAGGATATGATTAGCAAATCTAGATAGCAGGTACAGTGAATAAAAATCAATAAAGTAGTAAATTGAGTACATAATTGCATGCTTCCTAAGGTTGCTTTTATACAATGCATGACAGGTTGTACAATTATCAAGTTATACAGCACTTATAGTGTACTGTCTAGGATTTATCTCAGGACAGTTGCTCTATGAAATGCAACACTTGTTTCTCCATATTTAGGAATCCAACGTGGGATAGGAACTTGGATACCCTTTTGAGAAAACCTGACTGGAGCAAAATGAAGGTATGAACCATCAGAAGTGGCAGTATGTACCTAAAAGCAGAAGTGTGTCGCAGTTTCTCATCCAATAACAGCAGCCAAATATAGAAGCAGGGCATAAGGCATGTTAATTTATGTCACTTACTCTCTTATATATTGAAGGAGAAATTTATAAATAATGTCACTTACTCTCTTATATCTGTTCTTTCTTATAACATCATCTTGTACCTGTTCTCTTTGGAGGTTCATGCAATAAAGAAGCACGCCAAATATTTTTTAAACAATAATAGATCATAGAGTTGAAGCATTAGAATAATGGAAGAGCATCAAGGTTTTGAGTGATTTGCATGACAAGATGAATTGAATCAAGATACAGATTCATATGAAGAGAAAATGATTAAGCAACTAATTTTCATGATCAGAGAGCTCCCATACCATCATAAACTATGAAAAAAAATCTCCATAACTTGTTTGATGTGCTAGTGTAATTGTATTCTTCCATATGGACTTTCCTTCCACCATGGCAATTTTTATGTCTAATGGTTTGATCATCTGTAATGACACTTCCACCATCAGCCATTTGAAGCAGCATCTCTAATTGTACTTCAAGCTGAAAGATGTTGGACCCCCTTCTTTGCTTGGGACCTGAAATTGCCTTCTCTTATCAAGGCTACTTTTCATAACAATAGCATCCCTCCCATCTGATTAATCATGCTTGTCTGATTAATACTCAAATTGTTCATAACTTGATCAAGACCAACCAGAAGGTTCATTCCTAAATGGTGAAATACTTTCAGTCCAATCTATATAGTAATTTCATGAGTGGCTTCATCTGTGATAGCATTTTTCACAGTGCCATCAAATGTGTAGCACATGTAATAAGCTTGTTAAAGCTCCTCGACCTGTTCACCATATATTGTGTACTTTTTGATACTTCCAAGGGATCATCAATCCATATATTGCTATCTTTCAACAAAACTAGCCTACAACCTAGGTTGATGCAAGGTTGATGAGCCTACTGCTATTAATCCATAACCATCCTCAAAGATTTCCCCATCCCTTGGAAAAGCATAAAACAGGATATACCACTTCTAGTTATCCTAGGACAAGTATCCATAACATCTAATACACCCACAGAAGTTGGTTGATTTTGCTATCTTATCTTTTTTCCTCTAAATCTTCATTTTGTAAAGTTGTTCATAAATGTTTACATTGCATATAAACAAGATATATAGCATGCATATCAATCTATACAATCTTATTTTGGAGATTTAAACGCCCACACTATCAATTTGATGGCTGAATCAAACATTTGAAAAAACAATGCCAGAATAATTGAATGGAATATTTGCTTGAATGGAAAGCATAATAATGACATAGGAGTTTACCAAAACAAATAACACAATCAGGTAAAATATGAAAATTTAAAATCAGTATACCTTCACTGCCCGACTTCCTTCAATTGTCAAGCTACGAAGAAGTCTAATTTTGGGGGCAGAAAATGAAAGGCCATGAAGCACAGTCTTGTCGTCCTTGGCCTTGATGAACCTGAATTTCTCCTGATACCATGAAAATAGAAAGCAAATTGCTGTATCAAAATTTTCAAAAACAAGCCGTTTAACAAACAAAGATAAAAGAAGGTCAAGAATTTAAGGTTTATCATGGGTAGTGTCAAAGATCATGCACCATCATTGTACATTAATATATAAAGCTTGATTCCCAATGATTCTTTCCTTCTACATTCCATTGCATTCTCTCATCTCCTAATCTTCAACTTGAACATGAGTGCCCTTCTTCATTGCAACTTTTTCAAATTAGAACCCAGCAAATACAATATATATGGAGTCATAAGTGGAGGAATAGTGAAAAAAAGGAGCCAATACTGCATGTTGCTCAAAATTAAGATAACAACAACCACCACAATGTCTTAATCCTAAATTAACTGGGGTCGGCTAAATGAATACTTTTTCACCATTTTATTCGGTTTAGAATTATATTTTTATTAAGATGCAAAGATATCAAATCTTTCTTTATTATTTTCTTTTACATAATTTTCAATCTACCTCTATCTCTTTTTCTTATACATATATTAAATCATTCTTTTGCACCAATACATCTCTAAGTTTACATTGCAAATGTTCAAACCATCTCAATTATCCATCTCTCAATTTGTCTTTAATTGGTGCTATCTCTACCTTTTTGCAAATGATTTTATTTCTAATTTTATCTTTCTTATATCACCACATATTCATCCCAACATTATCATTTCAATCACATTCATCTTATATACATGTAATTTTCTAACTTCCCAACATCCGTATCATAAAAATTTTATATTTATTTTATAATTTTTTTTTTTTCAACTTGGCAGGTATTTTATAATTACATATTATCCCGATAGTTATCTATTTTATCTAACTTTCTTTAATCCTATAGATAACAACATCCTCAATCTCTCTTTATGAATAATTGATCCAAAATATCGAAAAACTTTATAATTCTCAATTTTTACTCTATATTCATTTTTATTTTTAATTGTACTAAAATTGCATTTCATTTTTTCGATCCTCATCCCACTTAACCTAAAACCTTTATATTATAATGCATTTCTTTATAATTACAACTTATGATTGCTCCAACCTTAATTTCATTCACTAATACTATATTATCTGTAAATAATATGCACCATTAAATATCATCCTAAATATTCCTATTATATTCATCAATAATTAATGTATAAAGGTAAGAAGTACGAGCACATATCTGATGTAGACTTACCGTAACCAAAAATTCCATACTGTGCTAAAACATAAAGAAAGAGAAAGAAGTTGTCCGATATCGGACCATTGTATCAGATGGATGGTCAATGGATGGGGCATGAGAAGTAGCAGGATGCAAAGGAGCAGAAACAGCAACAAACAAATGCACACGCTGGTGTTAAGATGTATGTTCATATTATTATGGATTACACTGGTAAAGAATCTAACCCCTTAGCTTCACCACACATTCAATTCAATGATCCTATCTTTGAAATTGTAAATCCTGCTTTTACAAATTGTAGAAGTTCTGTATTGGAAAATTATCCACAAAATATATTTGAGTAGGAAGGGGGAAAAAGCTGCATGGCATCTTTGAAAATCTGCATACTAATGTACAAGCACACTTTAGATTTTCATTGGTTGGTTAACCCACTGTATGTTATCATGAAAATACCAAACGGGCAACATAAATAAACATTTTTTTTTTTTTAAGGCGAAAAACGTACAAAAATAAAGGGAAAGAAAGCAGAGTCACTTTTGCATGTAAAATGGGCATCAAAATGCTCCCAATAGGGCTCCAAAAATTGAAATCCTAGAATAAAAAAGAGAAACCCAGACTAATTTAATCCCTGGTGACACCTAAAATATGGTCACTTTCCCATAAAGAAAAGAGGGTGGAAAAAAAAAAAAAACGCTGCTCCCAATTATAGTGGAGGGGTAAAAGAAAAAAAAAAAAAAGGAAAGAAAGAAAGAAAGAACAGCACAACGCAGGACAATACTCGACACTTACTTAGCAAAGCATATGAACCAATAACCACCAGAAACGAAATTGCAAGCATAAATAGCGGCCCTAGGAAGTAAGACCAACTTTTTTTTTTCTTTTTTTATTAAAAAAGTATAGAGAGAGGGCGTCAGAGGTGGGTGAGGGGGGCAAGAGACCTGGAAGGGGAGGGGCGTGAGGGTGGTGCGGCGTTGGGTCTCTTCCAGCGCGAAGTGCACGAACTTTTGGTAAGAGAGGGAAGAGAGATCCATTGGATGAAACAAGGAGATCGGGATATGAGTATTGCCGGAGCGAGCGGTGCGCGCTTCGTCGGAGCTCTTAAAAACGTCCCCATACTATTGACCTCTAACCGATGGATCGTGTTGGCACGGGTTAAGCTTTGGGGCAATCCCTTTGACAGCTAACTGGGACCAAGAATGGACATGATGTTTTAGATGCTGGTGACATTTATATTCGCTTACTCACGTTTCCACCTCTACTTCAAAAGCTAATGATATAAATATAGATACTAAATCAACTCAAGTCAACTCAACAAATTTTTTGATTTAAAACTAAGTCTTGATTTCAATTCAACTAAGTCTTAATTACACGGATACTTTTCGTCTATCTATCCCAGCTGGTGTAGGCTCATACTTTCAAAAGATATTAAGATATTCTAGTTTTACCAATTCATCTTATCCGTATCTTTATCAAATTACTTCAATCACTTTACAATAATAGTATATCTTTTGACTTATATTGTATATGTTTAAATTATTAAAGTCGTTTTTCTCTCGATTTCTTTTTAATTGGTACTATCTTCATATTTTATGAATTTTTTTTTTTTTCTTATTCTACGTTGTCTTTTATTATTACATATCAATTTCAGCATTTTTATTTCAATCATATTCATTATAATATATATAGAGTGAGATACAAAGATGGATTTAGCTACATTCGTGTGTAGTTAAGTCTAACTTCAATCACTATACGTATCTCAAAGTTAAAAAGCTACCTATTAATCATCCCTAACTAATGAAAGTAAATGCTAACTCTTTCTTAGATAATGATAAATACTTATTTTATGGAATAAATAATAATATAGTTATAATAAATAGCTAATCTGAACCAATAAATATATAGACTATGATTGTAAACGTAGTGCCTCTCAATAAATGAGATGCGGTTAGGTACATTTATGGAAATGAAACAGAGAGGCAATCAATGCCTATGAGCTATATATCCAGCCTTCATGTATCTCGTATGCCATATCCCTAATCCAATAGTTTTTTGATTATTTATATATAACATGCCACATCCTTAATTCAATAGTTATGTTTATTTATGTAACATTTCAGTTTAGCATTGTAAACAAAATGTTTATTAGTTTAAGCTAATTATTTATCTTGAATATTTTATTATTTATTCTGGAGGAATAAGTGTTTACTATCATCTTCGAAAGAGTAAATATTTATTTTTTACTCATTCTTGTTTAATGGGCTTGACCATATGTAAATATAGCTAAGTTTAACTCTTTCTCTCCATACATACATATACACATACATACATACACACACGCACATATATATATATATAGAGAGAGAGAGAGAGTTAGACTTATAGCTGCACTCAGATGTAGCCAAGTTTCAGATCTAGTTATCCTTTTCATCTTTAGATCCACATTGTTCTCGAAGCCGCTCCACCTTTCCATTTTTTTATCTTTTGTGATTTGTAATTTGTGTGGATCCAAAGATGAAAAAAGCGGCTGGAACTGGCACATGTAGCCAAGTCCAGCTTTCTTTCTATATATAATTTTTTAATTGCCTAATATTCTATACTATAAAGTATAGTTGGTTATATGACTATTATTTATATTTTTTTTTTAATTTAGTAGGTATTCTATGTTCATATAACATCTAATTATTTATTTTAATTATTTATCCTTTTCTATTTTTATTGATATAAATATGAATTGCATAAAAGAAGTAGAACTAAAGTTCAAATCCCCCATTAGTTGAAGATTAGGATACAACTGATCACTTGGATATGAAAAATGCTAAAAAGCACTAATCTAATCGCCACTTAATTCCCCACTCTGATATAAAAATTGGTTATTGGCAAATTGATGAGGCCTAACTCATATAACTAATCCCAACATGTAATGCATCAACCTCTAACTACTCCATCAGCCTAATGAACTAAGTAGCAATCTGTCACGCCTTAAACCTGGCATGGATCTAAAACATAGCAACCCGTCGCATATTTGGGAATTAAATCACTAGCATGCAAGGTATCTTATTAAAATATATTATCACTAAAACATAACTAACTAATAACCTAATTATTCCTTAAATAAAACTACTCAAATGTGTCATAATATCAAATGAGTGAAATATATAATATTAATAAAATAACGAATAAGAAAACTCTAACATCTAACTCAAACTAATTCAAACTAACTCAAACTTGTAATCTATTATCAACTCCGATAATGACTTGGTCAACTTTACCCAAATCTCAATTCATTTCTTTGTATCCGGAACAAAAACAATAAAGAGAATTTTATGAGCTAATGTAGGTAGCACTAAACATAAATTAGTGAATCAAGTAAGTGAAGATTTATAACTTTTATAAAATAGAGCGTATTATTAATTAAAAATTGATAACCTACCGTTTACAATTTTATATGTCATCCATGCATTAATACTTATAAATTTCGAGGTATCTTTAACTAGTATTCAAAATTTTTCTTGCAAATTTTGAATATCATGCTCAAAATTTTTAGGTTATCAATATCAATAATTTTCATATCATTATATTACTACTACTCTACAGTAACTAAAACACATATTCCTACACATATTTAACTGTATGGATAGGGATTGGATCTCCACAAATATCCCTTATAAAAATCGGTCTCGATATCTGTCATATGTCATACATAATGGACTAAGAGCTACATATTTTCAGTTATATTTTTATCATTAATAATTATATATTCATTAATATTTACTTATTTATGTAATCATGTAAATTTTATTTTAAAAACATAAAATTCATTTTTCAAAGCCTAAAATTTCATTTTTTTTCTTTCAACAAAATTTTTATAATAATAGTAATTCTTAACATTCATAATCTATTCACTCAATTCAGTATTTACAATAAATAGCTATGCATAAATAATTATACAACAGTAAGCATTAAAATGTTAATTGCACATAAGAAAATAAAATAATAATATTTAACTAGTAACTTATAAATTCTTAAATAGATATTTATCTTTTTGTAGGATGCTAATCTTCTTATTCCTTATAAGTCTCTTGAGTTGCTCATTACTTGTAACACATTTCATCAGACCTAGGATGCAACAAAAGGTGTGCAAATATTAAATAAAGTATTCCTTCAAAGCGATAGATCACATCAGCACCTACATATGGTGAGAAATTGATAGTGGTTTGCATACCTTAATGCCACATTGGCAGACATTATTAAGAAAGTAATTATAGATGTGCTATGAGAATTAAAAAGAAACGATCAACTGGTAAATAAACCAGTGGAATATTATGAAAACTATCTAAATTTAGAAGTAAAAAAATATATAAAAGTTATAAAATGGCTAAAAAAATGCATGAATAGAAAAAAAAAAAAAGAAAGAAGTATGAAAACTATAAGATAATTAAGACAGAATTTAAGAAAGTAGTATAAAAGACTAAATTCAAAACATTTGAAAAGTTACATCATAAGGTTAATATTAATGATTAGAAGAAAATATATATAACTTTACAAAATTAAAACAAAGAAAAAGATTAGAGGCTTGATTCAAATTAAATATATCATAAATAAAAATAAAAAAAATTTGGTTAAAAAAAATAAAATTAAAAAAAATAAAAATATATTTTAATAAATTATTGAATGAAAACTATATAGAGAGCCTTCTCTGCCGACCAATCCAGAATTGTAGGATTAAGCATCTCTTCTAAGGTTCCCCTCCCGATCAATTTCTCCATATGGTGGCTGAGGCTCATGGCAGGCCTGACTGTGAGACTTCGAGAAGCATCACACGCCGAGCAAGTATGCATTTGACTTGATTTCAAGCATGCCGATCTCTTGGTACTCTGGGTTAATGTAGCAAAAGGTCCCGATTGCTGGTCTTTGTTATCTTGTTATCATGGCGTGCATGTAGGAGACCATTGAACAAGCTTTCATACTTGCATAGTAATCCATGACTTGAGAAAGAGAGCTAAGAGCCATGGAGCCGATGGTCATGCCACTACACTTAAAACAGCATTAAAAGAATGCCATATGCAAATGCTTTTTCTGTTATTCTATTGAAAGTAGAGTTTATACGGTAAACTATCTGAATGATTAGTTATCTAATATTAAACGCTGTTTGGTTTATGATAATTTATCTTAATAATTTAAAATTATTATATAAATTATCATATTTAGCAATTAGATATGATAATTTAAGCAATAATATTTAATTTCAGATAATTTAAAATTATCATAAATCATGATAATCTGACTCACATCTCTGAAAGGTGGGTATTTAAGATTACCAAAATCTGATAATTTTAAATTATACTCTTGACTTTTATATAAATATTTAATAATATTTTTAATCTGATTATATATTTAATTTATACTAGATAATATTTAAATATTTAATATTATGATTTATATTTAATATTAAATATATAATATAATATTTTATATTAATATTAAATTTAATATTAATATAATATTTAATATTTTAAACTCTTATTATATATTTATATAATAATATATAAAATTTTAAATTTTAAATTATTAATATTTATAACTTTCTTGCATATTAAATTATTATATAATATATTACTAAATATTTATATATTATATATTAATAGATATTGTATAATAAATTATTTAATAATATTATAATATATTATATTATATATAATATATATTAAATATTTATAATATTTAAATATATAATATTTCTAAAATTAGTTAAAAGATAAAAAAGATTTATAATAAAAATTTTTTAAAAATAAAAATGTGATAAATTTGTTATCATATTTTGTTATTATGAACTAAATGCGATAATCTTTCAATCTTGAGAATCTTTGTACTAATTGTAAGATTATCAGGAGTATAAGATTTCTAATAATATTATATTATCACAAATCAAATGCCACTTATTACAATAATCTAGTTGCTGATATCAATTGTTATTGCTGATTTTAATTAATATTATATTATTATTATTATTATAATGATTGGTTATCTAGTATGGTGTTATTTCTCTGGCACCAATTGTTCTCTGTAAAACAGGATATATCTAGTACTGTGCTATCTGGTTATAATGAATCTATGCAAGGGGAAGTCAATGCTTACATGATCGACCGTAGCAAATGCACTTTAAAACAAAAATAGTTGGATCTCTCGTTTTATTGTCTATAGAGTACGTATGGTTCAGCCTTCAAAAGCTGATATGCAGACATCTATGGCTTGCTGTTATGGGGCATGCTTCACCTTGCCGAGGCCTTAGGAAGAGTCATATTAAGATGAGATTTCCGTTACGTGGCTCTGCTTGATATGGCTTGTGAATCATACTTGGGCAACATAGTAATTGCATGCTGTACCATTGGAGTTCTTTGATTTATTTATTTATTTAAATCCTCATTAGATATATACAAGGAAACCTCTCTGCTATGGTTATTGATTGTTTTATATTTGGCATTATTGCGTTAGAACATGTGTATGAGAACTTATCTGTTAAACTAATCATAACATAGTGCAATACGAGGCTAAATTGGGCTCGGAATATACTTAGGTAAATCAGGCCAAAATCAGGCTCATTCAGGTTGGCCCACTGTTTTGGCCTAAATAGGCTAATTCAGACCGGCCCAATAGGTTTCGAATCAGGCTTAGACCAAAGTTTTGTAATATTTTTTGGGCTTTGGCCTGACTCGAAACTCGAAAAAAATTTGGACCAAGCTAGAGAGAGTGTAGCTTGACCTGGCTCGACTTACTTCCAACCTTAATTATAATATTGTATGTAGTTGTTACCATAGTCAAATTTATGATCTTTAAATCCACAAGCTTTTAAAGTAGAGCTTTTTTTAAAAGCTTGGAATTTGAGCTTTCTAAAGCAAAGTGTTTAATAGCTTCTATGTTATCTTAAAAATACTATTAGATTTTTACTAAACATCCAAGAAGAAAAACATTTTTATTTCTTTAAAAGTGCTTTTGGGCCATCTGCTAAGTGAGACCTTAGTTTCATTTTATTTCTTAGATAAAGGCTCTTTTTTCCTCTTCTTTTGTAAGGATATGGGGATTGTTTCTAAAAATGCATTTGCAGAGAGATAGTTTCCTAGCCACTTTTGTTTTTATGAGAATTAAGCATCATTTGATGGAACTATTTGTAATAGAGCTTCTAAAAGCAAAACTATCGGTAATAGAATTTTTGAAAGTAAAACTTTTAGAAAAAGCTATTTAGTGTTTGATAACTATATTTTTAAAATGTTGTGTGACTTTAACATTTATTTGATAACCAAACTAAAAAGTACTTTTAAAATAAAAATAATAAAAGACATAACATTATACTTTCAACTATCCAACCTATTAAAAATTATTATTATTATAAATTATTCTAATAATATTATAATATAATAATAAAATATATCATATTATAGTATTATAGTATAGTATAAGAACATAAAAGCACATTCTAATATAATAATGATTGTAATGTAAAATTAATATAATATATTATTTTACTATTATTTAATAATTATCTTATAATATAAGATTAAAATTATAGTCATTATTATCTAATATCATATTATTGTGGCCTATAATTATAGTAATATTACAAAATTATAGCAATATAGCATAATAATATTTTATATATATATATATATATATATATATATATATATATATATATATATTATATTGCATTATATTTTATTATTATAGTTATAGTTATATTGTATTATTATATTATAATATAAAATATTATTATTCTCATGGTTCGAATATGCGACCTTTAAGTCTGAAAATAGGCTCATAACATTTGATAGGGAGAACTTTTCACGTGGAACTTTTAATAGTTTTTAATAGAGTTAGAAAGCACTTTAAAAATTTTATCAAATACCATAAAATCAATTAAAAGTGTTTTTAAGTCTCTAAAAGCATTTTTGAGGCCCACAAAAGTTAAAAAAAATGAGGCCTTAGTTGCTGACATTTAAGATATTTACCATCTAACTAAAATGATGTTTGCATACATTTACAAATTGAAAACTCCTTTAAAATAAGAAAAATAAAAAATTTCATATCTTTATTTATCTTTGAGCAGTGATAAAATGAAAAATTTTCTGTTACTTTCCTCATCATTTCCCATAGTTAGTAATGGCCATCAAAACGATGCTACTTTATATTAACAAAACGCAGCACAAGGGTTCCCCAAGTATGGAAGGCAGAAACTTGCCAGCATCATAAAATCTCAGCTTGACCCTGAAAATATATAGTAATAGTCTATTTGGACTTTTTCAATTCTAGAGACAGCAATAATTCGCCTACTTTGCCTTTGGCACGGAAGCACTATTGGCTCTGCACCAATCCTTGTGCGCTTGGAGGTCCCCCTTTGTAAAGAGGGAAAACCCGGCTCAACGACTTCATCCGAACTGCGAGCAGCGTGGGAGGGAATTCGGATCGAGGGCAACTCATTAGATTGCTTAAGAGCCCTTCCATACTGCTTAAGATAATCCACTCTTACTCTTGGTCGAGATACGGAAGCTTAATTAGCTTGGGAGTAAATGAGGAGGGGGGAAGGGAAAGAACGAGGCGATGATGGGTGGTAAAACGAGGGAAAATATGAGAGAGAACAGCTAATGCGCACGTGGATGAGACATCCACAGGCTGTCCAAGTGCCTTCACAGACTTTGATGTCGCCAAAGTTGGTAGCAATGGCAAATGATCTCACAGTCAGAAGATGGGTGGAAGGTTAGCGAGGCTGGTGCGCTCCCACGTAGGCCTTAAAATTTATGGCCTTGTCGCATTGATATCTGCATCGCAACAACAGTGAGGCCGAAAGGTGCTGCAAGACTGCAGGCATGCGCTATGTCCTCTCAAATCAGTGTCTGCAGCACCGAATCGTCCGAATTCCAGCTTCCATGATGCTTTTCCAGGGTTCTCCATGTGGTTTTCTTTTGCTTTCTCCAGTAACCTAGGTAAAATCAAGAGAGTGACAGTACTGCGCGTTAACCAAATTTCCTTGTCATTTTACCATCTTTTTCATCGTTGGATCGTTAGATCCATACGAATGATGAGTGTTTTTTTTAAAAAAAATATCAAATGACTTCAAAACGATAAAGATTCAAAATAAAAAAATAATTAAATCTAAAGCCTATACACAATCAAATTTAATTCTATATACATACATTAAATATATATATATATATATATAATATTTTAAATTTAGTTACTAATCTAATTAACCTATTAGCGAACTGAAACCACATGATCTTAATCTGTTAGCAAGTCGAAATCATATGACTTTAAAAATTTAAGTGTAAGTTAATTGGTAGCAAATAAATTTGAGTTATAAGTTATTCAAACTTTTTCTTTACCAATCAATGTGTGACTATTTTTGGAATATTGCAATGTACGCCGCAAGCTAGCTAGAATCTATCCCAAACTGTATCGTTAGTGCTGCAAGAAAACTCTACCACCATCCCATAGGTAGCATTTTTTCTCGTGCCTATCGACTTACATACACTTGGATCAGTACTATTATAACGCCCTAAGCCTATTTGCTGGTTCAATTAACCTGTTAGCGGGTTGAAACCATATTACCTTAAAAACTCGAGTGCAAGTTAATTGATAGTATGTGAACTTAAGTTATAAGCTATTCAAACTTTTTTTTTCAATTAATATGAAATTATTATTTTTTGAATATTATAATATCCATACAATCACTATTTTAATTTAAATTTTAAAAATAAAGTTAAAAAAATTATATGGCTGCTATTTTAATTTAAATTTTAAAATAAAGATAAGACAAAACTTTAAATTTTAGAAATATTTTTTTATAGATTAATTTATAAATTGAAATATTATTTTATAAAATTATGTAAAATATAATTACTATTATTTTCTAGTTTCTTTTTCTAAATATATTAGATTAAAAAAATATAAAAAGAAAAGAAATTTGTTAGTATTAAATAAGGTTATACATGTAGCAAGATGAAAAAAATCAACTCCAATTTACTATATCATATTAGGTATTATAGTATTGAGTTGTTGATTGAAAGTGTGGACCGTAAACATACAAATAATAAAATGAGAAGAAATATCTCTTTGACAATGCGATGAAAGGAGATAAGAGGACTTATAGGTTTCTAATCCACTCAACAACCAGTGGGTTTGGTTTATCACCTACCATTTCGCCAACAAGAAGTTCAATTGCTTGTTCTTTATGCATCAATAAGTTTATTTCAGTCAGTGACTGCTTATTAATGCATGGATAGCGGTGCATGATTGAATTGGATCTCTCAATTTGTGCATGGTTTAAATTGGACTTCGAGTTGTTTATGAGAGGTGAGACAAGTTGGTAGGTGAGAAGATCAAATTATAGGTACTGGCTGGAATCCTTTGAGAGGAGGGTTGGTGAGCGTTTCATTTGAGTTATTAAGTGGTTGGTGCCAATGCCAAATCGAGCATCACATTTGACCCATCACCCTTCGGACTGTTGTTGGGATCCAAAAGTGGCTTATTGAGCTGTCTGATTTAGGCTTCCTTTGAGTCCAAGCTGTGTAGGGTAATCCTATAGTTTGAAAGATCTTTTTAATGCCTTAAAAAGGTCAAATATGATCTCATCTATCGCTTAAACCAAGGGCTCGTTAGGTTCACGGTAAAAGATATCATAAAATTTTATTTTCATAAATTAGAATATTTGGTTCATACTTTTAAGGTTCGTTCGTAGGAATACTCTGTTTTTACGTGATTTAAATTTCTACATTTTATGAAAAATAAAATTCCATCGGTACTATGAAATTTATCTTCTCATCGCAGCGTGTTTTCTTTTTCTTTCTAACATACTTTTTTTTTCCATCATATATCCTTTTTTTTCAAATTAGCGGGTAAAAAAAGGAGAGAAGAAATGCGAGGTAAGAATTAGTTGAGATCTTTTATACAGATTGATGCTTATTATTGTGTCAATTTGAATCTTATCTATCGCTTAAATCAAATGTATATACGCTGTAGTCATAGCCCATCCATGCTTTCCCTGATACGCATCATAAATACTGAATGCTGATAAGGTATAGATATTTTCATCAATTAAAGGTCATTTGAAAAATAAGAGTCAACAATGTGAAAATATTGATCTATAAATTATTAAAAAATTTTGGATAAAATATAGATAAAATAGTAGCAGCAGTAGAAGAAGAAGAAAAAGAAGAAAACTAGCAGGAAAGGGGTTGAAAAAAAGTAATGGGTGTTGCTTATTTGCGTGGTAGCCATGTGCCAAGAAGACACGCCCCAAAACAGAAGGTAAAGAAGACTAAGCCTTCCTTCAAATAAAAAAAAAGAAAGTTGATGACCGAGCCAACCAATGGAAATATAGAACTCTATGAAGCCTGCAGCCTTATTAAATTAAAAGCTAAATTGGACAAAATCATGGAACATCGTTCCATTGAGCCTTGGAAAACAGTCACCATTCAGAAGTTTACCAAGAAACCACCAAACCGCCCCAACAAGCATTTAATACAGAAGACAAAGGTCTGAAATCTGAATCCCCATATAATAAATCCACTACAACGCAACAAGCTTTTTTTTTTTAAAAAAAAAAAAAAAGGGGCGAGGATTCTTACACTAACTACCACATGGGAGGAGATTTCAAGAAAAATATGACCACCAGCTTTGGCACAGAAAATTATACAAGTCAATAAAGCGAAGAGCTCAAGACAAAATTACGACGAAGAAACAGTAATCAATATTCGATTAAGGTATCGCCAGGAACGATGGATCCTCATGTTTGATGCTTAGGCTAAATATAAATAATCTTCTTGTCTTTAGTCGCTTCACTCAGTCCAACTGCAGTTGAGAGGCTGATTCTTTACACAATGATCCACACCAATTTTTTTTTTTTTTTTTTCTCACTCTACCATATTGTACAAGTTGGTTAAGAATATAAAGTGCTGAGCAGCCAATAGAGGAAGAAGTGATAAAGTGCCAGCCTATATTTCTTTGATAGATAGGGCTACTCACCACCTCCCAACACCATGAAGGTGAGCTGGATTGGTGCAAACGCCAGTAATTTGTGCCTGTGGTTGTGAATGTTGGATAATGCTTTTATATCTTATCAAACATGTTTCACAATTAGAAAAAGGAAGAATCCTAACAAATGTCATCCAAACTTTCGCCTCTGGTTCAACTTCCCTTCGTAAGACGCAACAATCTCATCCAACCATATCCTTTTTGCCACTCCTTTTCTTCTTTTTTTTGCTTTTGATGAAAAGCAACTCCTCCCTTCATCTATGTGAAATGCCACTGCTTTTGTTGTTGGTCATTTTGACTGTATTCTACTTTCTTTCACGGTTCGAATTGATAACAAATGCAGGTTATGGTCGAGGCGTCTTCATTAGTCAGAAGCATAAGCAATGCAACTTTTCTTTTTTAAAGATAATTTTGAAGTTTGCAAGCAATTTGCTTGGTTTCAAGTTTTTTCTCCTCATGCCAAATGGCCGAGGGAATCAAACAATTGACCAATGTAACAAAATAAGATGGGTTTCTATTCTGACTGTGAAACTATATGCTAAAATTGTTACTGTGGGCAGCCATGTTTCAATTAGCTGTTCTTTTCCAATCATGTCATCCCTCTTGAAATGAATCGTTGGGTAACCCCTATATCTCCTTTAATAAAAAAGAAAAAAAAATCAATTATTCATATTGAGCTTATTTGGTTCGACATCGAAATTGGGATCGAAATTGGAATCAAATTTCTTTAGAAGTAGAATCACTTATTCCCTTTATTTATTTGGTTCGCACGAAATCGGAATTGGAATGAAATTGATTTTTGTTGTTGTTTGGTTTCTCTAAACCTTTAGAATTAATCCAGACTTTCAATTTCTTCCTAATCCAAAAGCTTCAATTATTTTAGAAATTCTTTTTGTTATATGTACTCAATTTAATATTTATTTCATAAATAATTAAACATAAAATTAATAAATAAAGGAAGAATGTAACAAATTATACATTTCTGAAACCTAAAAAGTCCTCGAGTGCCAATGAAGAGAAAATAGGGATCTCTTAGATTTCTTTGGATTTTTTAAAATATGCGATTATAGCATATATTCGATAAAAAAATCATTCCCAAATGTCTTCTACTATGTGTGTTGCGAACGAAGGAGAAAAGCTTATGATTGATGATGTGGATCATAGGTTGGAGAAGGAAGCAAGGTCGAATGAAAAGAGGTAAGAAAATGAGATGCAATGAAAATGGTTACATATGAGAAGAATGAGAATGATTATGATCCTGGAATGAAAATTATAATCTTAAGCAAGAGTTTGCATTTTTAATCTACCATAAACATGATTTTGATTTTAGATGGAATCGGATTCGGATTACAATTCCATCTAAATAAGTAGTGAAATCGTAATTAGCAATTCCAATTATTATTCCAGAATCCCATTTTCATAAACCAAATGGCCCTATTATGTATTGATTCTACTATTTGGCAATTCAAGGATAATTTTTTTCTTTTTCTTTTTTTTTTTTGGGTTAGGGGGGGGGGGGGGAGGGACGAAGGCGAGTCGATACAAGCCACAATGTATCATAAAACTGACAATGTGTCATGACATTATAAGATTTTTAATCTCAATATGAGCTACTATTGATTGGGTACTTTTATATTTCACAAAAATGGATTGAATATGATTTAAATTAAATAATTGGTATAAGTCCAAATAAAGTATGTGATTCGTAAAGTATTGAGTTAAATCCATCTGTAAAGTATTCAGTCTCCAATCTTATCTTAATTCAACTCTAACTCTAATTAGTCGTAAGTTAGAGGGCTGTCAGTCCCATCGAATAACAATATAAAGTGAGATAAGGGAGAGGAAGAATTAATGCTGCACAGAAAGAGACAGTTGACTAATTAAAGGACTCGTTTTGCAGCTTTTCAAAGATGGCACAAATAGGTATGATAATAAATTTTAATTATTATTTGGTGTTCTAATATTCACACATGCGATCCTAAATTTCTATAGATATATCTCTATTTGCCAGTCCCTTCTAAGATGATGAAAACTGCTATTTTTGATATAATTGTTAGTGAAGTTATCCTCTAAAATTGCCAAGGAGGCTAGCTGCACTACTACCTCCTCTGCCTCTCTGAAGTTAAATAGTGGATGGTGCCTTCTGTCTTCCAAATAAAACATTAATATTGTATTGATTGAGCCAATGGCAATATCTTTTTTTTTTTATAACAATAAAAGGACTAAGTCCTAAAAGACCACTCCCCGAGCATCAACTTGAGCTAACCGGCAAAGATGAGTAGGGAGTTTAGAAGACCAGCTTTGTTATACCCCTTCTCTGACAACCCAATTCACCAAATAATCTACCATTTAATTTGTCTTCCTAAACCTTGAAGACTTTTAAATTGAGAGACTATAGAAAAGGTTGCAAAAAGATCTTTAACATAGGATGTTGACACTATGACTTTCCTCTCATCCATGATATCACCATTGCGGAATCTTCCTTGAGAATTAGCTTACTAGTTTGGAATCAATGAAGGGCCACCATCACTTCATATCAAGCTCTAGTTATTTCAATAAAAGATACTGACATAGAATGAATAGGGATAGACATTGCACATAATATTCTATCAAAGTGATCACGGATTGCCATACATGCATTGACACCATCCTAATGAACCGAACTATTAAAATTAATCTTTAGAAAACTTTGTTGAGGGGGTACCATGAAACATATCTTGAAAAATCCACCGAAATATATAAATAGGTACCCTAGAGCTCAAGACCACTTAACCGAGTTGTCCTCCCCATTTGTAAATATTCATTAGAGTTTCCCCTTGCCTCACCACCCGAGTTGAATTGAAAAGCTTTTCTTGAAAATAAAATTCATTCCTAGGCATCTATATCCACCACAAGTAGTAACTAATAAAAAGCTGAGCTATCCGTACCACAATAGTATGTAGTTTCTGAAGTAGAAAATCCGATGTTTATTGGAGAGAAAAAAGATTTAGAACACCATATTGCCTCATCTATGACCAAACATGAATGGACCCTTGACATTGGAAAAACAGGTGGTCTGATGGCTCTACCTCCACCTTATACTTATAATACAATAGAGAAACATTTGCTAATCTATTTGACAATAGAGATGATGTTTTTCCACTCTTATGATCTCATTGTAGTATAGTTGAAATGTCTTCGACAAGAACTTTTGGTTTGTATTCATTGCCCCAGCATAATACATCCTTCTAATCCTTCCTACAAATTGGAATGGTTCCAACCTCCTGTACCACTATAGAAAGGAAAACACTAGCCAAGAGCTTTTGATTCCAAACCTTGAGGCAAATCATGAAATCTTTCACAAATAAGAAGGTTTCAATAACATCCATGTGATAGATCAAAGGTCTCTTATTCAAGGGGGTAGTAGAAAACCACGATTGAGACTCAATATTAATGGATGCTCCATCCCCAATCAACCATGGTAGGTTCTTGGACAAAGAGTAAGAAACCCTGCAAATAAGCTTCGAAAGAGGAGAGACCTTCAAAAGGGAGATTATAGGACTACCAGTCTCCAGAAAACCTACACTTAGAAAATAGAATTTTAGCACATAAATAGGAAAGGTTTAGAAGCAACCTCCCAGCTGATCGCCCTAATAATGCCTCCCACCATAACTTGAAAGTAGGTATTCCTAAACCATCCTCCTCCTTTGGTGTATAGATAACCTTCCAGGAAATTGTATGTATGGTTCTTTTTTTACTCTCATGACTCCATAAAAAGCTTCTAATAACTCATTCAAACCATACTGAAAAACTTTTGGAGAGGGCAATGTTAAAAATGACATGGATGTATATAGAAGAAAGAACTAACCTAATAAGAGTGACCTTCTAATAAGAGTGAACCTATTTCCAAGCTGCTAACCGCTCAAGGATTTTGTCTTTTATAGGCTACAACTCCTGGGACTTCAGAGAAGACCTTTGAGGGGCACTTCCAAATAATCTCCAAGAGACTAAACACACCTTACCCCTGAAAGACCAAGAAGTTTAGTGGCTTCACTGTGTGAGATAGTAGGGCAGAATTGAACCATTGACTTCTGAAGATTCACTGACTGGCCAAACTATCTGCAATAATCTTTCAAGATCATCCTAAAAGTAAGACAATTACCCCTCTTTGCCCTAGATAGCAATGAAAAATCATCGACAAACACCAAGTG
Organism: Metroxylon sagu; assembly: GCA_017589505.3. Lineage (NCBI taxonomy): Eukaryota > Viridiplantae > Streptophyta > Magnoliopsida > Arecales > Arecaceae > Metroxylon > Metroxylon sagu. The sequence continues at coordinate 607,827 of JACVBY030000435.1, read as the reverse complement.
ACTGATAGGAATAGCTCTCCTTCCAGAAATATATCCTCTTATCTTATTCTAAGACACTGCCTCATTGATCCCCCATGTTAATATTTTTGCATACAAAATAAATAAGAAGAAAAGGCACCCTCGATGCAACCCAATGGTGGCTTTGAAGAAGTCAGAGGATAACCTATTTATGAGAACAGCAAACGTAGGTTTCATAACACAACCACTAATCCACTGAATCAATCTTAAGGGTAAGTTAAGATGATGTAAAACAACAGTGAGATAATTCCAACTTACCCTATTATAAGCTCTCTCCATATCCAACTTTATGACCATCATAGCTCTAGTCTTGGGGGCTTTCAATAAAGAATGAATCACCTTTGAGCCACCAGGATATTATCAGAGATATTCCTTTCTCTCACAAAAGCTGCCAATTCCCCTAACACCAACTTTGGTAAAATCTCTCTAATTCTGTTTGCAATTATTTTAACCACAATCTTATACATAATGTTACACAGATTGATAGGCTTAAATTGAAAAGAGGTCTTTGGATTTTGGCATTTGGGAATAAGGGTTACAAATGTGGCCTCCCAAGCTCTGGGCATAGAATGTTGTTCAAAGAAATAATGAAGTGCTTTACATACATCTTGTCTTATAATTGGCCAAAACTGTTTTAAAAGAAACCAAGGAGAAATCTATCCAGTCTTGGCACCTTATTAGATGCCATTGACTTTGAAGCTTCTCATATTTCCTCAACTATAAATTCCTTTACTAGCATACATCGTTCTTCCTTAATCAATCTTCTTACCACTGCAGGTAGGTGTAGTGGAGCACAAATACTAGGGGATGCCTATCTATGAACAAAGTAATCCCAAATTATATTCTTTATGTCATGGTTAATATCAATTATTTGACTATTACTAGCTTCAATCTATCTAATTTTACTCCTTCGAATGATGGTAGAGTTATGAAAAAATCTAATATTCTATTCTCCTGATTGAAGCTATTGAAACCATGATCTTTACCACCAAAAACTATCATGAATTATCAATAGTCTATGGTAATTATGAATATGTTGTCTCAATCTACACAAATCACCAGAACTCAGACCACGTGAGGTATCCTTCAAATTTTGCAATTCAAAGATCTTGTTCTTCACTCATGCTAATTGTTGAAAAATGTCTTCAATGCTACTCCTAGCCTAGACTCTAAGAGCATACTTTGTTTTGTTTAATTTTTTGACTAAACTCATGGTTGAAGAAGAATCCACTATTGAGTTCCAAGTATCTTGAACAATAGAGTAGGATGCGAGATAGTGTAACAATTAGTTCTCAAATCTAAAAGGTATTGGTTTAAACCACATTTTTCCAAAGAAAGAAGCAAAGGGCAATGATCATGCCCTATTTTTACAAAATGGTGAACAAATGCATCTCCGAACCTCTAAAGCTCCCTATCCAATCCTATCCAACCTGTCCCACACTCTTGCACCCATATTCTTGTTATTACACCATGTGAACTTTGTCCCAAAATAACTAAGATCTATCAGCCCTTTGCATTGTAGAAACTCCTGAAATTTTCTGCTCTTCTATGTCTCAATAAATGGTAGGCCACCCTGCTTTTCATTCTGAGAAAAAATACAATTAAAATCATCTGCTATCATAATTGGGTGATTCAAAGCAACTTGGCTAGTATCAGTATGCAAGTGTAAGATCTTTTAGGTTTTATACTGAACAATGACACATCTATTCTAATGAAAAATAACATAACCCACTTTTTCAAGAAAGATTTTTTTTTTGAAAAAAGTGAAGATAGTATCACCAAGAGTCATGATAGAAAAAGTAAATGTAGTACTATTTTGTAATATAATTGGATGGATGCTTTGTATAGGGATTTCAATGGCCAAATATATATAGAAACGAAACCGAATGGAGCTAGTTACCTCAATCTTTATCTCCATAAAAAAAAATTATCTCTAATTTCATAAATAAAGATTTTTTTCATCATTATTCTCATTTTATAAGAAATGATAAATCTTCATCCCGCTTCGTGTGATCCCATCTTATTTATCTCTTAATAATATATATAAATTTTTAATAAAATTTATAAAAATAATTTTATAGTTATAAATATATAATTATATTATAACATTTAAGAATGATAGCAAAATAGAGGCATACTTATCCCGTCTCTGCCGTTGATGATAAAAGTAATCCCATACTTCGTTTTCGTATGCCTAAACCATAGAAAATTCTTTCATAGGATGGGTGGGCGGGTCTCCTCTGGTAGCGTCGAAATTGGCATCCCTGCTGACGCGTTTGGGATAAGCTGAGTGTGGATCCTATGGGCCCTTCCGAGACATACGGGATTGAGCCAGTTGGCGGGACACGTGTTTGCTCGCGTTGAACGTGAACTTTGTGTCATGGGCGATGTTTTAGCTGGGTGGGATGATTCCATTGATGCAGACTGTTGTCCACGCCCCCTTTTTTTTTTTTTTTTTTTTTTTTTTAAGGGAGGACGTGTCAATCTATAGCTTCAAAAGGAAGTTTCTGAGAGCTCTCTGTGTTGTTTTGTGAGCCATTCTATGGTAACTGTTGTCAGGGGAGATGAGCCCTCCATCCGGAAAGGAAGGATTACGTGGCTTTCTCCGCTTGCCGAGGACGGCGAAATTTCTAGCCGGAACCAGCAATGGTAACTTGTTGCCAGCGTAGCGTTTGAAGAGCCAACTGCATTTGATTCGACATCTTCGCTAGCTATTTGATCAGCTTGTTAATCTCTTCACGAAAGCCTCAAGTCGTAATCAATTTTAACTACTTTTTTTTTTAAGTTAAGCATTATTAATCACCATGCTCCGACTTTAAAAGAATATTATAAATTTATTCTATATTTAATATTATATATTTAATTAGGAATGATTTTATATTTGATGCCATATATTTAATTGAGAATGATTCCATATTGAATGTGATTCATCATATATTTGATTGGATGTGTATAATACCTAAAAATAATCACACATCGGATGAAAAAAAATGTATTATATGCTTATAACTCAAGTTCACATACTATCAATTAATTTTCACTTAAGTTTTTATATCACATGGTTTCAGGCACGCTAACGAATTAATTGGGTCGATTTGCTAATAGGTTAATTGTACCAGCAAATAAATTTGATGTGTTACAGTGTGATTTCATATTGGACGTGATTATGAGATCATCATAAGTTTGATTTAGCATAATTTCATATTGAACATAATTCTGGCGTGGATAATTTTAATTTTTTATATTTTTTGGGTATGATATCTTTACATTAGTTATATTTGTTTCCTTATATGATTTGCGTTATTTTATTCTTTTTTAATCAAGAAATAATTCTTTCCTAATAATATTGGCGATATCATGGTAACTATTTACGTATATATTTACATTAATTTTATGAAAATAATAAGCTATATAGAATTTAAAATGGTCTTCTAGGGCCAAATCTATCTTACAAATTTAACTATTATACTCATGACACCAAAAGAAAAAAGAAAAAGAAAAAAAAATCTAGAAGCTTGTGACACTAAAAACAACTATATAAGACAACTTTAGGTTCATGGTCAAAATATAAATAAGGTGTGGAGTAAATTTTATATTTATCAAAAATTTTAAAAAATAGTCAAAAGCAAAAGAATAATTATGCTAGACAAACTTATATTAGATATTGCTATTCCAAGTAAAAGTTAGCATACATTATTCCTGGCATAAAGTTGCAATTAATTATTTCATGCTTGCCACCTTTTTTTAAACATGCAAAAATATCCTTAGCCAACAGTTATAATTCAGTAATTATAGACCAAGAAGAAAGACAAGATTCACTTATGGAATAGTTTTTCCAATCGGCGTAGCTATTCCTGCACTTTTTCTTATTCCTGAACCAAATATGGGCTCACATGTTCCATGGCAGTTTTGGATGCTAGGGAATTCAAAGAAGCAATTTTTGTTCACAATTTCTCATGAAGTTCTTCTGGCCTACATGCACCGAATGGCGCTAGCTGACTAGGTTATTCGTATCTCTAATCCTTATTTGCGTGACCACATGCATCTGGCGAAGGCCAAGCATGTGCTTTGTATTCTCTGCTATCTTTTATAAATTTGATTCACTTGTTTCATATGCTATAAGTGGTGCTTGCTCTTGTGTATGAAAGGGTTGACGGCCTTTAGTTTGATACTCGAGCAGCCTTTCTTAGAACATTATTTCTTAGAACATTAACGAAATTGCAGTGCTCTTTCTTGGCCTTTTGGCCAAGAGTCAAGTGCGGTGTCCCGTTTTATAAGTTTAATGTTGAACGCATTATATTTATATTTTTAATACAAAGTGATATATAATCTATTTTAGCCCCCAACAGTTTTAAGTACTAGAGTATGCTCGACGTGCCATTAAGTTGATCGTTCTTTTTTTTATATATAATAAATAGCAATATGTGACCATTTAACAAAGACAACTCCTTCGAGAGGTGCCTTAATTATTTATTTTCAGATGCATTTTGTTCCTTAATTAAGAAGGCCAATCGTTCCCAAAAAAATTAAGATTAAGCAAAAAAATATATTTAACTATGTTATGCAAAGGCTCAGCACATCTATCAGCCATTAATGATCAAAGCAAGCATGTGCAAATCATAATTGATAATTGAAAGGATACCTTGCTTATTTGTTATGTAAACATTATCTTCTAACCTTCTATACAGGGAAACTTGCTCTTGCCACTTATCTCCCTAATGCCAGTGATTATTAGTGTTTGATTGATTTGAACATTCATAACTCGAAGGGCTTGTTTGGTTTGGAAACTAACAGTCAGCATAAGCAGCTGACCCCAGCAACATCTCTTGCTGAATAAGTCAATAATTTATCAACTAGCCTCCAAAAATTATAGCAAATACAACCAAAATATGAAGTTCACTATCGTCATTACCACCACCATCATCATCACTATCACCAAAGTCTTGATCTCAAATTAATTATCTCATTCAACTCAATTTAAAGTTATAAATAAAAAAATATAAATTAATAAATAAAAAAAGTATAAAGAGAGAGTTGGACTTAACTGCATATAATTGTAATTAAGCCCGAATCAAATTATCTCCTTTACTATTAGATTTATATATATCTCAAAGCTAAAAAGTTATCCATTAATCACTGTTTACTATATTAAAAAAATTATAAAATAAATATAAATAAATAATAAATAAATAAAAATAGATAAACAATAAATATGAATATGATAGAAATAAAAGTTAACTTTTTTTAAAGGTAACTTGTCTTGCCGAATAAAACGGCTCGTTTGAACTAATAATAAACATCTAATCTGAATAAAACTGGCTCGTTTGAACTAATAATAAACATCTAATCTGAATAAAACTATTCGATTAGGATGCAATGTATTGTGCACCTTGAGATATGAGGCACGAAAGATGTGGCATACAGGTGTTGATCATAAATACTCAACTATAAATACTCATCATTTCTCATGATGCATCATATTGATATAATGTTTTTATTTATTACTTAATCTAGATACTTATTGATTCAGATAATCTATTTATTTTGTACTGTATGCTTATTTTGAACGCCTTATGGCTCACATTCTGGTTCTTTAGGGCCTGAAGCATGAGTAAATGGGCTCATATCCGTATGGATAAGAACCAAACGAATGTGTAGACCTAGCTGTATCTATTATGTGCAAGCCCACTCTCTCTTCCTCTAGTTGGACATTGAAGCCAATAATAATAATAATAATAATAATAATAATAATAATAAAAACATCCTAAAACAACAGATATTTGTATTAATAAACCATAAAAGATAACCAGATGACACATTGCTGATAGAAAACATAATAATTACAAAATTATTATTTCTCTCTTTTCGTCCAGAAGAAAAGAAAAGAAAATCGAAAAAATAAAAAGGGAGACCATCCATCACTTCCGTCCATTCGTTTCATTGATCTCAACAGGGCATGACTCGCGACAAGATCGTCGTTATCTCTGGCCGTCCATCATGCGGACGAAGTCTTCGAAGCAAACGAATCCATCACCGTCCGTATCGATCCCGCCGATCATACGGCGGCAGTCCTCCAAAGTGCACTCCTCGTCCCCAAGCGTAACGAACACCCCGAGCAATTCCTCCGCCGATATCTTGCCGTCGCCGTCGGCGTCGAAGACGTCGAAGGCCTCCCGGAGCTCTGCACCTGCCGGCGGCCCGAAGGCCGACCCGAGCGCCCCAAACTCCTCCAAGGTGATGCACCCGTCGCCGTCGCGGTCGACCTCAGCCACCATCGAGGCCACCTCCTCCTCGGTGGGCGGATCGGCGCCGCCGAGCCGGCGGAGGACGGCTTCCAGCTCGTGCCGCGTGATCTTCCCGTCGCCGTCGCGGTCGAAGACGGCGAAGAGGTCGGAAACGGAGGAGGCGGGGGAGAGGAGCCAGAGGTCGTCGGATCCGGCGGCGGAGGGATGCTTGCCAGTGGGCGGGCGGAGGACGGAGCGGGGAGTGGAGTGGAGGCGGCCGGAGGTGGAGTCGTCAGAGGAGGAGGTGGCGGTGGAGGCGAAGGAGGCGTCGCTGCGAGAGATCGAACGGCTCTTCTTCTTCTTCGAAGGCTTCTTGAAGGTGCCAAAGATGGCTCCCATGGAGAGCTTCATGGCTCCTTCTTAGATTTAGCTGCGCAAGCGAGCGAGAGAGAAAGAGAGAGATAGAGAGATGCTGATGGCAAGATGCGTTGGGAAGGGGGAGGATTTAAAGGGGAGAGAGGTGGGGGGTCGGGAAGTGAGCTTCGAGGAAGCTTCCTGAGAGGATGATATGTACAAACTTTCTCCACCCACCAAGCCTTGTCATTGATTGATTTTGAAAGCTTGGAGGGGTGGAGTTTTTACTTATTTTACTTTTCTTTTATCTTTTTTTATTTTTTATTTTACTGAAATACTTACTTTACTTTTCATAGCTGCTGTCTGGAGTTCTTTCTCATTTTACGTTTAAAGACAACTTGAGTTGGCAATACTTCAGTCAATCTCTTCACCTGTTAAATTAAATATATAATAAATAATAAAAATTATAAATTAGTAATAAATATTATTTTATATAATATTTAATTTTTATGATATTAGATAAAATTATATTTTTTAAATTATATAATAAAAATCTTATATGGATGGTCTTCTACTATTTTTAAGTTATTTATATTAAAAAAGTTAAGTGATTTAGAGGCTTTTAATTTAAGCACCAAGGGGTTAAAAAATAAGTATTGCTTCTACATGAGATAATGGCCTTCAAATTATATATATTTTTGAGTGTATGCAATTTAGAGATAATAAATCTAATGGCTTGGATAATCGATGTAGGATCTTCATCATCCAATTTAAAAAATAGTATAATTATGTAAAAGTAACACTGATTATGTGTATATACATAGAGAAAAAGAGAGAGCGGGTTAGGTTAGGATTTTATGGATATCCACAAGATTTGATCAAATTATGATAGGATGTTGTGCATCCATTATCAATAATCTAAGTTATCGAGTTATTCAATATATTATACTGCCTCTAAATTATTTATATCTTCATCAAAAACCAGAGATTAAAGCTTGAAATCATGTTAAGATGCTTTATTATGATATGAATACATGTAGGGTTACTTGCAACAATGCAAATATATATATATATATATATATTCATCAAAGAACCAAAGATTAGAGCTTGAAATTATGTTAAGATTCTTTATTAGGGAATGAATATATGTGTAAAGTTACTTGCAACAATGCCCAAAAAAAAAGAGAGAGCAAAAATCAACGTTTCTTAGCTAGAAAAAGATAATATTTGCTTTTAAAATTGGAGTCATTAATTTTAGTTCATGACAAACTAAATAACTATTTGTTAATTTAACATAGATTGAATAATGAATAAAATCAAGATGCAACTTTTATTAGACTTCTGTCATTATATTTTTTACTGAATAAATAGCACATATATAACTATCATACTTAATCAGTGGCACAAGTATGGTAAAAAATAATGACAAATACTAGTTGCTCTTAAGTTTTATCTTAAACTTTAGGCCAACAAAGTCTAGGCGTACGCTTGGTTTTCCATATGTGATATTTTATGTAATCATGGAAACGAACTTTTTGCTCCATTGCATCGTGTTTCAATCAAAAGAGTATATATTTTGTCCTGGCTACGGTCGTCACACAATTAGTGATCCAGCCAATCAAAATTCAAGAAAAATCCTCCCTAAAGAGCCATAAAAGAATTATAAATTTTTAAATAATAATAATAATAATAGTAAAAGCAGTAGCACTATAATAGTAGTAGTTATAACAATATACATTTGTTGATAAAAGAAACTATATATTATTTTTTAAAAAAATTAGTTAAATGATAAGCAAATTAGAGATAAAAAATTTAATATTTTATTGCATAGGTTATGAATAAACCTTTTATGATGTTATAAAATACATAAATAATCATTGTATTTGAAGTTGTCAAATATATTAAAAAAAAAAAATGCTAGAATAGTGTTCGATCCTCACAAACAACTGAAGTGTGGCAATTAAGCGCCTGTATTCCCCATCACAATCGTGCCAAGATTTTATCTTATTGTAAGAACTAGTTTTTCAAAAATATCAATGTAGTGGAGGTGATATAAAATAATGCCATTTCAACGCGTTCGCAAGTTATTTTAATGCACCAGTTAAACTATGCTTTATGCGTTATTTACCGTCGGACGAACAGGTACCAGGGTAATAAAAGAGTTGCCACCAAAAGTCATAATCGAGATATGCGTTACCCTTTTGACATGCCATGATTAGAGAAGTAATCTTGTGATGGAATTCGGGTGCAATTGAAAGAGGATAAGTGCCGTCAGATTAATTGGCTGATGACGAAGGATCTCCGAAACGGTTTCTTTCCAAAACGGATTCTTTTCACCATTCGAAATTGAATTAAATATAAACAAAAACAAAAAAAATATTTGGGTGATAACATAAAGAGAGCCTGCTGAGAGTACATTTTTTATCTTTTCAAAATTTATTTATTTTTTTCATCCTTATATCCAAATAAATTTCTAAGTCATTCTATTTTATTCATTTTTTTATTTAAGATTCGTAAATTGTATCGATTTAAAAACGAAGAAGATAACCAAATATATATTACCTTCTATAAATCAATAAACATTTAAAATATATTAAAAATTTAAATTTAAATGTTTAAATTCAATATTTAGAATGGTCTAAATTCATATAATTGTATTTATTATCATTTAAGTGCAGTTCTTCATAGGTATAATTGTATTTATTATCATTTAAGTGCAGTTCTTCATAGGTATCAATTTTTTCTACCTCATCGTTACCTTGGTAATAAGAAAGGAGTTTCAAAACGGTTGTTTTTAACAATGATTCATTAGTTAGTTTGATTGAAATTTATTATATAATTGTCATGTGATTATGTTGTTTTTTTCCTGCAATCTCTTATTTATATTCCGCACTCACTTGCTCCTTTTCCATTTATATCTTTATTTTATATCTGCCTAGTTATAATGCATGCATAAAGGCACCTGATTGCTATAAATTTTGGATTTAGAATAACTTAATAAATTCTTAGATTTTAAATTCAAAATTAACTGATTATTTATATTAAAAAAATAAATAGTATGAACCAAGCGTTGTAAATTGCTGAACCAATAAAGCTTATGAAATTTTGAGAATAAAGGTTAAAATCATAAGATCGAAAGTTTGACGAAGAATCTAGGCACCAAGAGCTATACAATTATAAAAATGACACCGAGACCAAGACTAGAGTGATGTTTTAACCAAAAAATATTATAAAAATATTTAATAAATTAAAAAAATATTTTATTTTTAGATAAAAATATATTTTTAATTCTTAAGTTTTTAATTATTACAGTTTTGCAAGAGTGTTTTATTTTTGATATTTTATTACATTAATTAGTTAACATGCTATCCAGGTACTTAAACTATCACTTGAGTTTTCAGTGACTTATCACACGGGATAAGTAACCATCTATGTATTTATATTACAAGGGCAACATGTTAGCTATCCAGTTAATTATATCTTCATGTAATGAAAGTTAGAAATGCAGCATTCTTAAAACTAAACGATAACTATTAGAAGTTTGAAAGCTAAAATTAACTTTGTGTAAAAATTTAAGGGTTAAAAGTATATTTTAGCCTTACTTTTATACGGTATCAGGATCATAGTTATTTTATGACACATTTTTGTCTATATTGTATATTTTAATTTTCACCCTTTCCATTCCTAAACCAGAGACCAAGGAAGTAAATTTTTGATGGAACAGCCAATATATAAGAGTATGGTCACATGGAGCCGTTGCATATAACTAGGTTTGGTCTCTGACAAGTTCTCAAAACAAACAGATAAGCCACCCCTTAGTCAGACAAAACAAGCTGGACTCCATCAGCTTCTATCAGTGTACCCTCCACTGAGCACCAAGCTGCAAACCTAATTAACCCTCCTTCAAGGAACGGTACAGCCATGGAAACGACGCCCGCTTGGACTCACAAAACGTCCTCGTAAAAGGCGTATCCATCTCACCTGACCGTCTTACCCAACTTTACCCGGACAGAGACACCGGAAAGAAGACAGAAGGATGGAAAAGTTAAAAACTTCCCTCCCTCTAAAACTCACGGAATGGCTTGGAGGTCGGGTTTTGGGAAGTGAGGAGGGCGGGGGGGGGGGACTTTCCCAGCTTCTTCTCTTACGTTCTGGGGTTTCATATCCGGCAACAAGAGGCGAAAGTTGAAGGACTGAGCCTGGGCGTCGACAGCTCTCTTTCTCCACAGAACCCTTAAAATAAAGTAAAACTCAGGCGTGCAGGTGGCTGTTGGGAAAGAGATGCGTATGGGCTCACGGGATCCGGTGATGAGCTGCCACCGCGTTAAAGGTTGCATGAGGACAGTACTTGAGCTTGCTTTTTTTAGCGAGCAAACGATAATGGGGCAACGGCTACAGCTGCATTTCCGGCCAATGTGTGTCAGCTGGACCACGCAGCATCTATGCATGGATTTGTAGTTTTGCTGCTATCGATTTGTAAAGCATGGCTGCATTGCTGTTGTTGGAGTTATATATAATTTTATAGTCATTAATTATGCAGCAATGCAACTCTGTATCCTTGGCCGTGGGAAACTGTTACAATTGGGATATGCTGCAAATAAATTTTTTATTTAGCTAGTCAACACCAAATCATAGAAGAAAACTGGTTTTAAATGAATATAGAATGCCAACCTGGTCCTTTTTGATGTTATATGAAAACCTATAGGTTTCATCTATTAACATCCAAAAATAACTTTCAAACACCAACTGATATAAAGATGAGATTTTATTGACAGTACAGGCCACGGTCTCAAGATTTTATCTTTCGGATGTTCAAGTTAGCATACAGATTAAGGAAGGAAAAAATAATAAATTAAAGGAAAGGTATAGCCATCTTAATTTTATATCTTACCATTGAAAAGAGAGCTTTTATAGAGACATGGGAAGTCCTCTTGATTTTGATTTTATGTTAAAAAAAAGAAGAGAAAAGAAAAGAAAAGTTGGAAAGTGCTGACACCTTCTTCCAAAGGAATTTTAGAAGTTGCTTATGTAGCCTAAAACGAATTCAAAGCTACGGGTATCATATATGCTTTTCTCAAATGTTAAAAAATACTTCTCTTATAGTTCGATGCTATCATTTGAATAAGAAATTATGTTACTATATTGTCTTAACCCTTTTTTTTTTTTTTCAAGTTTTTTTTCCACATATACTCTTTATCATGGTTTGCTTAGTTTACACATTAGAAATTGAAAGGTACCTAAAGTTTTGATTGCTATTGTTATAGATGATAAAGCTTTTATCAATTGAGTTTTAGATGGTAGAGCTTTTAGGAATAAAGTTTTTAATAAAAATTTATTTATTATTTAATAACTTTATTTTTAAATTATGATAAATTTTTTTACGTATATTCAGCAATTAAATTGAAAAAATCTTTTTTTAATAGAAAATAAAAAAAATATTACCTAATACTTTCAATTATATAACTATCAGTACCATATATCTTATAAATTATAATAAATTTGTAATATCATTATATTATAATATTATTATAATATTAATATAACTTAAATATATTAAAAATTATTAGAAACTATTAATATAATACAATATCTTCTTTAATGTAATAGTATTATCTTATTATATAATATAAAAATATTATAACAATAATAGTTTCATTTAAAATTTATTATAATAGAATAGAATATATTTATTATGTTATATCATAACATATTATAAATTATATTCTAATGTTATTATATATTGTAATATATTATATAATCATATTTTTTTAGTTATAATAACATTACATTATTGTGATATTATTATAATAATATTGTAATAGAAATATTTTAATATATAATAATAGATTACATTATAATAGTATTTTAATTATATAATGATCTTATTATATTATTTATTAATGTGACTTGAATCATCAAATTTTAAATCGAAGTTTTTCTACTTTTAGACAAATCATAAATTTAATTTAAATTTATTATTAAATATTTTTAAATTATTCAAAAATACTTTTACCCATCCTAAAAGTACAATTTTTTTTTTTTTTTTCTCTCCCAAACTAATTTCGAATGCGATCATCAACGAATAACTTTGGGTCAATTCAGATATCCTGTTATTTCGTCCGAAGTTTCTGTTAGGATTCAAGATGGATGGTGAAATGAAATGAAGTGCAGCGACCAGAAGGGGTCAATCAACTCTAACTCTCGAACTACATACCTCTACCTTTCCTCCATCCTTTTCCTTCATTCTCTACTTCCCTTTCCTTCATTGTCCTCTAACAGAATCGCCGCCCGAATCACCCTGTTTCCATCTCGTTTTCTTTCCCTTCCATCATCTTCAATCAAAACCCCCCTTTCCACCGCCAAACCACCCTTCTTCTCCACCTAGCCCACCCTTCTTTCTTGACATTACTTTCCTCCTCAAGCTATTCACCCACTCCTCCTCCTCCTCCTCCTCCTTCAATAGATTGGCAAACGTAGGGACTAGTCTCTCAACAGCAGTCCAAATTTATTTCTGGGTTTAAGGTCTTTCAGGCGTCCCATGATGATTGAGGAATAGATGAGGATAGAGTTCTAGTTGGGGAAGAATTAACCCATAAAATTTACCCCATCTTAAGTAGGCAGTTAATTATTTTGAGTGTTACATTATGGTCGACTCAAGTGGTTCCAATGGAGGAACCATGGGCTAAATAATTTTTTACATTTTCTCTATTCGTGTTTTGAGATGTCTTCTCCTGTCAAAAAGATTGGCAGGTAGCCAGCCAGGGATTAACCAAATCAACCCAGATGAGTAGACCAAGTTTAAGAACACTAGTATGTGAATTTCAATGATTTGGAAAGTATATTCAATATTTATCTTCAAAGGATAAACATTTACGCAAATAAATAAATAAATAAATAAATATATATATATATATACGCACAAACTTTTAAATCAGTTTTGTTCGAAACGGTGCAAGGCAACAAACCAATCGCTATGGTGACGTCTCGTGCATACGTCCACGGTCCAGTTAACACCTAACCGGGATGGAACCTAAGCCGTCCCAATCGACTCCAGTTGATGTGAAGGCAAGTAGGAGCATAGCTCGACACGTTGCAATGCTGATCCCGACAAGGCAACCGATCAGCTGAGGTACGTTAAAAGCAATGAACTGTAGGCAAAATCGACCCTTTATTAATCTTCGAAGGGCAAGAGAAAAGTCATCGCAATGGAAAGTTTGGCTAAAATGCTTCACGCTTTTAAACTTCTCTGTGATGCACACGATGGACTACTTTCGTCTTGCCCCCAGTACCACGATGGCCGAGAGCATCCATGGGGTCATGCGCTGCTTTGTATGCGCGCCTCCGTTCTTCGTGGGTTAAAGGGGTCCAATTCCCGACCAAACCGCCGACCAGCGATCAGGAGAAAGTGTCACGAACTTTTCTCCACAAATGAACCTAGAAAAAATATGTTAGGCGTGATATTTGGCGATATGTCTTCTTGAAGCCTCCACTGATTGGATCCAGAGAGAAATGACCTCATGGGAGGAGGTGATAATTGAGATGCTGCCAACTGTGACAGGTAAAGCCATGCAACATGTCAAATTTGATGACACCAGGGCGCACAATATTTTGGCAGGTACCCTTTGATTAAGGGGGTTTTGTAGTACTCTTTACTCGCGTAGGTGATGGCTCTACCTGCGGGCCCTTTCCTAGAATAACAAACTGCTGGATAAATTGAATTTACCGTTTCGTCTTCATGCAATCATGCACCACCGAATTGGCGTGTAAAGCCACATCCTTTTCTTCTATTCGAATGATGCAAAGCGTTGTATTATGAAATGTTAAATGAGTAGCGAACAAAAACAAGGCCACAGTCTGAATTATACAAACTAAAAGAGAGCTCGCGGATTAAAGCAGCCAAAATAAATGATCAACCCTTGAAGGAAAATTGATACCAGAGTTCACTCCCCCCAGCTATACAGGGAATTTGAAGGAAAGTGAGTACCTGAGTGATAGAATGAAAATGAGATTGCCGGAAATTTTCACAAGATCTCAGAGCTCCTTGGATTTTGGGCAAGTGTAGAAAAGATGTTCCTCGATTTGATAGCCACTTCATATCTATTGCATCAAGGATTAGTTATATATAGCTGCTTAGAAAGCATAAGTCCTGTTGGGAGGCCACTTTTGAGCAATTTTCATAAAGTCTAAACAAGTTCAAGACTTAGGAACTAATTATTACATTTTCCAACAAAAATCTTTAAGGGGTATGTACTTTACATGACGATGCTTTAGTTATAACTATCACTATTGTAAATTTTCAAGTAAGACAAATATTGATTGATAACGATAGTTCAGCCAATATTCTTTTTTATGATACATTTTAAAGAATGGGTATTAATACAGATAGATTAAAACCTATTAATTACCCTTGGTCGATTTTAGTGGAACTTCAATCCGAGCTGAAAGAATATTTTATCACTTTTTATGGAAAAATAATCAATCAGTAAGATTATTATAATAGATTTTATTATAGTCTTAATGCTCTAAAAGTTGCCATCTTTACTTATCATCTTTTCATGAAATTCTCTGTAGACCAAAATGCTGGTGAAGTAAAGGGACATCAAGCAGCAGCAAGACAATGTTATGTTGTTATATTAAAAAAATTCATGGAGTATTCTTCAGACAATAAAATAATTGCAGATTTTTTAGATTAAAAATATGCAATAGAGACTATGAATATTGAAAGCTTAGATTTTCGAGATGTTGTAAAAGAGCAGCATGCAGAATCAATAGAAGAGTTGAAAAAAACACTACTAGGGAGTGACAATAGCAAGATGATTCAAATAGGACCTTGTCTTCCTATGCAAGTTCAAGATAGGCTTATTGAATTTTTATAAAAGAATTCATTTGTGTTTGCTTAGTTGACTAGGGACCTGCCAGGAATTGATCCTAAATTTATTACTCATTATTGGAATGTTGATCCCAGTTGCAAGCCTATTCCACCGAAGAAGAGAAATTTTGCATATGAAAGAAATTGAACAATAGAGAAGGAAGTTGATAAACTTATATCTGTAGAATTTATTAGAGAGGCATATTACCCTAATTGCCTTACTAATGTAGTTATGATTTAAAAAAATCTAATGAAAAATAGAGAATGTGTCTGGATTTTACATACTTAAATAAGGCATATCCAAAGAATAGTTTTTTTTACCAAAAATAAATCAACTAGTAGATGCAATTGTTGGATATGAGAAACTAAGTTTTATGGATGCCTTCTCAAGATATAATCAAATTAGAATGCATGAACCTGATGAAGAAAAGATAACTTTTATTACTAAAAAGGGGTTATACTGCTATGAAGTAACCTATCAAAGGTTAGTAAATAAAATATTCAAACATCTACTTAGTAAGAAGGTAGAAGCTTATGTGGATGACACTTTGGTCAAAAGTAGAAAAGTTGAAGAGTATATTGCAGATTTAGAAGAAGCCTTTACAATATTAAGACAATACAAAAGGAAACTTAACCCTATTAAATGCATCTTTGGGGTTATTTCTAGAAAGTTCCTTGACTTTATGGTTAACCATCGAGGAATAGAAGCTAATCCGAATAAGATTCAAGCACTTCAAGATATGCAACCACCTAGATCAGTAAGGAACGTCCAACAACTTACTGGTTGGATAGCTACACTTAATTGCTTCATTTCAAAGTTTGAGAAAAAGTGTTTGCCTTTCTTTGAAGTATTGAGACATGCTAAAAATTTTCAATGAACCAAGAAATGTCAAAAATCTTTTGAAGAATTAAAGAGGTATTAGGGTTCTCCTCCTTTGCTTACTAATCCTCATGATGGAAAAGAGTTAATGCTATACTTAATTATTTCAGAGCAAGCTATAAGCTCAGTACAAGAAGAGAATGGTCAGTAAAAGCCCATTTACTATGTAAGTAAAGTGCTCAAAGATATGAAAACAAGGTACAGTAAACCTAAAAAGTTTGCTTATGCTCTGATCCTTTCTGCTAAAAAATAAAGACCTTAATTTTAAGCTCATATTATACTTATGTTAACTGATCAATCATTGAGACAAATTCTTTATAAGCCTAATATTTCTAATTGGTTAATCAAATGGTCAGTAGAACTTAGTGAATTTGATATCCAATACCGATCAATGCTAGTTTTGAAAGTTCAAGTATTGGCTGATTATGTGGTGGAAGTGACATCCCCATAGAAATACAAGAGAAGAAAGTCAAAAGGATATAAATAATTTGACTAGGAAAATCTATGCAGATGGGTCATCCAATCATTCAGAGGCTAGAGTAGGAATAATCCTTGTAAGTCTGAATCAAATGGAAATACCCTATATTTTAAGATTTGAGTTCAAAACTTCTAATAATGAAGTTGAATATAAACCATTAATCATAGGACTCAAATTAACCAAAGATTTTGGGGTATAATACATCAAGGTGTACAGCAATTCATGGTTAGTCATCAATCAGGTTCAAGGAACATTTGAAGTCAAAGAACTACATTTGATCAAATACCTATAGAGAGTGAAAGCTTTAAGTATTTCTTTTCGACAATTTGAGATTCAACTATTCCTCATACAGAAAATATGCGAGTAGATACATTATTAAAGTTAACTTCTTGAGGATTTATAAATAGTTAAATTGTGTATTTTGAAAAAAAATATCTTTTCCTAGTATAGCAAAAAAAAAAAATGTGCAACCTATCAGTTTAGAGTTGAGTTGGATTGATCCTATATCTTCTTATCAAAAGGCTATGCTTCCTCATGACAAGTTTAAAGCGGGAAAAGTAATAAGAAGAGCAACCATATATGCTATAATAAATGTGACATTATTCTGAAGATCTTACACCTTGCCTTATTTGAAATGTTTCTGACCATTTGGGACAGAGTATATGTTAAGAAAAATTCATGAAGGTATTTATGCGAATCATATAGGAGGCCGAGCTTTGGCATATAAAATATTAAAGCAAGGATATTATTGGCCGACCATGAATAAGGATGCTACTAAATATGTGAACAAATGCACATCACGCCAAAAAAACTCCTCGATAATTCATCAACCTTCTTCTAACCTTTTACCAATCAATAGTCTATGGCCATTTGCTCATTAGGGAATGGATATTATAAAACCTTTTCCTTTGGCACATGGGCGAAGGAAATTTCTTTTGATGGCTATTGAATATTTCGCCAAATGGATGGAGGCTGAACCACCAGAGAATATAACTAGAAAGAATGTATAGAATTTTATTTAAGAAATGATTATTTCTCAAACTACACATGACTATAAAATTATACTTGAAAATTATAATTCATAAATTTCAATCAATTTGAAAAATATTTACAAAAGATGATAGATAATTATAAATCATTCTTTTGTACTTATGCCTTCTTCTGGTTTTTATTTTTGATCTTGTAATCTTTCTTCAGCATCCAACTAATCTTTCACACATGGATATGTCCACCGCTTTTAGGTGTCAATCATTTTTATTATCTTGTAGCACTCAGCTCTCGTAGGCTTTGATGCTATTAGAGATACTACAGGTATTAGAAGAACATATGTGGTGCAGGCACTGGGACAGAGGTTTCAGGGTTCTTTATGGATCTCTGATTTATGAGAGTTCTTTTCTTTATTCTTAAAGTCCTTGTCGAGTCCAGTTGTGTTAGTTAGCATGGTTCATTGTTGGAATCCAGGAGTTGGTCAAGTGTCAAGTGTTATTTTCTTTCATTGAGTCCTGTAATAAGTCAAGAGAAGGTTCACCTTGAAGGCCCAAGAAAAGATCCAAGAGAAGACCTATCAACCATGCAATGACACATGTCCTGGACCACTCCAGGACACATGGCATCACCAGAGTAGAGCAAGGAGTCAGTCCACATCAATTTAGGAAGGAATCTAGGCGCCAATATCCTCCTTCCTCATTTCTTCATACCGTCTACCCTTATATGGAAGCTTTTTGGGGTCCATTGACTTCCACACTTATCATGTGGTCCCCTAGCAAGCATATATGGAAGAAATTGGCTGCCCCCTCTCTAATTGGAAGATCTTCATGCGCTCCAGATGGAAGAAGGTTGCTGCCCAGTCAAAGATGGCAAGAGGAATCAAGGGGCGCCCACTCTTTCCCTCTCTCAAGTGGTCCCCCTCCTCTATAAGCTTAAAAATTGCAGCCACTCTCTTTTTTTGGCCGTCCTAGATAAAGCATGCAGAGATCCCTGCCTCCTCAAGAAGAATGACATGCCATATATTATAATCCATGTCAACAATGTACTTAAAATGAATGATTTAACTTGTATTGACATGAAAGGGTTATAAAAAGACCTTTCCATTGTAATAAAAAAAAACCATTAATGAAAAAATTCTGAAGTTTTTTTTTCATGAAGGCTCTAGTACTCCGGAAAGGAGTGGGTGTGAAGCCCTTAGTGTTTCCTTTCATCTTTTCTAACCTCCCCCAAACCCAAACCCTAGCCGCCCTCCTTCAGAAACCCTAAAACAATCATGTCGCCAACCACAGGCCCCCATCTCCTCTTGCTACACTTTGCAGCCCACCGAACCTCCTCCTCGCTGTTGCGCGCCCTCCAGAGCAACCCCGACCAGCGAGTCTTCAATCCGAAAGTCCACCTTTCAGGGATTCCAACCGTCGGAATCAAATCAGCCCCAAAGGGATTCACGAGCCGAAGAGGAAGTCGCCCTTGCCTCCAGAATCGAGATAAGGATACCTTCCAGCGAAAGTTAGCCTCGTCATCCAAATTCAGATATTTAGCTGAGGAATCTCATCGACAACCTTTCAAGAGAATCATCGTCTGGTAAGTTACCATCCCTTCCCTCTTAAGTCCTGATTTAATGAAAGAATAGAGCATGTTCTAACCGAAAGTTTCTCAACTTCCATGATCCTGACTGTCTTGTTTATCTTAAAAGTTCTATCTTTCGTATTGTTTCTTTCATACCTGTCTAGTCTGTCTAGTCTAACTCAGTTTTTCTGAGAGTTCCTTTTTTTTTGGATCATTAGCCAACTGAATTTTAGTTCAAAATCATAATTAATCTGCTAAATCCCAGCATCCTCTTTACCTGCATCGTGATGCATCAATATGCCATAGTGGTAAACATATAATAATTATTTTTATGTACTTTTTATTAGGTTAAATATCAAAATTTTCTAATTCCTTAGAGGTGAGGATGCTGATGAAGTCATTTTATAAATAAAAAATAATTTATTAAAAGAAAAAGAATGCTTGCAAATATATGTTTTTTTATTTAATAATGATCACATAAGATCTTTAGCACTTTGAGATGGCCTATCGAAAGTTGGCATTCTACTTTTTAATTATGATTTATATATACTATACATTTCATATAATAATTTATTAATTTTTTTTCTTTTAAAAATAATAATTTATTGATTTTTTCTTTTAAAAAGTCTAAATCTACACTATTTTGCATATTTTTATAATATGAATCAAGTACAATTTCTAAACCACTTAATTTAATCCTAAGATCCATTATTGCAGCTAAGCAATATAATAATGAAATATCTTCAAAATATTTTAAAAATTTTATTTCGATTGTGGTTTGAAAAATAGAATTTTTTCATGCAAATTTAAAATTACATAAAAGGAAGTAATAAAGAAAGATTAAAAAATCTTTGCATCTTATAGAAAATATAAAACTGAATAGAGAAAAATGATTCATGTAGTCAATCCCAACAGCTAGTTTGAGACTAAGGCTTTGTTATTATTATTGTTGTCTGAAAAATAGATCTTTTTCATTTATTTAATATGGTGGCAGAAGCGATGGATCCGATGGCGAGTGGTCCGGATCGGGCGATGGTAGGCCCGGATCAGGCGACGGGAGTCCCGGATCTGATGCTGAGAGCCTCGGATTCGGACGCGTGCGACGGCAGCGTCGACGGCGGTGGGGGAGGTGGAAGGGAGGGGGAAGGAGGGAATACAACTGTTTACTGCTGTTGGAGGGGTATTTTGTTATTGGGCCGTGCCGTGGTATCTCAAACCTCTGGCCCAATTTCATATGAGACGTGCTGGATATGGGCGGTGTTTTACACCACTAGGATGGAGCAGTGGGAGGTGGGTAGGACAGCACGAGGGAGGTCCCATCTGATGGAATCCGTTCGAAGCCACCCTCCGCTTCAGTCAACTGGACCAATCCCTTTTCATTTCCTTGTGGAATGATGGCCCCTCTGCCTTCCATGTGACTCTGACTATTGGCCTCCCTCCTTTCGGCGAGTTCTCCTAACTCG
Source organism: Metroxylon sagu (assembly GCA_017589505.3). Taxonomy (NCBI): domain Eukaryota; kingdom Viridiplantae; phylum Streptophyta; class Magnoliopsida; order Arecales; family Arecaceae; genus Metroxylon; species Metroxylon sagu. Next base: position 586,988 of record JACVBY030000435.1, on the reverse strand, counting down.
ACTTTTGGATTTTGTTCATGGTACTCCTAACCGGTTTCTTAGGCTTTCATCGCTGCGCCTTGGCCTATGGGATTAATAAGATGGTAAATGCTGAAGAGGACACCGAGGGGCATTACTACCTCTTAGCGGTGCAAATTATACCCAAAAACTTATTATTTGGATAGGTACAAACTATTGTTACATATCACTTAAAGTTCTATTTATGCTCACTGGCACTCTATTTTTCTTTTTTTTAATAAAAAATGGGAGTTGACAAAAATATAGAAAAAAATGTAAATTATTTTATTACATATAATACACTCATATAAAACTGAAAAAGTTGGAGACATTGTGTAGTTCAATATTTATATATTTGCAAAATATTTCTTGTATTATTTATCTTTTTTTTTTTGACTAGTATAATTGTATCATCATATTTGTTTTAAGGTTTTCTTTTGAATCACGGCATACTTCTGCATGATTGAAATAACATTTTTAACTATTACCTCTAAAAGAAACAAAAAAAGTTGAAGAAAAATTAAAGTTATAAATACAAGTGCGAAAAAATAGAAATAATCCACTTTCAAATGTGATACATAAATAAAAAAGTAGCTTGATAACCACTTTTTAAAAATACCATTGTAATAAATTAATTAATTATCATTTTAATTAAATAATAAATTATTAATATTTAGATGTTTCATACATTTCATAAGTTTACTTAATAGAACAACGCTCTAATAAGTTGGGTTGATAGCTGTAGTGTTACTTTTTACTTAATTTCTTCCAATATCTTTAAAGTTCTTTATAACTATAGAATAAAAAATATTATTTAAAAATAAAACCTTTGAATTATAAGAAATTTTATCAACATCTTATAAGGACTGGTTTAGCTAATAATGGTCGATGATATCACATAAAATATGTGAACTTTATATGAATATCATTCTTTTTGTATCCAAATAAATAATTTATAATTATAGTTATAAGGTAATATAATTAAGTGTTATTAGGCTATTACAGTTTTGATGAATTTTTATAATTAAGTTATTATAAATGATAATTTTAATATATATATATATATCTCTATTATATTATATTAATATATAGAGAGAAGGGGTAGACTTAATCACATTTAAATGTAGTCAAGTTTAGACTTTGATCATCTTCCCCATCCTTATATCCATACAGGTTTCAAAACCATCTTATTGTTTTTTATTTTATTTTATTTTATTTCTACTTTCTAAAAAGATGGCTTTGTTACTTTGAAAGATTATATTTCTAAAAAATAATTTAAAAATTGATTAACCCATGGCACGTGTGTATAACACGTGCTGGATTCACTAGTCTAGGACAGCCCATCATCGGGTTTCTTTTCAAACGAGAAAGGGCTTGAAGAAGAAGCGATTTCGTCGGAGCTAGGGTTTCGGAAAGGTACCCTGTACTCGTCTTCTTCAAAGCCAATTTCAACGAAAAGTCCGATAAGTTTTTACGGGAATTAGTTTAATTTTTATTGAAAAATAGAGGAAGTAAGACACTTCCCCAAACTTTATTTGGATGAGAGATAGGTTTTGATCTTGTCTTACGTGTTCTTTGCGGCGATTTCTGCTGTCAGCGGTAACAGATCTTTTCTCTACCTTCTGCGATGGCGACGGAAACTAAGCCCGTGGCAGCTGAGGACGCGAAAATGGACCTCTTCGAGGATGATGACGAATTTGAGGAGTTCGAGATCGATCAAGGTATTTGTTTTTTTTTGGATCTATCTCTGTTTCATTCTCCAGAGAAGAGGAATTATCATGATTTGGTTTGAATTTTAGTGAACATAAGTGATTATTGAGTAGAAGATTTGCTGATGCTATAATCTAGATAATTTGAATTTTATGACTATCGTCAATTTCATGTCTCGGTGCTACATTAGTTTTCAGATTTATGGAAAAAAGAAATTGATGATATTTAAGAAAGCTAGTGATGTGGTTGTGGTTTATGACATGGAAATAAATCATAGTAGCTGCGAGGAAGGTTTTGATGTAGTTCCTGTTCATATAATTTGTTTATGTTGTTGCAGTGTATTTTGGTGAATGCAAGAATTTTTTCAGCTATGTTTCATGGGTCATATTCCCTCCCCTTAGAGAAAAATGGTGATATATGTTCTAAAGAATAATGTCGACCTTATCTAGAACTGTTTTTTAAGAATAGCAGCGTACATCATCTATGCCCCGGTGGGGTACAAATGGGGCAACCATCGGCCCAAGTGCCTCTTCAAAGTTAATTGAACCTAGCTTGAACTCTATTCTAATGATTGGAATCAAGGTTTGCAATCCCAATATTGGAGAACATTCGCAAAAGAATACTGTTACAGTATTGGTTCACTTTTTTTTTCTTTTTTTTTTTTTACTTTTCAATCTTTTGGTTGTTATGGTTATTTTAAGATTTAGAGATCTTGGAAGTATGATTTTAAGGTTGGTTTAATATTTTTTTCATTGGTCCTGGAGATTGTATCATGGCTCGAGGATCGCATATTATAAGCTACCTCATTCATTATCATGAATTTGCACTTTTTAAAACAAAATAGTGTTATATGTTTTTAGATGTATTAGTGACTTTATAATTTAATTTCATTTAATACTTATAGCAATTTATAAAATAATTTAGAAGCTATGCATGTGGTCCTACAAAAGATGTTCTAGTTATGAATACATATTGCCATATTTTTCATGATTTTTAGTTGAATTAATAATTTCTAAAATTACTAAATAATTAAAAATTTGATCAAATGGCTGGATTACTTTGAAAAACATTTCTAAATTATTTAATACTAATTTTTAATTTTTAAATATTTTAAATATTTTAATTAGAATTAATAGTTAAGCAAAAAATATCTAAAAATAATAATATAATTTAAATTAATGTAGAATTCTGCAAAGGTTACTACATATATTGTTAGCTAAGATCTATTATACTGATTACACAATCAACCAATCGAGGTGGATTTTTCTCAGACTCAAGCTTGAAACTAATACCAAGCAAGCTTTGCAAAACTGAGCCAAACTGCCCAGTTAGAGGTGTACTGAACTGATGTGGAACCAGGTTGGTTTGCCAGGTTTGTTTGGAACTTAATTCGAATTGGTCCAACCCAATTTGAACCAAGCAGAACTGCCCAACTCCACTTAGTACAACTTGGTTTGAGTCGATTCTAGGTCCTTTCTTGAATAAAAAAGAGAAGGCATTCCAATGCCTTTCTCCTCTCTTTTATACTAAGAACATGAAGGGAAGGGTGAGAAGGTGAGGAAACCTAGATAAGAAGGTTTTTCTTTTTTCTTGGTTTTGAAGCCCAAGCTAAGATCAGATAAGATCCCCTCCCTCCTCTTTATTCTTCTCCTTTCTTTTCTGTTTTGATACCAAAAACAAACCAAAAAAAGGGCAAAATCAGAGAAATCATGCCAAAATCTTGTATTTTGACATGATTTTATATTATGTTGTATATTGATGAACTTTACATTGAAGAATCATTATTTTTCATTGAACATAATTTTTATAATAAAAACATATTTGTATTTAAAAATAAAAATAAAAATTCAAAAATTAAAAAAAATGATTGCATGGTAAGGGGTGTGCATGTTATTTTCTTTCTTTTTTACCAACAATTTATTTAAATTTAGACATGATTATGACTACTTGAGCCTAAGTCTAAATTTAAATAAATTCCAAAAATTAGTGATGATGGTGAATCAATGGGCTGACAACAAGATCCGCAAAATCAATATCAAGAACTATATCAATAAAGATTAGTACGTTATAGTCGATATGGTATAGTCCTTACCCCATGCCAAGATAGGATATCAATACTTTTTCACTTTCAGCTATGGTACCACTCGAAACTCGGCCATATGAGTTGATATCTGTACTAATGGTACTGAACAATTTTGCTCAGTTTGGACTAATTCAGCTCATACCAAATCTAATCTTGATCTCATGCCGATACCTTGCCAGTATGGTGTGACTAATCAGTATAATAGATCTTAGCTAACAATATCCACCTCGATTGGTTGATTGTGTAAATGCAATATGAATATAAATATATATAATCAACCATAGGAAACCAGCTGCTGATGTTTGGGATAGGTAGGACGGTGCTGACTTCTTGATTATTGGATTATTGGAATTGTTAGAACCAGATCAAACTTTAATTCAAACCTCAACCTGGCTTTTATTTGACTGTAAACTGAGTTTGGATAGAGTTCTAATTGAGCTTGATGCAATATCAATCAATTTTGGATTATCTATGGCTATCAATTAGTTTAAGGTAGGGTTATTTTCTGTTTAACTTGAACTTGGGTTCAATCAAGTAATAAAGAACCAGGTTTATTTTCTGATCTCATTTCAAGCCCAGCTTGCTTAAAACCAGTCTTCATCAAACTTAGCTTGATTACACCCATACCTACATATTGGGTTTCAAATATGTTTTAAAAGTGTGTCTGTTAAGGGAATAGATTATAGACCCCATTTGTTTTTAGTGCCCAAGCACTGTAGTCACATTTTATAATTTTCAATAATCCTTTTTTAGTGGTTCAGTTCTTGCACTGATCATTGTTTTAAGAGGTCGTTTTGCTGTGCTGGTGGTCAAGGGATTGTATAGTGCATATGCATTATGTAGGCCTAAAAAATGCATGCATAGTCAATTAGTATTTTAAATATTTAAAATGAATAAAATATATTAAATGAAATAGTAGTAGGATGGTTTTTAATGGATAGTAAAAATATTAATCACGACAACATCTAACAACTAGTGAATATGACTTAGTAATTAATTTTTAATAGCAATAATTAAAGCATGGTAACAGATTGATTTTATTTATATATATGTATTTGCTGTCCCTAAAACCCACATCTATTCATTTGCTTGAACTTGCCCCATCTGCATGCACCTATATAAGCGTGGGTGACTTATATGGTCAAATAATGCTAAAAGGGCTAAATATGCGGTCATGCAATGGTAAGTGTGTGTATGTGTTGATCTTGCTGCATGTATGTGTACTGTTAAGCAAGATGTCATTTCAGACTCTTTGTCGTCTGACTGCATTCATTAGTTGCACGTAGGGAAGTTGGTGTGGTTAGGGGGTTGATGTGACCCATATGCAGCCTCATGCTCCACATTTTAAAACATTGTTATTGGTTATTTATTGTTTGGCGGACTTGTTATATTAAGTTGCTTGAATTATTAAATATGGTTTTCTTTGATGATCTATTAATTCTATTGCGCAATTTGTACGAAAAAAATGTAAATTTACCATTCAATGTGTTGTGTTACAATGTCATTGGCTCTCAAATAAATGAAAAGGAAATTCCTTAAATTACGTAATTGCTCTAATTTCTTCTAGTTTATTTCTGAATTTCTGGTTATGTTTGTATTTTTATGAATTTTATTTTATTTTGCTTTTGGTGATATTTTATTTTTTGTTTGTATTTTGTTTTGTCATCCAGGCTGTGACTTAGGCAGCATCCTACTGCCTTAGGGTTAAGCTGTTCCTTGAATGCTGCATCTTGCAAGTGCTTTTTTAAATGCTCTTGGCATGTCAGGTTGAAACTCAAATCAATGGGGATCAAACTAATTATTATTGAATCATTACTTAACATTGAGATCAAGATAATAATACCTATCACTAAATTATGAATACAGATATCATAAGGGAAAACTTTATTGGGCGGTCTCTGCTTTTTACCATTTCATGATTTTAGTTATTCTAGAATTCACAGTGGATAACCTCTGCAATACATAGAGATCTTCAAAAGAGCTAGCTGATGATTATGCGATATCATGAATACAATGTCAGTAGAGCTATGGTGTCACGAAAAAGTGTTATTTTTAGATGATAGTTGGTACCTGTGATTTGAATAGGTCTGTCCTAATGTTTTAAGTTTTCCTACTAGAATTTGAATTGTAGGTGTCATAGATCTCATTGTTCAAGAAGGCATATCAATGCTCACTTTGCTTCATACCTAGAGGTAAGGCTCTTCAGAAATGCCTTGAGGCTTAGCAGCGAGGCTCTATTGGTGTGATGGGTATTATTATCAAATTAAGATTTGTGTAAGGTTTGAACGTTGTGCCTTCATTTTATGCCTTGCTTGAGAATGATAAAAAATTAGACTTTTGATTATTTTCACATCCAATGATAAGGGAGAACATGTTATTTTTTTTTCCCTTTTAGGACCTCTTTGGGAAGAGCTTGCTGGTCCAGTGGGATCTGGCAAGACAGGCCAGAGAGAGTGAATGATTGCAAAACACAGGATAGGGGAGGGAGAGTGTGGGAGGATCTGCAGGCCTGATACCTGCTGCAGTCTCGCTCCCCCTATCATGCTCTTTCACTTCACCAGCTTCAGCCTGTCCTATCAGATCCTGCTGGCTGTAAGAGGTTCGTTACTAGCAATGCTGTAATCTTATTTTCATGACATTGCATGCATACTCAAGTTTCGAACTTTGGTATGGTATGTTAGTGCATCGATTTGTTTTGATTTTGTTATTGTAATGTGATTCCTTCCAGAATTTTGTGGTCAAGTTCAGACATAGCACTAAGATTCTCCACCTTATCTCCCATTATTTTTCTTGCATTTCTATACATTTTCAAGGAAAATTAATGATATTTGCACCCTATGTATGCTTCATCTCCTTGAGCATCTAACTTCATATCCAAACACCTTATTTATTCTCTACCTAACTAATGCAACTTGCCAGTGCAGATTTTTCTTCTTTGTTTTTTGGGGGGTTATTTTAGAACTGATTTGTCCACTCTCCTACTTAAGTGGTTAGATCTTGCAACCAGATTAATGGATAAGATCTTATTCAAGATTAGATTTTATCCTTTAATCTTGAAGAACTTTTATTTCATATTTGGATGATTGATTTCATAGTAAAATTCTCACCCGATCCAGAAAGCCTTAAAGGAAAAGGGTGAATTAAGGAAATAGGAGAAAAAATATTTCTGTATAAAGGATCTTAATTTATGGTTACTACATCTTTGTTCAAGCCAAAAAAGCTGGCCTTGCCTAACTGATTTTAATTGAAATCTGAAAATCAATCATATTGCAACACTTAAAATTTGTTAGAAAGAATTTGAAGGACCATTTTGCCATTATATGACTTCTCTCTTCAATTGCCTCAAAAAAAAAAAATAAATAAATAAAAATAAAAAAGGGGACTTCTCTCCTCAAATTACAGGATTTGCATTCAATGCTTTCATCTCATCTCTAGTTTAGTTTGTGCTTTCAGCTTAATTTGATCGGCATCCTCAGCTATAGTGGTCACTCTTGTATTATTTTCTTTTAGCATGTAAACAGTTACAGCTTGTTGTCCCGCTAGACGATTTTGAACCATTATGACCAAGGGTTTAAGACCCAGTACTGGCAACCATCCTAGTTCTGTCTCAGGTTTGTACAGCATTGGGATGTTCCTGTCTTGCCACTTGGGATGAGCGGGCATCCTGATACTCCACCAGGGTACCTACAAACCTGTTTTTATTGGTTTAAAGTTTTTGTTGGCTTTAATACTTCTTAAGATAATTTTTAGCCTCTTAGATAGGTATATTATCAAGGCACCCTTTGTTGCAACTGCTTTAATAATGTTTTAATGAATTTTTTTCTTCTCTTCCTTCCTCTCCTTCTGCTCTTTCTTTCATTCTCTTTTCCTCTTTGAGCTCTCTCCCATGATGGAACCAACAAGACAAAAGAGAGATAAAGGGGCTTGCTCTTGCCGTCTTGGCTGGGCATGGGGCAACCTGGCTAGCAAACCAGCTGGTCCCTACTGGTACTGTCTTGTTTCGTATGGGACCGGTGGCATCTTGAATACCGTATTCTCATTGGGACAGTATGGTACCAGTAGGATGGGAAACCTTGTTTACGACTTATGAGCCAATTAAGCATGATGGTCCATGATATTTAAATATTCTTGCTCACCCATCAAATTATCTCCTTGAATTTGCAAAATACTCTATAATTGTTAAATGAAAATATCAAGACTCTTACAACTGAAAATTTAGCTTCTTTCGCTAGAACCTCACAATGTTGCACCACTGCCTCCCTGTTAATAATGTTCATCTTTTTTTTTTTTTGTTTTTTGTTTTTTAAATTCTGCATATACTCTTGACTCAGAGAATTCTGCTGTGACGAGCTAGTTTAAGCTTGTTGAAAGAAACACCTCTTTCAAATGTTCTTATAAAGCTGCAATGATATAGTGCCATGAATATATTAGTTAATCTCCCACAAAATGCCTCTCTCTCTCTCTCTCTCTCTCTGTGGTCCAATTAATTCAAGAGGACCAATTGCCCTTAGATCACCTTCATGTCTGGACTATTGCTTAAACTGTTTTGCTTTAAGAATGCATTGGTTGTCTTTTTTCATATGGAGTTATGGACTATATAGTTTAGGGGGCTAGGGAGGTAATCTTGTTATCTAAAATGTCATGAAGAGAGGACCATAAGTTCCATTTTTATAGGAAGATGTGTAATATTATAGCTTTATCAGGTTTTAACCACCTGGGTTAAGTGTAATGAAGTTGTACATTAGTGTTATGTGAGTTGATTCTCACTCTTTTGTTGTACAAGATACTGTAACATTGAAGTTATCTTTGTTTCCATAATGATTTGCTTAAATCATATCTTTAAATTTCTCTCTCAAGAATGAATTTGGTTTGTATCTCCTTGAGATGATATTAGCCAAAGGTCTCACGTCAAAAAAGACATGAGCTGAAGGTCAGTTTCCTTTGAGATCTTAGAATGCTGGAATGAAGTTTCACAAGGATTTACAGGAGTGTTGGAACTATTTCTCACGTCTCTCAATGTCATATTTCTTATTCTCTATTGATCACTTTAATAATTATTAATGTGCTAAGCAAAATGGTGATGATGATGAAGAAACTTGCTTGGATTTCTTTTTTATTTCCTGGATACTGCTTTTCTGTGTCCTATAAGCAGTTGAATGTTATTTAAATTGGCTCTCCATGGATGAGTTAGAAGAAGGATTAACCATGCTTTTTAACTGTTGTCTTTTCCATGTTAAAGAATGGGATGACAAGGAAGAAGGTAAAGAAACCATGCAGCAGTGGGAGGATGATTGGGATGATGATGATGTCAATGATGATTTCTCCCTCGAGCTGAAGAGGGAGCTCGAGAGTAACTCAGAGAAGAGTTAAATTCTATGTTCAGAGAGGGGGATGGTTATTCTGTTCCCTATTGCAATAATCCTTTCTTCGCTTCATCTATCTGAGACACTAAGTATTTTTCCACCTTCAAGACTTGATGAACTTTATGAAAACATATGTTAATATGATTAAGATCATTTTCCTAATGTGAAATTTGTTCTGTCGTAGTGTTACTGTTTGAATGTCATTTCTTCCATTTGTCTTGAAAACAGCAGTTTGGTTGCAATGAACTCGTATGGAATCCTCCTTTGATGCAATATTCTGTAGGAGTAGGACCGTCCAAGACTGAATAAAGCATTATATTTTGCAAGCATTTTTCAATGGGGAGTTTTTGTGCTACGGCAAGACATGCAGGTGGAATTTGATGCTTTTTCTACCATAAGAGCTTTCTTTATTGGCTTCGCTGGATTTCTCTCTCGGCTAAAGTGGTGAATGCTGGTGATAATCTAGAGCTGATTGTGGAATTTTCAACAGAATAAATAGTGATGATGGTATCACATGGATTAAGTGGTCTGAAGCTAAAATTCAAGCAATAAAAATATCAGAGATGTGCTTGTCATCAGAGGCAGAAAATTCGTTTAGGCGGATATCAGTGATACAGGCCTTTGAATGTGTTTGGCCATGCTGTCGCTGCAGGGATGGTAATTTTTTTTATTTCTCTATTTCTTATGAGAATCCATCCAAAGCAAGCGTGAAGAATTTTTTTTTTTCTATGAGAATGGGATCAAAAATATTTTACCATGTATGGGGATTGAGCAGGGACCGGAAGAGGGCTTTCGACCTTATTGAATCATTGGTTTTCACCCTATATTTTATATGAGAATGAAAATAAAAATTTTATTAAAAATAAAATAGGTGAAGATCAGAATCTTCATGAGGATAAGAATGAGGATGAAGATGAAAAAATTAAAATAATGGGGATGAGAATGAAAAAGGTAAAATAATGGCAGAGATGGAAAAAGGCTTCTCACTTCGGTTTCATTGCGTACGTGTAGTAAAGTCAATCTTACATCCCATGTGCATGGAACGCCTTTCCAGCTCGACCAGGAATTGCTTCGCATAGCTAATGGGCATTTGGTGTACCATCAAAGGGTCTTAACACACTGTCATCTTACCGGTGGTGCTACAGAGCCACTTTATGGATATGAACCACTTTGGTAGGTAGTCGAAGAAGAAAATTGTACTATTGAGGGGTCGAAGAAGAAAACTGTACCATTGAGGGGTAGTGGAAATATTATTTTATTAATGGCTAATGGTTGAGGTAGCATAAAATGGTTTCAAAAGCTGCAGCCTATCATTTAGTGCTTGTTGGTTGGATGGGAACGAGGACGGAAAAATAAAATTAATTTTTTTTATAACTAAAAAGTATGAAAAAAAAAGATGATGAGCTTATATATATTTTCTTCATCTTGGATGGTGAAAAATTTTTTTATCTTTATTTTTTAATGTTTGATTAAAAAATAAAAAAATAGATGATAAAATCCACATATATTTTTTCTCTCTCATAAAAAAAATTTTTTTTTCATAAAAAAGATGGTATTTTAACTTTTCGATCTCATGAAAAAAAAAAACCAAAATTTAAAGTTTAAAATTATCCTTCTATCTCTGTTTTATTTTCTTCTCCATTATATTTAGATTATATTACTATAATATATATAATATAATATCATATATTATAATATATAAACTAATATTATATTATATTATAATAGATAATATTGTATAATATATGATATCATCATATAATATAATATAATATAATATAATATTAATTTTTATGTAATTTATATTTTAGGAATATTATAGTTAAATTAATATTTTTTCATGTAAAATTATTTCTAACTAAACATAAGAAAATATTTTTAAAGCTACTTTTTTTATATAAATTTTTTACCAATCAAATGTGACAACTTTTATTTTTCTACAAAACTTTTCAAGGAAAATGAATAAGAGCAAAACTTTTTCCGCCTAAACTTTTCTTAAAAAAAAAGAAAAACAAGCGAGCACTTAGATGTTCAAGCGGCTACTCTTTGGAATACATCAAGAGCATTATATTTTTATTCAAATTTTGTCACACCTTGCATGATTTATTTGTAAAATTCACTGCCCTTATAATTCAAACCTCATTGTTCATTCTACTACCATTAAATTTGTTTTGCCATTGTCATATGATTGCCAGCATTCAACAGGCAATTAAAGTATGAAGTTAACCTTGCAGGAAGAGAGACAAAATAAAATGAAAGTCTCTTTTCTTAAACAACAAACAAGAAAGAGATCAATATGGCCGCAGATATTAATGTCATTAGCACTCTTGTTCACATGCCATGCGTAAAGAGGAGTCAGTCATACTTGTTACAAAGCGGAAGCTCAGCAGTAAAGTTGAAAGCACAGATCAGAAGGCTTGAACCGATTTGGCTTTCAAGACTGTTTAGTTCCCTTCATCATTCTCTTGGAACCAGCTTTTATTTTGATGAAGATGTTCTTTTTAATATTCTATGCTGATAGCTTGACAAGTTCTACTCCTGAACTCCATCATCATATATATAGTTTTACAATGTTTTACCAGCGAAAGGTCCTTTAGAAAATTTTTGACATATATATCCTTGCACATATAGTTTATTGCCAATTTATTTTTCAAAAATCACAATTTACGCATATAATTCTCAAAACTTTTAGTTTCTGAAAGGATATCCTTTCATTAGATTTCTAACTAATGGTGTTAAAAAATGCCTATTTAAATATAAATAACTTTATAACCTCCTAAAAAACAAAAATATAGCTTTCTAAAATATAAATTAAATTTCATTTTTTGAGAAAAATTAATATATCTGATTCTCCCCAGACATTGAGGTGGTAGGAGCCTCTAGGATATCCTTTTTAATAACATAAAAATATATTTATACTGAAAATAATTATTTTTGATATTATTAGTTAAAAATCTAACGGAAGGAATCATTGCAAAACCAAGATGACTTGAAACATGTACATGCATATGTGTGTAGTGTTTTTGAAACACAAATATGCAATAAATCATATTTAGACAAGTACACATGTAGAAAAACCTTTTTTTTGTCAATACTTGAATAAAATTCCCATCAAGAATGGGCAGACTAACACCCTTCTGGTGAAACTTTTCATTTTGTTCCGCATGATGATGCCTAAACACAATTTATTATTTGATGGTTATCTGTTCAGGTTGATGATGCCTAAACTTATCATATTTTAATCTTTTTTTCATTGAGATCATGAATTATAGTAAGGCAAATATGGGACCTAAGCATATCGCATCAACACTTTACCAACCAAATGAGCTAACACCCTCATGGTCCAGCATCTTTTTGTTGTGTTCTTGTCTCCAAGGAGATATAACTAAAAACAGTTAATTGCAGCACATTAACCTTGCGATTGAAAGACAATATCATCAAGTCACCTAGCATGTAATGCAACGTGTAAAACTAATAGCACCAAACAATTGTGAGATATCGGACAGTGATAATTTTCATCAAGCAAATTCTATGGCAATAGTTGTCTCTCAGCAGCTTCAAATATACTTCTCAGAGCCTTCTTCACTCCATTATCAGCAAACACATACTCAATTGCACTTTGAGATAGCTGGAACATTTCGCCTTTATCGAGTCCTTAATAGTTCAAAAAAAGGAACCATCAATAGAATGATTGTCATATTTAATGTTTTTGTCACTTAGAAAACAAGGAAGATGCCTACCGAATGTTGAGGCCGCAAGGTAGTACTCATTAGAGAGAGAGGTAGAGAATAACCCACAATCATCAGTGCAAAGGACCACTGGATGTTTTGAATTGTACAGATCAACTGAATAAATATCCTCAAGTCAATATACTAAATAGAACCATGTAGTGTTCACAATTAAGAAACTTGATAAATAAGGGGACATGATAGAAGATACCAAAATGATGGTCATCCAATGAAGAGAGACGTTCAGTTCGGACATTGGAAGTCAAACAAATCTCTACCTGCATAAATGAAGGAATGGCTTCAGCAGAATGAGTCGAACTTCAACTTACAAGGATTGAAAAACAATGGAAGACAAAAATAAATTAACCGGAATCTTGGCTGCTTTTATCCTTCCCCATTCTTCCTCTTCAATAAAACAAGCATGACCTATCCTCTCGGGATGGATATCCAGCATTGCTTGGACTTCCTTCTGGTTTGGTACCTAAAATCACTAAGTTATGAGAATGAACTAGTTAGCTGATTTGAAAGACAGCATAGGCATTAAATAACGAAAAATTAAATTAAATTAAATTAAATTTTGTTTTGAGTGAAACTGGACATGACAGCTTAAGAAGCATATTCTCATCATTAAGTGAAAATTCTCAAAAATCTGACGCACCTCTGCACAGTGGAGGGTAACTGGTAGCCCTATTTCTTTAGCATGCTTTAATGCTGGCAGGAAGGTCTGCCTACAACCAAAAAATCGAAAAAATGGGGAGCGAAATTTAGCAACAGACAGACATCACTATGATAGCTCTCTTCATAACCATATATCCATTGTACTTTACCATTCCCCAACAACAGGATTGCCAGAAAGGTCAATACCAACCACCCCAGAATCCTTCAGTTTCATTGCCAATTCAACCTATCAAATTAAGAAAGTTTAGGATGAAACCAATTTCACAAGAGTATTTAAAGAAATAGCACACAGTCAGACATAGGGAATTTTCAAACCGTTTCCATTGCAGATGCAGTTGTCTCGCGACGGTCAATACTTAGAAGTAGGCGGATGTATATCTTCTTCCTCTTTATTTGATCTTGTGTATCATTTATTAGTGTAGGTTCCAAACAGCAATCGGTGCTTGAATCAGAATTTGCTAAAACAACATCAACAGTATCAATGGCTCTTAAACCATCAATGACTGCCCTCATATAAGAGAACTTAGTCATTCCTTTAGCTTCGTTTTTCTGTAAGATTTGAAAACCAGAAATAGTAGATCAGATACTCACAATATACTTGATCCAATTGATTTAGTGAAAAAAAAAATGCACACACAGCATACCTTTGGAGTTGTTCTTAGTTCCAGGTAGACAACATTCTCAGCTGCAAAATCTTCAACAACCTGTTCCAAAGTAATGACTTAAGACTGACAAGGACATATAACAGAATCTCTCAACAAGGATGTACTGAACATACTTCTTTAGTGATTCTTGTCACTGTTTCATGGTCGGTTGTAAGAATGTGATACAAATCAAAAAGCTTGAAACACTCTGGCAAAGATCGGCCATCTAGAAACAGATGTAACAGAAACAAAGGATGAGCACAGCCAACAGAAATTTATGCATTTCACCAAATAACAAATTTTCCATGATTTACACAAACAAGATGCACAAACAAGATGCTTATTCACAATATAGCACTTCCTGTAATTCCTTTGCACAATTTTTTGTTTGAAACTTTCAGCAGGGCCTTTACTATATATAATCCCCCTTTTCTGAATAAGTGTTCCTGCCCCTTCATAAATGTTTATTACTTGTGGATGACATAGTCCTAATTAATGAGATGGAATCAAGAGTAATAAAATTGGAAAAATAAAGGAGTGCTATGAGATCAAAAGAAATATAAAAAAGAAAATGTTAAAACCAAAACAGAATATTTTGAATGCAAATTATAGGAGATCCATACAAACAAGACTGCTGTACCAGTTTGAATCATGTCAAGAGCAACCCCAAAGTAATTATATCAGTTAAATTTCATTTATTATACATAAGCTTCAAACTCCGTCTATGTATGACGTTTTTATACATAAACGGTCTTAAGTTCGGATAAAGAAGGAGGGTTACATTAAGCTGATGGCCAGCGTAAAACTATAGTCATGCCCTATGAACATAAATTCGATAGAAAAAATTAATGACTTCAAATAGAGCTGAATAGAGAAAAAGGATTTATTTAGCCGGCCTCAATTAGTTTGGGATTAAGGCTTTGTTATTGTTGTTGTTATACATAAGCTTCAACAAGTAGATGAAAGTGTTTACGGTAACATTCAAGTAAAGCAGATGAACTGGGGACATGCTCTCAAAATGCTGTATAATAGCTTAACTTCATGATAACAAGACAGCAAAACATGGAGGATAAAGAAAATTTGGAAATTGAGATGCTAATGTTGCTGCAAAAGACTGAATCTGATGCAAACTCAAACATTGCATCATAGGAAACACATATAGCAAAAGCTAATTCAGAAGGTAGAGCCAAGAATAAATAAATCTTAATTATCAGAAGCTTGTTGGGAAGTGAATGAAGGGACACGCAAGCACATGCAAGTGGGACCCTTAAAAAATTAGAAAGAAAATTACAAAAAAAAAAAAAGAAGAAAACAGTTGTGAAGTGAATGCAGGAATAAGCTTCCTAGAAGATTTGGAAGCAGGTGTGCCACCCTAAATGGAAGATCCCTACTTCTTAGAAGTAACTATGATGAATAGAATAAGTTGTGATGAATATTTAAGGAAATCATGCTTATGTAATGTTTTAGCCATTGCTGTAATTGATAGCTGTTGAAAGATTGATGAAAGGAATCCATGTAGGAATGTTAAGATTTACTTCTGAAAGCATGTAAATAAGCCAGCACTTATTGCATTTCAAAAGCAGAGACTGTGTGGTGTCAAAAGATCTATGATGGAAAAAACAGTCTTTTGAAGCTATTTCTCAACATGACCAAATGTAGGACAAGAAAATTTGCGATCTAAATCAGCAACATATGGGGAAAATTAATAGAGGTTGAGCAGAAAGATATAATTTTTTTATTTTATTTTTATTTTTTTATTTATATACGTTCATACTTACTTTTCATAATCACATGTGCTACATCTGCAAAAACAATGACACCTTTCTCGCCCAGCACTTTTGCAAGTTCCCTGAGGAAGAAATTTCCAAGAGCAAAACAACAAAGTAAAATCAGGCAATAGGCCCTCTCAATTTTTAATTGGAACAGTTTACTCTACACCAACTAACCTCCAAAGGTAAGAAACATGGGGAGGTTATTCCAAGCATCCGACACGGGTAATCCCTCGCGGTGCTCCTACTACTATTCTCCAATAAAAATAAAGATCTCTCTCACACAGACATAGAGAGAGAGAGAGAGAGAGAGAGAGATTCAAAATAAGGCTGGCAGCCTGGTTAAAGGCCTTTTAATCCATAAAGTTGCTCCTTTTGTCTGTTAGGATGCCACCTGGAGCTCAAAGAAAAAGGGATCAAACCCATCCATTTTAAAGGATCTAAATTTAGTTGGCATCGAACTTCATCTTATGATTATATTTTCCCCAGCACTCTTTATTGAAGAGAATATAGAGTTGTTCTCTACTCTCTGGGATATGACACGGTCCCTCACACACCAACTTCTTTTTTAGTTCGATGAACCCTGCTGTGTAGTTCTGATTCTCTCTCTCTCTCTCTCTCTCTCTCTCTTTTTTCTTCACAATATAAAGTTAGCTCTTGTATATATAGGGCACTCCCAACATTCATTATATGAAAAATGATTGGAAAAAAAGGAAACTAAATCGAGCAAGATGAAGAATAAATCACAAGAATTGACTTGAAGTTGCATGTATGGATATAAAGAAAATTATCGCAACACAATTTAATTTGGGATGAAAACAAAAGAAATGATAGAGAGGAGGGAAGGCGGCTCACAGAAGGGTGGAGTCTCTGATGGAACCATTGAGGTGAGCATGGAGTTCTATCTTGGGAAGCGCATGGCACCAATCCCTCATCTCCACATCCCTGGCGTCCATCTTCAATCTCTCTCTCTCTCTCTCTCTCTCTCTCTCAATTGCAGCTCTTTCTCCCCTTGTTGGGCAAAAGGAAAGATTTACATGGTCGAACCAGTCCAGCCCACCGATATGGAAAAGAGGCCCTTTTGGGTATGAAATTCCAAAAATACCGTTGCCCTTTACGTCTTTTCTAAGATGGTCCAACCTAACGGCAGTTAAAATGTTACGACGGCAGCCAAGTTTTAAGCGGTGACCGTATAACGGCGATGCTCCTGCACGACAACACATGGTGGAGTGTTTAAATAAAATACAAATGCCACCCCTATTCTCACATCAGGGAGATTCAAGCAAGAGTTGTAGGTGGCTAGCACATCCCAGCTCTATTCGGCGACGGCTCTGTACCCGTCTCCTCCACCATTCCCAGTTAGATATGTTCATGGGCCGGTAGAGATGTTAAATGGGCTAGGTTGGCTTTGGCCTGGGCCGGCCCAACCCATCTGATAAGTCATACCAGGCTGCCCCCTTCGAAGCCCACAGGCTGTGCCAGTATAACGACCCATCACAGGCTGGCATGATTCAACCCATAACCCATGAGTGAGCAGACCAAGTACTAATAGGTTGACCCGCGATATAGCCTATTGGGTCAGTCCATTAGGCACACTAGGCTTGCTAAATAAATATGCAGGCTTGACCGTCAAATCCGTTAGACCAACCTATGTAAGGCCCACTGGATCAAAATGCCAGACACGACCCATCAAGCATGTGCTTGGCACACCTAGGCCCAATAGGTATCTTCCCAAAATACCCTCCAAAAATAGCTAGTTTGGAGGTATTTTCATTTAATTTCTAAAATACTCCTTTTTACCTATAATTAGTTAGTTTTCAAGGGTAATTTGATTTTTTGGTTAGGAATATCTATTTGCCCTTTCCAACAGCTTTAATTAGCTAGTTTCAAAATTTATTTTAGTCGTTTGAAAGCCCTACAACTTCTATAAATAGGCTCCAACCGTTCTCCCTCACCCTACCAAATTGCAAACTCTCTAAAGCTCTCTTAAACTTTTCTAAGCCCTTTTCATCTTCCTACAAGCCCTTCTAATCCTTTTAAAGCTATCTTTATTTCTCTCTAATTTATAGTTAGCTGTCTTAATCTTTCTAGTTTCTACTCTTACTCTTTATTTTCTACAATTGATAAAGCTCTCACCTACCACATAGCCAAGAGTTCAAATTTGACATCAATACAGTGGATTATAGGACACATCAGTCACAGATTGAACTCAATGTTTCCGAACTTATTGTTATCACTAGTGCCACGTCGACCACTAAGTCCATGGCTAGACCTAAAACTTCTGTAATCTAACTGTATTTCAACATAAAGAAAATCATCGACAAGAAGCTCCATATAGTTTATAAAGTTTGCAGAACTAATCTCAAATCAAAACTAGCGAAGAAAGTGGGCTAAAAAAATTTTCTTATTCTGAAGAATTAAATAGAAAGAAATTATCAAAATTTATTGGAGGCAATGAAATGTATTTTATAAAAAGAAATTATCAAAATTTATTATAGATAATGAAATAAAATTTACTTTTACTAAAAATTTAAAATTTTAAAAATATATAAAAATTACTTCTAAGTTCTATATTTAAAAGTTTCTCAAAATTCGTAATTTAAAAAGTATCATTTAATTTATCTGAAATTATTTTTTTTCTATGATCCTTCGCTGTCATTACTTATTATTTAAGAGTTTAGACTATACTCGTAATGATTTAGAAAATAAAGAAAAACAAAGAAATACAGTGAAAAAGGCTGAAAAAAATGATTAAGGAATTAATTTTAGATAATTTTTTAAAAAAAATTAATATATTTTTGTATTTTTTGAGGTCGATTTTTATGAGATTGATTGACGTTGGATATGCTTTTCAAAAAAAAACTGTTCTGAGAAAATTTTTAGGTTTTATCGTCCCCCGGGGCAAGCCATTTAGATCGGCGGGCTGCGCTTCCTGGATGTGATGAGAGCCAGGGATTGCATGGTGTCCGCCCTTGGCGATGAAGGCATCCTTGATTCGGGCGCCAACAAGATCTTCATCGTTGGGGACGGTGATCTTGACCTCGGGATCCTCGTCGGCAAGGTATGGGACGTCAACGGAGCTGGAAACCTTGAGGAGCTGGGGCCACCGGCGGAGTCGCGGGCCTCGCCCTCCCAGGAGAGGAAGAGGAAGAGCTCGTAGCTGGGAATGACCTTGCCCTTGCGGATGTTGACGTAGGCCTCGTTGTCGAGGCGATCGAGAGAGAGAGAGAGAGGATCCGAGGAGACCGTTCCAGGTGCGTCTCTCTTCTGAATCAAGCCTCATAGAGTCTGGAGTTTTTCTTTTTTTTGGACGCCCGGTTGGTGGTGGCATTTCATGCATATTCCCGAAGGCCCCTGTGAGGATCGTGATCGTGGGATACTTGATCATGGGAGATGTGCGATCGTGATCCGGAAGTGGGACTGGTGTCGCGGGGATTCTCACGTCGTGGGGGCTGTGGAAACGTGGGGCTTATAACGCCCGCTGTCTTCTTCTTCTTCCTCCCTTTTTTCTTTTTTTTTTTTTAATACGTGCATGATATGGTTCCTTCGACGTGGAACTATGGACAACCTGGCAGTTTGACCAAGCAATATCTCGGTCTCTTGCATTCCCATGAACAAAAAAATTTGGTTCATTTAAGAAAACAATTGGTGGAAAGCCCGTTTGCAGACGGACTTTGAAGAATCCGTTCATTGCAAATAAGCACTTGAAATCACCAACGTAGGAGTTCTCTTTGAGCAAGTAGGTGAAATTTCTGTTGCGATATTCTTCCAAGCCAACCTCTTCTTCTTTAGAGTACCTGCATGGATATTTAAACACCATTCATCGCAATGCAAGGCATCAATATGGACCCACCTCTTTGCCATACGATTAGAAACACCTTTTTCATGTAGAGCCTTTAAAACATAAGCACCTGGATAGGTAGAGCATCCTAGATTGACCAGAAAAGACCCAAGCATCATAACATGAATCCTCCTCCAGACATTCTTCTTCCTATTGATATATATATATATATATATATATTCTGATATCTGCAATTGCTGCCGATACTTTGAAAATTGGAAGTGAACTAATTATAAAATGAAGATCCTTGCGTGGAAGTTTTGAGTAAACTATAACAAAAAAAAAAAAACTGGAATAATATACCGCAAAATCCTCCTGTCAAGCAGCATTCCAGTCAAGCAAAGAAGATAACGCTACAAAGTGAAGTACCAATGGGATGATGCATGTGTACCCATTCTGAACTCCGGTTTAGAATGGAGTTAAACCAAAAAATAAATAAATAAATAAATAAATTCCAGTTCTGGCCATACAATTCTCTGCCACATTGCTGTATTAAGAAGCACCGTAAAGCCAATGGATGAGAGGGCAGGACTTATGCAGCATTTTATTTCCTTGCACAATGAAATGGATTTGCTCAGCAAAAGTTCAGTACCAATTAGTCCGAAGAGAAGCATTGTACCACATTGAATCCAGAAAAATTGTAACGTCGACAATATGATGCAACCTAACATCAATTGAACGGGAAAGAGATTGTAAATCTTTGGCATGTACAAACAATGCATAAGGAACACCATTGGTGATGCCAAAATTGATGTAAGAAGTGCACCCATAAAAGTGACGCTAGGAAAATCCAAATGGTTATAATTCTCGATGTGATGGTGGTGGTAAAGTATATCATGCATTGTCCTTCATTAACGTGCGTTGCTAATATTTTCTGGATGGCAACTAAAATTATCTTAAACATGCAGGCCTTATGAATATACAACACATAATAGATAGGGCATATATTAAATTCATTGTCATACGAAAATTATTATAAGAAAAAATTCCTATCATTACCTTATAAATATTGTAGTTGACCCATGAATTATAATACTTTCTTTGGTATAAGATAAAGAAAGTCTTTTCTCCTACTGAACACACATAAAAGAATCATAATCATATCTTGCAACAAAAGATAGTTATGGATTTTGCGATGAAATCAAGTATAATTTATTTTATATTATATATGTACATATATTTATGATATTAAGATTATCAATAGCATTTTATATTTATAAAATTCAAATTTTTCATCACATCATCTATTCCCTTAGAGGCCATACAGTATTAAATGTTGAATTGTTGGCTGCTTAGTATGGATTAAGATCTAAGTTCGATTGGATCGATCCATACCCTAGTCCAAGCCTAGCTTGAAAATTATTTTGAGCTCTGAGTTGGGCTCAAGCCTAATTTTTTTTTTTTTTAAATCTAGGTATAAGCCCAAGCCGAAGCTTAACTCAAAATCCAATCAGTAACTCATTTGAGCTAAAAATTGAGCCAACTACATTAATTTTAATTTTTAAATGCTTGCACGAAAATAAGAAATATTTAAAACAATTACATCTAAACACTTAAGAAAGTTTGCTATGGCATATAAAGTTATTCTTGCATAATTACATCTAAACACTTAAGAAAATTTGCTATGGCATATAAAGCTATTCTTGCATAATTGAAATGAAATTTAGCATAAAATTTAAAAGGCTCACTGTATTTTAAGATTTATGAATTAAATTCATGCTAGATTTGGGTTTGATTAAAGGTTAATGCTTCAAGTCTTCTTTGGACTCACGTTTTGAGCCAGATTTGGACTATGCCAAAAGAATTACCTAAGCTCAGCGTGGATTTTTTTTGAGCTCTAACTTTAAACTTAAACCAACCTAAATTAGCTCGGGCCTAGCTCATTAAACTAGTCTGACCTGATGGGCTGCAAGCTAGCTCAAGCCTACTTTAAACCCTAATTAACAGTAAACTTCTTCAGTTCCTTGTTGCATTAATTGCAGGCAACAGAAGCTGCAAATTTAATCAGTAGAAGGTTGAGTGGTGATATGGTTCACTTGTCATCATTTTCACTACGGTGTCCCCCAATTTTGATTGTGCTAAACTAAATAATGAACCACATAAATAAATTCATGATTTATATTGAATGGCAGAGACTTGTTCTCTTTGTTTTTTTTTTTTTTTTAATTATAGTTCTATATGATTTGAAAGAAGAAGAAAGACTTTTTCTTTTGTTTTGAAGTAAGAAGAAGAATGTCCGACGAAGCCATTTTGTTGCTAATGCCTATGAATGACGATGTGCTCACAAAATAAGCTAGAACATTAAAACACAAAGACTTGTGCTTAATGCAGTATATTTCAGAACAGTTTTTCTGTCTCTTCTAGGGGTCGGCCATTTCATAATTAGGATTGGTGGCCACGTGTGAGGATCTGTGCTGAAGAGAGATCACAAGATATAGTTCAAACATATCATCAGTTTTTGCTGATTCCATTGACCAATCAATGCTAAATGTGTAACTTACTCCTGGTGTTCTTATTCTTATTCAGGGGTATGATATGTGGAAGCATTGCATCTATTTATTTTGAAGCGTGAGACCCTTGTGATACTTAAACATGACGTGAATGTATGCTGCCCGACATATCTTTTATGTACCTTCTTTTGTTTTTTTCTGAAAAAAGATATATCTTTTATGCTATTCAAGGCAGTCAAAATATTATTCCGCCATTTGTTGTTATTCAAATTTGAAGCATAGAAGTATTTGTATAATCAAAATATCTTAGATTACCTCAACAACAGATTGCTTCAACATCTACAGCATGTACTCAACTAAGAATATATTCTATCTGGGAAAATAAGGTACATTTGCTGTGTTTTCCATTTGAGCAAGGATGTAAGCTTCAATCAGATCCTACGTTTGAGCACAGAAATAAATGAATAAGATTTATACTGATTTTTTGATTAATGAATTCATATCAGAACAAATTCCATTGTAGGCTGTCAACCATATATTTTTTATTTTCCTTCCAACCTCTCGTCAATCAAAGGGCTCCTCTACCTCAACAAGAACGTGCAAGGACAACTCTAAAAGACTGCAAGCAGCAGAAGAATATTGCAGTTTCAGAAAATTCCAAATTCCAACATTTCTAAAATACAGTTGTTAGTATATTGCAAATGCAAACTGATCTCTCAATATTCAAGCATGTAGTCATTGCCAGTTTTGCTTGTCTCCGAATTCCACTCATGCTATAAATGGCAAAGGTCTAAAGAATGATTTGGAATTTCAAAATGTGTTCTTCAAGAATTGAATCAGAAGTCTTGTTCAAGTTACATGGTCAAAATGAGCTACCACTGCCGGCGGATGTAAAGGTTGGCCACAGAATGCAGGTGTTCTTAGCGAGGAGACTTGGATCCTTGATGAATGTCATGAACCTTTTAAGGTCAATTCATAGAATTTATGAATATTGAAAAAAATGGTGAATGATATCATATTTCAGGAATAATAATCAAGAACTATTTGACTAACCATGATCTCCAAACGGTAATCGAATGATTTGCAACAATTTGAAGCAGCATCAATGGTGACACGCATCAGATGAATTTGAGAGCATGCAAGGCCTCCTCTATACAAAAAAGCAAAGCTGTAGAAGATTCATTTACACTAACAACTGGTTTGCCTAATCTAGTAAGAGGCTGATATGGGAAATGTATGTCAAAATAGAAAAAGGTATTTTCTAGCAAAGCAACTCCATGGGAACGGGCACTCGGATCTGTTTCTATCATTGCAAGTTCCGTGGAGAAACATATCATGACTGAGATGAAGTGGTCTAGGCCACTGATGATCCTATCTGAAGCATGAGAGGATATACCAGACTGAATTCCTTGTCTCCTCGGGTCTGAACCTTTATCTCATAATCATCAAGGGTTGCTTTAATTCCTTTCCAAATCTGATCCTCCCCTTGTGAATCAAGCCACAATGAATATTGAAGTGGGGTGAGCTTATTCCTTTGTAATGGTGATTGCAACTCATCAGGGCCTCGAGAGTAAAGGTGATGGAGTATCACACTAGGTGGCAGATCCTGAAGAAGTGGAGAGCAACTGAGCTGAGATGTCCCCAAGAAGATGACAGGCCGGAAAGCACGAAGCGCTTGGTATGGTGCGCCAAGCTGCTCCACAGGAAACAAGTTCTGGCCAACTGCTAGCTCCAGCTCTGCCATGTCTCTAGCCATCCTTAGCTTGCCAGACTCAGAAAGAGGCCTCACCAAAGCAGCGTGTCTAATGAAGAATATGAGGACTCGAGAGGCCATTCTCTGTATGAGCCTGGTGCATATGGTCCCTGAATTTGATGCAGATGAGGTAGGCAGGAGTTTAGATAGAAACTCGATCCTGAAATGGATTGTGCATTTCCGAAACTCTTCCATGTAAGCAGAGGCATTATTGTCTATCGCTGCATCCATTCCCTGGCCCCCAAAGTCCTGTTTATGGATTTGAATGATGGAGGACTCAAGACAATCAAGCATGGCTTGGAAGAGGGAGGTGACTGAGCCGCAGGCAATTCCATAGATGACGCCAAGAGATGGTGACAGGACATCAGAGGCAACAGTTGGTAGTGATGATGCAGTGCTGGAAATGCATGTATGGATCTCTAGGAGATGCTGACAGAGGGCAAAGTTCTTGAGTTGGGCTGGCGTTGCAGGACCTGTAACTTGTCGAGCTTCAGGACCAGTGGATATCTACAAATTTGAGATACAACAGCATTAGATAATAACACAGATAAATGGCCTTGTACCACAACACAAGAAAAAACAAAGATAGGTAAATACAAATTAAACCAGCAAACACTTAACATGAAAATAGATTTAAAAACATGTCATGTTCATTTGTACTGGTCTTACTACCAATATGGATAATCATGGCTACAGATAATACGGAAAAAAAAAATGTATTTTGATGATTTACAGTAATTTGTTATCATATCATTTATCTTCATATGTCCAATGGGACAGTGAATCAAAATTTTGTTCCAAAAATATAACTTCTTTAGTGAAATAAATAAGACTAGCTGTTTAAATGAACGAAAGCAGCTGATACATGTGAGGAACCCAAAAACCTGGAGGTGGCTTTTCATCCTATCATCAAAGAGTTGCAGAAAAATTGTGAAGATGATGAGTACAATGGTGCAATACCACCACGAAAATAACCAAAAAGTCTTGGCTGACAACATTGAACACGTATGCATACAAACAGAGTTCAGGTGCCCCTGAACCCAACAAATCCTTAGTCTGGGTGGCAATGATTTCAAAGTATATGGAGCAAACAAATGTCTACTGACAGATGATGAGCACTAGAGGATGTAATAAGCATTAAAGAGCTTTTAAAAGATCAAAAAAATGATTAATGAATAATCAAGATAAAGATTCCATAGACATCTCCAAAATCAAATTTCAAGCATCTAACCAGGACAGGCCCAAGAGCAACAAGCAAGCAAAAGAACATCTGATCATGCAGGCGACAAGTGCTTTGAAGCATTCCTGCTGGAGAAAGTAGGTTTAGGATTAGAAGAGCCTAAATAAAAGGTTCTCAGAAAAAGAACAACTTATGTACGACGGCATCAAACAAAAACTAAGATTTTAATGACAGAAAATATTGATGCATAAATGATTAAGATGGTTTGAGCATGTAGGATTCCAATCAAGCCACATCCAAATCAACTGTCTTCTGCTAAGATCCAGCATAGAACTTGAGTAACAAGCAAATAAGCATTTGAACTTAAACAGGTGAGAAGAGCTGAGGCATCACGACCATGGCAATAGGATGGGTGTCAAAAAGTTGGCGTGAGAGGGCGATATCTATGTGCAAGAAAACTATCACAACATAGAGCACTTATTAACATTACAATCATCACAACCTGCTAACAACAGACATTATAGAAGGAAAAATATACTTCAAATAAAAGGCAAAACTTTTGGCTTTGTAACAATCTACCTCAACTTCTACAAGTATCCATAACAATTCAAATTCAGTTCAAGCCTATCATTTAAGGATAATAGTATTAATTCAAACCATGGTTTGCTAGTGAATATTTTAAGGTAAATATTTTCTTCAACTTTAAATTTTCGTCTGTGTAAAAGTAAAGCAAGTAACTAGTAAACACCAAGTTACCTTAAATCTTGCAAATGGGAACAATAGTCATGTCCAGAGGATCAGAATGCAAGCAGAGGCCAACTACAACAACTAATGTTAATTTTGTGAAAAGGTGCAAAATTTGAGTCCATATAAAAGGCATTTAGTAACCCAAATAGGATCATCATGGTCATCTTAGATCACTAGTGATCCTTATATCGGGGTGATCTGACCCTTAATGACCAAGATCATCATGTTTGGTATGATATATATTAATGATTAAAGATCCCAATGATTTAAGGTTTCTGCGTTTGGTATACCATTAGACTCCTGGATCATTGATCATGAAATACCAAAATTACACCTAGTTAATAAAATCTCATTTCTTACTTTTTTAAATGATTGAAACTTTAGTGGACGCAGAGATAAGAGATCATAACTCTAATCAATAAAATCTCTTTTTTTTTTTGTCAATAATGTTGCATGCTTGAATTAATGAATGATTACCCATATTTCAAGTTTTAACATGGACCTAACCCACTAGCATGCAACCTTATTCTGTCGATCTAAACTCCCCTTTCCGTGATGGTGGAAAGAAAGCAGGTGAGAGAGCGAGAGCAAGCTAATGACCTCTGTTGTAATACCCAAGGCCTCTCTGAAGGTCTTCACCCTAAGACCCTCTGCTTTGCCGTGAAGCAATCCAAGGGCATCCACCTCGTCTTCCTCTCCCTCTACCGTGTCATCAGGAAATTCCTCCATGTCCCTCCATACCTCAATTTCAAGCCATTCACACCACTTTGATTTAGTTTTTCTTCTAGGATTCTCTAAAATCTTCATCGGATTATAAGCAAAAAGGGGCAAGGCCCACATGAACTGAAAGGTGTTGCTCCTATAGGAGTCCTTCAACTACATCAAGGGCAACCACCAACTCATTGCCTCCACCTCTTGGGACGTCATCAACAACCCCCACCACCCCGTCAACCAACAGTCTGTGGTGCTAGAAGATCTAGTTAGCATATGGGGACATCGGTCAAAGTATGGAGAGGATGAGACCGTAGCCTCTATGGCCTCACAGATGCCTGCAACCTATTGCACATGCTACCACATCCTCAGACAGGTCCAAAGCTACCTCCTTTCTTATGAAACCATGTCTATCTAGTGGCAAAGAGATAGGTGAGGGAGGCAGCAACTGATCGTTCTCTATCCAGGTGAAGATGGACTCATCTCGATCAGATCCAGCGGAGAAAAGCGAAGAAGCGATGTCTTTGAAGATGAGAGGATGAAGGCGAATGAGTAGATCTTTAGAAAAAGAGTTGCAATCAGGATGATTCCAAATATGACATGAAGGGTAATTTTGTCTCAAATATTTATTATAGGATCATTGTCTTCAGTGATCCTGGATAGTCATCCTCAGAGGTGGGATTGCGATCATTGGATGGGCCGATGATAATTGAGATGAGGATGATCTAAGATCAGTACCATGTAGGATCACTGAAATACAATCAAACACCATGAACTCATCACCTCTACACGAATAAGCCATTTTGGGTAGAAAGGCTAGGCTCAACCTGAATTGGCCTGATTGACCCAAAATTCTTAGCCCGATTGGCCCAAGATGATAAGGCTCGACGCAAAGACTCCTAAAAGAAAATTCTGATAATAACTTCAGCCCAAGATCAGTCCAGGTTTTGGGCTCTAGCTTCGAGCCAGAAGTTAGGCTTGAGTTGGGCCAAAGCATCAGTCCCATGCCCAAACCTGATCAGAAATTTATTTGGGGCTTGTTTTTAAGCCCAAGTCTGACCCTGAGCTAGACTGGGCCCATTTGCAGCCCTACCTACAAGTCAATACAATGGCCACTTGATGGTTATGGACACTTTATCTTAAGGATCTTCAAAAGATGTAGAGACACATATCATAGATTATTTATGCACTTTTCAAAGGAAATTTTTTAGATAAAAACAATGCCACCCTTATATGTTTCATGCTCTATTTCATGGGATTTTGATCTATTCATCTACCTTTCTAACTGAACTTCAAGCTAATCCTCTTTTTTATTTAAAAGGATATTTTTTGTGAGGGGAAGAAAATGGTTGCTATTAAAGGTTTAAATAGCAATACCGAACTTTGCATTGGTTTAGCCTCAAAATGATATGGTATTGGAATAGTACCATTACAGTCCAGTCAAAGACCATCAAAATCAATAAAAATAAAATGAAATAGGCATCAAACCGTTATAGTTGGAACTGACTAGTAGAGTCGATATGTACTCATCCAGCAAATTTCAGCGTCCTAAGGTCCATCCCATTATTGTTTTGCCATCAAAATCGTATGGTCCTGTTCTGTCAGTTTTTGAAACTTGGTCCCTACCATCCAACTAATGACCAATTCCACCGATCTCTTTATGTTAAAAGGTAATCATATCCTTAATTTACTCTATCATGATTACTTTAAAGGCAGAGCAAAGTCATGGATCACTCATAGAGATTGTTTTACAAAGATTAAGGTCATAATTTTTAGTTAACATAAAGATATTGATAGTATCATTAATTAACTGGATAGCAGGGGCTATTCACTTCAAAGCATGGGTCCCCGTCTTCCTGATTCGAGTACTGGCTAGCTCACCTTCTCCTTTGGTGCTTATGATCACGAGTGGAGCATTCCTTCTTGACTTGAGTGGAATTGGGTGGAAACCTGTCTTGGTACTCCAAAGTGCCCTTCTGTTCCAGCTGGATTCTCTTTTTTTTTTTTTCAGTAGCTATAACTGACTTGACCGCTCCTCATAAAGTAGTATTGATTCTCGTCTCTTGTTCTAAATGGGTACGGGTTATCAGTTTAGTGAGTTCATATTTTTTTTGGAACCAAGGAGTCTTTCACTGGAAAGGCCTCATAGGTTAATAGCCAAGTGTAGGCCGGCGCCTAGTGAGCAACTGGACCTAGTCTCTCCCCTAGCGGATATGGACTCTCAGCTTCTGAATTCATACCTTTCATACGCCAGTCTAGAAGCCCTAATGTTGTAAGGCACATGACTGCATTCCTAAATTCTATCTCTGGCTCCTTCACTGCTTCCCAAACTGACCTGCTTACACTGCACTGCTTCTTCCAACAATACTGGAAGTGGGGTTGCCCTATATGGTCAAGCCAAGCAAAAAGAAGTTCCCTGTCCTATTACAAAAAAAGGTTCTAGGTCACTTTTTGTACAAAAAGGGAATTCATTACAACTTGAGTTGGAAACAAGAGACTAAGATGTCAAATCCCTTCTCCATTTTTATATAAATCAATAGATTCTACAAGGCCTGTACAATATTTTCTTAAATTTTCAGAGTTTTCAAATATGTTTGGCTGAGTATAGCATCTTTTGCACTTCTATAAATAAGATTTAAGATTCTTTTTGTCAAAATAATGTCAAGCTAATCAAATCAATGTTTAAACTATAAAGGGAACTAACAAAATTCCAACTTGTATTCCATCCAGCTACAACATCTTTATTCCCAAAATAAAATCAACTTCATGAAGCCCAAGACAAAATCAGATATCCCCTTAGCTGACCTTAAAATTGTCAGTGAAACAATTCACCATGTGAGCTTTCTGGCATCAAACGTCCCCAGTGGACGTGTCAGATAACAGCCATGAGCCCCAGTTTAGCACACCTGTGTAAATGCAACAACAATCCATGAACCACTGAATTGGTCCAAATGAGGAAACATTCTCAGAATAATCATAATACGTTAATTCTAGGGTCATCTACTGCCTCACTATCAGAGAAATTTTTTTACACACCAACCACCGCTCGATTGGGTTTAAAGACCCAAATTTAGGATTGTAACTAGTAATTGTTGACAATCATTTAACTGGTTTCTCTTTAAAATCTGGAGCAGTTTTTCTGATCATTCAGTCACATTAGACTTTTTTGGATGCTCTCGGAGCAATAGAGCATTCAAGGTTCCCAAAGACAGCCAACTGCATCACCACAACTGAACATGGGGAACCCTGTGAACACTGGATAATTGGCAGTCAGATAACAGACTAAATCAGCCTCTTGTATGTATATATCATAGGTAAACTATCTAGAAAAGAAGTTTTTATTTCTTAGAAATCATCCCCCACATTCGTCCACAATGAAGCAATTAAGCTCTTCCAGAGCTTGCACAGCTCAGTTTCAAAAGTAACAGTAACTTATATCTCCAAATAAGGTCACAAAACAAGCTCCTAGGTAGACCTGATGGTAGGCCTGGAAAAAATAAGCATGGTTTAATGATAGAACTATTTATTTTCCATTTTCTCAATAATTCAAGTGTTTTTAGTTGGCTCTTAAACAGAACTTCTAGTGTACAGACAAATGCAGTTCAACTTATCAATCCTTGCTTTCTTACTTCATAGAGAAAAACTGAGGGCATTGTTCCCTAGTAGCATAAGCTCAACCAATAAGGTGGATTACTTTAACCTCCAAATAGCCCTTTAAATTCAGGCACTAATTCAAAGAATTGACATCAAGGTTATCGAACTTTCTCAAACTTTGATAGATTATAACTTGGTTTTTCAGGCCAGCCCTACAAAACAGGGCAATGTTATGAAGAAGGATTTGCATTGCTATAACATTTTTCAATGTCTAAATTTCCTTCCCTCCCTCAGAAAAATGTAGTAGTGATGTTTTAGATGAAAGATTTCCTACAAACAAACATCTAAAAATAAGATCTGCAATCTTGGTACCTAGTACCACACTGGTTTTTTACAATCAATATGATACGATAAACAATCTATACCAAAACAGCTCACAGATCCTTTTTTCTCATTTCTTATGATGGCCATGCTCAAAATCAAGCAGTTCTGCTCAATTTAGACCTTTTCAGACCGGTTTTAGTATCAAACCAATGAACCAACTTGGCTCTACACTAGTTCGGTATGGTGCATCCTAAACCGAGCAGTTTGGTTCAATTGTTGCAGTCTTGATCAGTTTTGCAGTCCTTGTCTAAAACAAGCAAATCACTCTCCAAAATTAAACTGTGAAATATTCAATAGGCAGTAGAAATTTTCACAGGGACCTTTTAAAATCCTACAAATGAAATTATAGTACAGCTCAAGTTACAATACAATTGAAATGCATGCAACCGAATTGCATTGTAACTAAACTAATACCATTCGGAAAGTCATATTTGGTAGAACTCTTTGTATTATCAATTTTAATTCATAAATCATTATAATAAGAATATAAAATAATATCATATTATTATACTAAAATTAATATAATATAATATTATATTATTATTATATTATTATAATATAATATTTTTATTATAATTAATAATTAGATTATAATATTATTACAAAGTATAATATCATTATTATACTAATATAATATAATTCTATTATATTAGCATACTATATTATAGCGTTATGTAGTATTATAATATTATTATATTATCTTATTTTATACTATATATCTATACAATAGTTATAATAATATTTTCACACAACATTATATTACATTATTATTATATTATATTATATTATAATATTAAATATAATTGTACTTGTGTTTCAAAACTGTGAGTCAACTTCATGCAGAGTAATTTCATGCAGGTCAACTTATGCAGGTTGACTTTTGCCCAATTTAGCTGCAAGTTGGTTTGTGTATTTACATGTCCCACATGTAACTTGACTTACAACATGAAATTAAATTAAACTACAGCACTCCAAATAGATGAGATGCACTGCAACCTAACATGCAGTTTTACTTACAGGGCTTAAAACAGTCCCTAAATGTTAGGCAATTTATTCCATCCAATGGTACTGCAGGCAAACACCATCAGTTGAATTGTTACAATGTAGTGATATTTGTTAAACTTACAGGTTTCATATTGCCATTCAGACTATCTTAATTATTGGAAATTATGTACCTGGTATTCAGCTCTCTCAGCTAATAGGAGCACAACTTTGCCAACTTCATGCAAAACAAGAAGCATCAAGTGCCTATGCATTCTAACGATCTCAATTTCTTCCTGGATGCGCAATATGATTTTTGATATCTGGTCTTTTGAAGGAATATTTCCATGGTTGGATACAGGAAATATGCTAACACAATCAAAGAGGCGACTTCGGCAGAGAGCCAGAAAGCCTGTCTGGAATATATCAATACCAGCAACCATTTGATCCTTTCCTTCAGGTGTGAGAGCTGGAAGAATGCCCTTCACATTGGTATCACCCGACACTTTTTCAAGAAAATTTTCTACCATGGTAAATAGTTTTGGATAACCGTGAGTGAATATTTCTTTGACAAAACTTGATGCACTGAAAGTATATTTCATTTGGCTTGCAAAAGCTGCCACAAATGCTTCCCAGACCCGATCTGTTGGCAGAGGTTCTCCCTCCTGCACAATAAGCCATTGTTAAGAAAAGAAGAATTCAAAAGTATTCTTAAGGTTACGACATAATAGAGGTTGACTCTTCTATATCCTATATCCCTGGAATAACAAATCTATTTGATAAAATGTTCAGTATGAGGAGCTAGCTTGTTATGATAAAGGAACTCATCCACTAACCTGCCAGACTGCATGAAGGAACAAGACCTGCGTGAATGGGACCCTCTTCTTCGAGAGAACGGCCTGGAGCTGCCACACAGCCGTCATCACCTTATGGAGCTCATCCATGCACCGGCCCATCCTCTCCCAAAGCGCCTCTCCTGCCCTCTTCCCTCCCCCGATCTGTGGCGTTCCAGTCCTCTGTACCCCGCCGGCTCCAAATCCCATCGACGACGCCGAGATCGCCTTCATGTCCAGTGCCGACCCCACGCTCTTCACCCCGATCCCCTTGTACTTGTTGATAAGGGTGTCGACCGTGGATCTAAGCTCGCCGAGGTTGTAGAACACCTGGAGGCCGCCCCAGATGTCGTTCTGGTTGGACTCGTCCATGCCCCTTTCGACGGCCTTCATGGCCTCCGATCGGAGGCGGTTGCCGGTGTCGGAAAGCCAGCGGATCTCGCCCTCGACGACGGAAATGCCGGCAAGGCCGCGCTCCTCGTAGAGGAGCTCGATCTCTCGGTGCATATTGGCGGCCTTAGCAAGGTCCAGGCGGTCGGCGGCCTGCGACATGAGGTCGCGGAGCTTGCGGGAGAGGCGGAGGAGGCGGGCGGAGGACTGGAGGAGGTCGGCGGCCGCGTGGAGGTTGGAGAGCTGGAAGGTGTGGGAGCGGACAAGGTGGCGGGGGTCGGCGATATCCTGGCGAGCATAGCGGAGGGAGGACTGGAGGGCAAAGACGCCGGAGCGGACGGCGTCGAGGGAGGACTCAGCATCGCGGAGGGAGGAGAGCTGAGAGAGGAGGGAGGAGTGGCGGGCGAGGACCTCGGAGCGGAGGTGCTTATCGAGGAGGTGGATGGCGTCCTGGAGGGACTCGGCGCGGGCAGCGGCGGAGCCGGAGCTGAGGGCCTGGGAGGAGAAACGGGCGGAGTTGAAGTCGGGGGAGACGAAGGCAGAGAAGACGGGGTCGGAGGCGAACGAGTCGAGAGCGGACGCATCGGAGGAGGAGGAGGAGGAGGAGAAGGCTGGGTATTTGAAGGTCGCGAGTTTCTGGAGGGGAGGAGATGGGAGGATTACAGGCGACGCCATAGCCGGCTTGACGAACGGATGGGAAATGTAGCAAGCGAAGAGCGCAAGAAGGGTCGAACCGGGTTGGCAGCAAATCTGAACGGAGCAAGGATTGGATTGCCATATCCATGGAAGGCATTGGAAGGGAGCTAACCGACTTTCCGATCCTAATCCATCCTAATCCAATAATAATAATAATAATAATTAGGATTTTATCTTTTTTTGACCTAAATCCAAAGTGATACAAAAATTTTTGGATCAGAACGGGTGGATCTTATGTAGGTAACCGAAAAATGGTATTAACTAAAAAAGGTAAAAGGTTTAATCACCACTCGTAATTAGTTATTTGAAAATAAAAATAAAATATATTTTTAATTTCATTTATTTTAAAAGGTTAGGATTCGTTAGTCTCCTTTATCAGGAAGTATCCTTAAAGATGAAGTAAAACTTACATCTTAATTTCTTAACAATGATACTTACCCTAATAGTTGCATTTTTTATGGAAAATCATTCCCAATTTTCTTCATCACAAGTTGCTGCTTTGCTATCATAGCTTTAGTTATTTGATCCACTTTTTAAAAGGAGATCATGGATGTTTCTATCTCTTTCTTCAAGCAAGCCATATTCTTAATAAGGTAATGTCGATTTGTTCAACCCTATTGGATGCAAGGATCATCTCTTTGTTATCTTTTTTAAAGTTAGACCCCTATATTAGCTTCTTGCCTATCCTAGAAGTAGCAGGAATAGATACTCAATTGCTGAAATTAAAGCCTAAGAATTAAGTGTGAATGTTAAAGTGGATTTAATCATTAGAAATCAAGCTCAATTGCTGAAATGATGACTAAAATCACTTGAGAATAGATGCCGAGCTCTTCCATGATGGTAGTAGAATTGACATTACTATTCTCTATTAATATAAAGAAAAAAATTGAACTTGCTTTTGGAGTTGAATCATCACCTTCTAACTTCATCATTTTCTGAAGCAACCTTTCTTTCTTTAGATCTCATAGAAAGTGAGCAATGCTCTATTTGTTTTCTTATTTTCCTTCGATATTCCTTTCATCATCTTGATTTTCTTGTTAGGCTCTTTCAACTTTTGATTTTTTCTTTGCTTTTACGAGAAGATTATTATTATATTACAAGTAAAAAAAGTAGAGAGAGTTTGAGTTGCATGCGATTTTTATTCTAATTGCATAAGAGAGAGAGAGAGATTTAATATCAAATATTTTAGGCCTTCTTATTGTAATCCAAAATGAAGGGTGCTAAAATAATAGATCCTTATTTAGAGGCCTTTGTGCTTCTATCCTTTTCTTAGCTCTTGCAACAACATGCCAAAGTTTCACTGCTAGGACCTGGATGAATACATTGTCCACCACCATGGAGCCCTTGATCATTGCAAGCTTGGTTGCAATCCTTAATCTTTGAACATAATCCAATGCAATATTTTGTTTCAGATTCTTGAGCTCCAGCTGCAAACCAATGAGAATTAATCAAGCACATTTTTACTACACATCTAAGCCATTTATGAATAATTTAAATCAATTTTAAAAAAAAGTGTCATTTAATCTATTATATTTTGGAGAACTGGTTAATCAATAATTTGAATTATTTATTTTTTACAAAAAAAGTAATTTGATACATTTACGACATAAAAAACTATTAGTATAAATCATAAGAAAAAAGGAATAATTAGAGATTTTGCAAAAAGTATGAATTAAAAAATACTGAATCTTAATGCTTGATAATATACAAACCTAGTGCTACGAGAAAGACAATCATCATAATAGTAAACAAGAGCTTTACAGCAACAAACATGCAACTTTTGAGCTCCATCTATCACTTATCCTTTTTTGCTTAGTTTGCTTTTGTTGCCTAGGGTGTGGTAGAGGATCAAGTATATATAACCCTAAAAATACTTAGATATGATAGAAAAGTAAATCTTATAGATCTACTCATGATATAGTAAGATATGCTACATACAAATAGATTATTTTCTAATAGATCTTCAATTGGTTATCAAATTTAATGCCCATAAATAAGTTTGAAATTGAAAAAGATAATAAATACAAATTTGAGCATTTGACTAATATTTGTATCTCTATCCATATCAAGATATTTGAAAAAATGAACAAGGGTCAACATGTAGAGATCTCACATTATTCTATATTTTGCAAATTTCCCAAGCTATAATAATACGTTTAATACTATCCTTCCTAGCTAGTTTAAAAATAGCATATTCTATATTATCCATCCCATTCCATAATAGTATATTCCATAATAAGGTCTAGCACTTTATATTTAGTTATTTTTCAAATTTTAGATTCA
This sequence comes from Metroxylon sagu, assembly GCA_017589505.3. NCBI lineage: Eukaryota > Viridiplantae > Streptophyta > Magnoliopsida > Arecales > Arecaceae > Metroxylon > Metroxylon sagu. Next base: position 551,173 of record JACVBY030000435.1, on the reverse strand, counting down.
AATGCAAAGTCAACTATTATGCCCATGCAAATTGATGGACCAAAAAAGGACCTCCAATTTGACCTAACACTAAGATGAATTTATGCAATTAGCTACAAAAATAATAATTCATTACTAAATATGCAACATTCATTAATGAAATCACTGTTGTCACTAATATATCGGCAATTTATGATGAAATATTTTATCTCTAAAAATCTGTAAATTTCATTCTTAAAACTTCTATTTTTATTTTAAAAGCTAAACTCTAGGAGACATGTGGGTCATTTTTTGTTCCAAAATCATTCTTTTCATGATGAAAGCAATTTCACCATTAAATATTTTGATGGTAAAATTTTCTTCATTACTAATAGCTCGTTATTTATAATGAAATGATTTTTATTGTTAAATGCTAAATTAATGATGAAAATTTATTCATCACTGATATATATTCTTTAGTGATGAAAAATGACCATTGTCTAATTATTTCTAGTCACTTTCTATTTTTTTCATAAGGAAATTGACATTGTCATCTTATATTGAAATACTTTTATTGATAAAAAATATATTTCATTACCAAGAGTAACATATTTTTGGGGGCTTATGTTGACATGTCCTCAGAAAGTATGCTTTGGGAACACTCATAACTGTGTATTCTCTATAGGCAAGAGAACACTAAAAATTCCATCATAGGTAGAACTTAGGGTCATCATTTATAAAAGGTCAATTATGAAATATATATAAAGGTATATTTTGCCTTGAAAAGTATGTTGGAATAGTACAAATGACCATATATCTCCTAAATGATAGAGAACACCAAATGTTCTATTGTAGGTAGAACTTAGGGACAGAATTTATAAAAGTTCATCGTGGACCATGTTTAGCAATTATAAGGGTTTGTTAAGGCTTCAAAAGAGTCAACATTTGTTTTGATAGGATGATATCCCAATCTTTGTTGGGGTTACTCTTGCTAATATCTTAATACTCCTTTGTCTAGGATAATTTAAGACAATTTTGGGTAGGGTTATTTTGACCCATCCTAACTTCTTTCCTTTTTTTCCTTCCTTCATCCTTCTTCAACTTCAAACATTGGAAGATTGGTGGGACTTGAGGGTTCAAGCCTTTTGGGTTCCTCCTTCGCATGATGGATTCACCTTTGTTTCTTTTGGATAAGGATAAATTAGCTACTATGAATTCGTAGCTAAAGGCTTTTTTCTATTTTGCCTATGTTTTGATAGAGTTATCTTCTTGGGAACAATACCAATTGAAGGTGGTTCAATGAAAACTTTGAAGGAACTGGTGGAGGAGTAGAGCCTCATTGCCCCTATTGTTGGCATAGGTGCCAATGAAGTGAGCTAGTTCTAAAATACCAACCTCATTGAATGTCTAAAATTTGAATACCATATAGTCTTTTGGGGTAAGGTACTATGTCGAACCCCTTAGGATGATGCCTCCCTCTAGACTTTTATAGAATTTCTTTGATGATGGATTGCTTGATTTGATTGGCCACCATCATATGGATTTATTTTTTGTTGGGATTCATGGTCTCCTTTATTAGGAAGTGCCCCTAAAGATGAAGTGAAACTTGCATCTTGATTTCTTAGCAATGATGCTTGTTCTGATAGCCACATCTTTGATAGGGAATCATTCCCAATTTGCTTCATTATGTGCTGTTGTTTTGCCCCATCATGGCTCTAATTATTTAATCTACTTTAAATGGAGATCATGGATGTTTCTATCCCTTTCTTTAAAGCACATTCTTAATATGACAATGTTAGTTTGTTCAACCCTACCAAGAGCAAAAACCATCTCTTCCTCATCATCTTCAAAGTTAGACCCCTATATTAGCTTTTCAACATTCCTAAAAGTAGCAAAAACCTTATCAGCTACATTGATATTGTTAAACTGACAATAACTTCATTATGACCCTTATAAAGAGTAGGATTCTCTTTGTTTTCTTTAGTTGCATGAAGAATTATATATATAGTGTATACTTTATAGTCAATAACTTTTTCCATTATGGAAATTGTTGAGAGATTGATGCCAACTATGTACTTGTGGCTCGACCTTCTAACTTTCATCTTCTTCTAGGAAACAATAAAAGCCTCATGGATTTTTGATAAGATTTGGGACGTGTGATTTTAGGGGTTGCTCCTTGTTTTTGCTCCACTGTAAGTTATATTTAAGTTGAGTGGTAGTGGCATTCTTACTGACATTGTCGAGAGAACCAAAGGAGTTTTTAACTAACCTTGGGCTTGCATACTAGTTGGTCTTCTTGGAATTTGAAAAGATTAAGGTGCTTTGGAACTTGACCCCTACCTTTTGTTATCTTTTTTAAAGGTAAGTATCTTCACCTCTTATTCTTGATGGCAAACTTAGAAATGATGCCATTCTTCTACCCTCAATTAGTGAACTTGGAGGTTGATTCTTTAGTAATGTATGTATCCCTCCTTTTCTTTGTGATGGTTGAGGAGGATTGTGAATAGGCTAACCATTTAAAGACTAAGACCCATCTAATTTGGTTGCATTGGACTTGTGAGCTTTAGACATTTTCCTTTTAGATTGGTGAGCAGCTAATAGTGCCAAGAATTGGACTCAATCTTGGAGTGGTAGCCTTGAATAGGGAGGTTGTCCTTGTATCTCCACAGTTGAAGGAAATACCAACCTCTCCATGATAGAATCTGAGGTGGGTTGGAGTCATTGATTTTTTCCTCATCATTGTAAGTAATAAGTAAGGAGTTAAGCTACCTAGCTAGAGTTGTGGTGGTTGTAATCATCATAGTAGCTGAGGCCACAATAATGGTGGGATCCATTGGGATTGAGCCAGTGGTCAGAGAAACTACTCGCACTCCATGGGGCACAAAGACTAGTGGAACATTGGAAGCTAAATTTTTTGCTGATGTGGAGGCAATACATGCATCATAGGAAGCTTTGATAATAAAGTCTACTTTTCAAGAGACAAGATGAGGTTTGGGAACATCAGAGGTTGAAGCAGCTTAAGGCATGATTGTAATAGTTGGGAAGGTTAGCCTGTCCATAATAGTTATCTTGGTTGGTTAGCAATCACTACATTGGACCTATGTCTCTTGGAAGGTAGATGAGGCATCAAAGCTGGAGTAGTTGGAGTGGTAATGGTTATGGTCATGATGGTGATCGGGGCCACTAGGATAACCATAGTCAGCTAAGGAATGGTGCTAAATTGGATATGGGCACCAAGTACAACAATCACTGTTACAGATAGAGCAAGGCTTAGACTTGCATGATTAGCAAAAATATTGATGATTAAAACAAGAGTCTGGGATGTTATTAGTATGATTAATAGATACTACAAAACAAATGCCATTTACTAATGGATGCTTTTACTGATGAATACAAAATCAATCAGTATAGTAAAATCTATTTTGATGGATACCGTATTTGGCACTAAAAATATAATACATTATCGAGAAAATATTAACCATCAGTAAAGCACAGGGATATACTGATAGAAAAAAATCTATCAGTATGACCTTTAGAATATACTGACAGATTTGTAGATCCGTTAGTATAGCCCTTAATTTAATTCATTAGTATAGCTTTCCTAGTTCCATCAAAACTAGGCAGAGTGTGATATTTTAATGAAAAAACTGCATCCATTTAAAAGGCTCCACTAAAACTAGGCGAGACATAACATTTTAACGAAAAAACCACACCTATCTAAAAGGCTTTTTCGTGGAGCTGCCATTGCAACCCTCGTGAGGTCTTAAGCTAGGGTTTTATTTTCCCTTCAGGCCCCTACAGCATTATTACATGAGTAGTCCTTTTATCCTGCCCATTAACTTTCACACATTTAGATCGGTTCTGATACTATTTGTAACCTCTAAGCCCACCCACTAATCCAATTAACTTGAATCACTATGATAATTAACCAAAAAGCCGTCAAGGGGAAGTGCTTCATCCTTGGAACCTTATCTTCCATGCTTCTATGGCCAAGAATTCTACTGCTAGAAAAAGGACAGGGTCATCCATAACTACTAATTTAACAACTAAGTTCTTACCCCAGCTAACTCCAGTAAGCGTCAACTCATACACCTTGGTGAAGTAAGACTGCCAAGTCAAGTTAAACATTGATCTCACAATTTGATAGGCAATGTAATACTAACACGAAGGAAATTGCGATGGAATGGTGGGAAGGATACATCTTGTATAATTTTGTAGGTTTTGTCAGATTGCCCAGACCGGGTCTGGATCATGCCGTTTTCAGGTGTGAACAGAAGTTTGGTTACTCTTTCTTTCTCACTTTATCTCGCTCTCATTTTTTTTTACAATTAGCTTGGATTTTTAAGTGGTTGGAAAAAAAAAAGAGAAAAAAAAGAAGAAGACTGAATGTTTCGCACTTAATAAACCATACCTAAATCTAGTCTTAATTTAGTAGCATATAATTTTATAATTAAAATAAAATAAAGAGGATCAAGAGAATACTCATTTAAATTTAAGACTTTTGCTATCATACTTCTGATTATACATGAATGGTGCTATAATTTATATAAAATCTAAAGTCATAAGAGTGATATAAGAGAAACCTCTGAGTGAGGTTTTGAATAGTGAATTAGAGGCCAATTTAAAAAAAAAAAAACCCTTATAATATAATAGTTTAACTTTATATTTAATTGTGCAGAGAACGAATTTTAACACAATGATCAATCCCCTTAGAGCATACAGTGATAGTAGCAAGATTTTTCTTACATTTTGTATGGGCATTACAATCTAATTGTATGGGAGATATTTGGTTGCATTTAATTTTTAAAAATATTTTTTATTTTCTAAAAGCAACTTTCACTTCCTATTTTTTTGATAAAAAATACATTTGACACGTGAGAACAAATATTTTTTCTACCGTAAATGAGAGGTGCAAAAATAAATAAATAAATAAATAAAAGTGTTAATGTTCATTCCCTTATCTTCAAGTTTTCTAACTTTTATTTTTTATTCCATCCTTTATTTTGATAGAAATAATAAAATATTTTCAATGTATTTTCATTTTTTTGCTATTTTAAAGTTTTCTTTTTGAAAAAAAAAAGTTATTTTCAATTTCAATCCTTAAATACAGAATTTTTTATTTTATAAAATAAAAATAAGAAACAAGGCTGTTCTCTAAAACTAAATACACATTTCCATGCACTCTTTTCTTCAGACTTAGGATTGACTTCACAGTTCAAGCTCTGGAATACCAAACAAATGTAGCTTTCACATAATTAACAAACTCCAAGCAATTTACTGGAAACCGCCAGTTGAATACATTTCACACCCATTGGTTTGTTACTGCAACAAAATGTTTCAAGAAAAAAAAATAAAAGAAAAAATAATACAGCAAAGAACAGTGCGAAACACCGGTTCTACTTCTTTTTCCCAGCTTTTCCCTCCTTTATTCTTACAACCTCATCAGCATATCTGACGCCCTTTCCCTTGTATGGTTCAGGGGGCCTCCACTTCCTTACCGCTGCGGCAAACTCACCAATGGCGCACTTGTCATATCCACTCACAGCAATCCTGGTGTTGTCCTCCACCTTCACTTGCAAGCCTTCAGGAATGGCCATCCTAACTGGGTGTGAGAACCCAAGGTTTAGTACAAGGTCTCTGCCTTCCAACATCGCGCGATATCCAACCCCAACTAGTTGAAGTCGCTTCTCAAATCCTTTAGAAACCCCGACTACCATGTTATCAGTGAGGGTTCTGTCAGGTTTTTAACAAATGTGAGCATAGGAGAAAGGTTAGCAGAAGAAACTATGAGGCAAGAATATTTGCCCAAAAGATAACTCCACAAATAGAACATGATTTAAAAGTTGGTGATAAATTTTGGCACAACCAACCAGCAAAAAAAATATTAGGGAAAACCAAGAAAACGAGGGAAAACTTTCACCATTACAAGAATATGTTCAAAATGGGATATCTCTAGCTACCAAAGAACTGGTCTAGGGCAATTTTGACTGAATGACATTTGATCTTAAGCTAAACTAGAATATGCTCTGAAACAGACTTGAAACCTGTACAATTTTTCATGTGAAATATCACATCTCTCCTTGATCGCCTAATCATTGTTATAAATAAGATAACTAGTAACACATATTTAAAGGCTTGTAAGCAAAATAATTGTGACATTTATTTGACTACAGATTTCTGATATTATAGAGGCCCAAACTGTTCAACGACATCATTTGAGTCCATGATAACTAACTTCCCAATCCATCAGCTAGAAATAAAATGTGAACTAGATGCTAATTTAGCCATAGCAGTTGCATGATGTATTGGGATTATTGGCATCTGGAATCTCTCATAATTCTTCACATTGTTCAGAATTAAGCTAGCTCAGTTACATATTTTATTAGACCTTAAAGCATTAGTCAAGCAAAAAAAAAAAAAAAAAAGAAGCATTAAAACCATATCAAATTACCTTTAGATTACATATTTTAATGGTCAATTCAAAGGGAAAAGTCTTAAATACTTCTCTTTCTTACAATAGTATATGTATTGTGACCCCAGCTCATCCGTGTCCAGTAGAGTCTTCCCAACTCATGATGATTTTTTAAAAAAATATAAAAAACTCCTGGTACTTTTAGACTATTTTCTGCTTTTTAATCTATGAGATAAGAACTTAAACTTTCATATGATAATATGAAAATTAAATTAAACAGATGGTACCTTTCAGTCCATGCGTACCCTTGGAAAGCTTCATATGAAAGGGATATAAGGTGATGATGAAGGAAAGAAAATGGTATTGACATGCATTCCTTTCTGGGCAATGGGATCAAAAGAGTTTCAGTGGTGAATCCTTTTTTACCTTTTGATTCACGTGGGTTAGGGTGACAAGCTGGTTTAGAAATACAATATGGCTCACATTCTTCCCAGGTCTGGTATAGAAATACAATGCAGCAATTATGTCCAAGATAAGCCCACATAAGTTACATTGTTGGGCACCAAGGCCTGCAAAAATTCCTCCCTGTTTTCCAACATGCTTGAAATTCTTTCTTAGCAACTAGGACTTTTGGGGACCATTGATACAAAAAGAAAAAAAAGGAATTATTCCCCTGATTCTGATAAAAAAGATTCTCCGAATCAATGAAATTTTCAATCCATATATTTTGATTACATGCGGTTCTTCCTTGTACTCATAAACAGTAAGTTTCTAAAATTTTGGATTTCTTGGCTTGCCTTTGGAATTTGAGATGTTTTATGTGTGTTTTTTTTTTTTTTTAACTTGTACCTAGATTTTGAATTTAGCTGGTTAAAAAGCTAGTTACTTTGAATTAGAGAGGGTGAAGGAACAGGGTTGGGTTCTGGAAGAAGAAACCAGAGATCTCAGAAAACACTTAGAGCTAGTTTGCTTGGAGGGCAAACAGAAGGAAAAATTTGTCTCCCCTCATTTTCCCACATTTGGTTGGAGAGGGAGGGAAAATTATGTGTAAGGCCTACACACATTTCCCCCCTTCCATTAGAAAATAAATACCATGGTGGAGGTGGTATTTATTTTCTAGTCCTCTTTTTCCCTCTCTCATGAAAATACCAAACGAGCACTTATAGCTAGGTGCCAAGGAAGCAAGCACATGTATCAAATTCCATAAAGTTTCAAAGCAAGTAAGGTGTGCTAGATAAAAAAAACTTCCAACTACTAAAATTATAGGGACATGATGATTTCTTGAAATGAAATTCTTCTGCTTGCATTAATTAAAAGAAAGATGGATTCAAATTATCTAGTTGATCGTGTTGGCTCATTCATATAAATTTATTCTCCCTTAGTTGAAGGATACACATGTTCCAAATTGGATACCAAGTCCATATCTAATATGAATCAGATACCCAAATGCACCAGATGTGACTAGAACATGTAATCAAATATTTATCATAAAATATCTTTTTTCTAATTAAAATAGTGACTTCAGATGTTTTCTGGTCTGGAATACTTCTCCAATTTTGGAGATAAGGGAGAAGGGCATTTCTTTTTATCGGTGAATGCTACACTTCTAATGATGGACTTGATGGATGATTAAAATTAAATATTTTGTAACTTGAATACTTGATGTAATTGTCTGAAGTATAGATTACAGTTTATATTTTTGAATGATGATAGAAGACAAAGTTTGTAAGAATTAATGTCCTTTATGTAGAATAAGTATGTTATTTTGGTCATATATTATGCTTTATGGATGGTTTTTTATATATGCATAAAAAATGTATATTCATTCTTGTTGTATCACCAAAACACATCCTATTTTTCCAAGAATTACCATATCAGGTGTGTTGTATCCGCATTTCTTATCTGTGTCTGTCCATGCTCCTTAGCTCTCATTCTGATTGCGACATTTGTTTTGGATATTAGGTTGCTATGTGTTCTTATTGTTAATTACAAAGGAGTATTCCTCTTATAGCTGTCCTTGCCATTAGATGAGTTCAAATTCTGCTAATTAACGTCTGGAAACATTACCAATGATACCCTTTTTCTCCACTTTTAACTATATCTGGATAAAATGGACTTCCAATGTATTTGTTGCATGTAAACATATTTCATGTCTCTTTTTAGTGATGACAATTAGATATTCTTCAAGACATTATATCTTATGTTGAAGATAAAATCTTTGGGCCGTCAATAGTTCATTCCATTTGATTATGGATGTCAAAATTATGTCAGTCCTATTTCCTTAGACTTGCCACAAAATTTAAAATATTCATTATTTTGGGTTTTCTTTTTTATGCTCCTTTTGCAATGTGCATAACATCACACATATCATATTCAGATCCAAACCTAAAGGAGGGATCAAAACCAAGGTTGTCAAAAACAAAAAGTGCACTTAAGGCGGCACGACTACAGAAACACATAAGGTGCTACACACCAAAAAGGTGCTAGCTTAAGGAAAGCAAGGCACATGCACACACAAGCATTGTATGCCGTATCAATGCATACTGCTCTATACCAAGCATATCGTATCATGCCAACATCAAGCTGAGACTCAGTATCAATGCATATCAAGTCTCAGTATGCTAAACCAACTTGCATATTGGGCATATTGACACTATACCAGTGTAGTATTGATACAGGGCATATCGACACTGTACAGACAATGAACCTTGCACACAAGCACATGTGCATATGTACACATGCATTCATATGCACATAGATATATCAAATGGATCCAAATCTCCTACTTGCCAAGTTCTTATTCATAGATAGAGAAAACAAAAAAAAAAATGGCAGAAAAAATTTCTCTTCCACAGTAACAATTTATGGATAAAAACCATGTGGATGTTCCTTTAAAAAAAAAAAAAAAAAAAAAAAAAAATTCTTCTAACAAAATCATTTAGAAAGCTTGTAAGCTGTGGCATTTACTTTTGCTGCCAATTTTTAGTCAAAATTATTATATTTGCAAATCCCATCTAATTTTTCACTAATTTAACTGGAGACCCAAGGGAGACGACCATTACAAAAAATATCATATACATCCATCTACCCAATGCAATATTGGAAGATATGAGGAATGTTATACCATCATTTCATGATCTCTTGTTTAAGTGTATTCTTGGAGGCATCTAAGTGGTTCTTGCTTTCTTGGGTTCTCAATGAGGTTATGTGTGGCATAAGTATCATTTTAGATTGAAATTGATTTGGCAACTGCATTTTACTGCTCCAAAAACCAGGCCATTGTACATACATATGTTAACAAACAGAGACGCACAATCTGTATAAAGGGAGTAGAGAACCACCAGAAAACAAAAAGTGATTAATCATGTGTAACTATAGGAATCAATCACCTCATACAAAGCAAGATTTCTCACTCTTAGCTCTGAAGCATCAGTATTCAAGTTCCAAGCAATGAAGTCAACAAGATATGATGAAGAGTGTAACATAGAACAAATTAACCTGATGCAGAGATTTCAAGCAAGTGGGTCATGTGTAATATAAGTATGTCAATATAAGTATGTCATATAATCAGTTTAAGAATCAACAAAAGCCAAAAGTTAAAGAAGAAAGTAAATAACAGAGAGAATAACCAAATAAGTTAGCAAAACCCCTTGTGCACACAGAGCTTACCTGAAAAGCCCATGCATCTGATTTGCTCTTCTAGTATCCATAGCTTTGCAGACCTTTAGAACTCCAGATTCCTCTTGCTCAATTTTCACTTCAGATGGATAAGTCCTTGAAAGTTCACCCAGTGGACCCTTAACCTTCAAGTACTGCCCATCCAATGTAATGGTCACATTAGGTGGTACTTCAATTGGCCTCTTCCCAATCCTAGATTCCTTGCACTGAACTGGTTTTCCCAGAAACCTGATCCTAGTGACAGGACTATCAGTAATACAAAGTCCCCTTCTTTCACCAAGAAACAGAGATTTCAAGTTGCTGAAACATCAGAAGAAGATATCTATATTAGGTTGTAGATTAATCAAGCGAAAGCCAATAAAATTGCCATCTCCCCATGTGCGGTTAGCTGTCAAAGGTTCCATATTTGAAACACTTGAAGTAATTGATGCTAATACACATTCCAATAAGAAAGAAAAAATACAGGTTAAAACAACTTAAGGTCACCAACTGTCTTAAATTTCCTAGATCTGTAAAACACAGTGACAGAGAACGAATTGCCAATTTTCAGAAATAAAGAACCTGCTTATTATTTTAACTTGACTTTACAAATGGTAATATGCTGAGCCAGATTTCAGAAGTCATGCAATTATTATTTTTTTTAAAAAAGATGGTAAATCAGGCCCATGTTTTCCTTTCTTTATATGCAATGCAATTCTTCGAATACAAGCAAGAGATATTGCATGTAATCTACAAGGCACAACCCATTCTATATATAAGTTTGCGATCAGAATGGTGCACATAAATCAAAAGCCTATATCCAAATATTCATATTCAAACCCCTCTAAGCAATAGCAAGAAGATTCCAAAGATTAAGTACAGGAAATTTAATCCAAAACCATTTCACAGGTCATGGTTTTATGCTTTATCAACCCATCTATCCCATATCTAATTTCACATTTACATTGATTTTCCCATGGAGAAAAAGGTTTCCAAATTAAAAGCTTGTGAAGACTTTAATAGTCACCCTTTTCCTCCTTTCTTTTATGATCATAATAGCAAAACCAAAAACAAAAAGAACAAGTGATGCTATGGCTACGTAGATAGCTATCTTCATCAGGAGGAAAGCTCATCAAAGATAGGCTAAGAATCATTGTTGTTATTTTATACTACTCTTTGTGCAGATTATAAATTCTTTAAAAGAGTTGGTTCATGTTATCCTATGCTAACATCAGTATCTTTCTAAAAGATAACTAATTTGATGGCTCTCGCAAGAGACATTGCAAATATAAGAGCTATTTATGATGAGATAGGGGATTTCTAGTTGTCAATAGGCCTTCTCAAGACTTTCCTCTCCCGTTTTAGATACACTAATTGCTGAAATCCAAGAGGATTCCATATCATAACTATATTGTCTGCTGGTATCTACAACCAGCTCCCATAACGTAAATTCTAGACTTGGCCAAGTCAAAACAGAGCACATATATTGCAACTTAGGTGGCAAGAGTTGAGAATGCAGCTTAAGTTCAGAAAGAAATTCTCCAAAGGAAACTGGTGGCAAAGTAAGACACACATAGAATCGGCCAAAAATTGGGGATAAGTGCTCTTGTTAATCTTTATATAACCGTTAGAGTAACTCTATGTGGAAGAACATACTGCATTAAGAATAACAACCATTAAAATATCAAAAACCTTCATACAAATCGAAATAAAGAACATATCACAGACCAAAAAGGGGAAAAGACTCCTTTGATTCTGAAGGACCAAATTTTGACGTTTTATGAGATACTCCCGCATCAAAAGTTTGAACTTTTTCGTCTGAGCCATGATGGCTTCGTTCTCAAATGACCCATCTTCTAAGATACATCAATGGAGGGAGGAGGCGAGAGAGAGAGAGAGAGAGAGAGAGAGAGAGAGAGAGAGGGGCTCACCACGATGGGTGGATTGAAGCGGAGAGCGACGCCATGGCCTTCACCCAGCTCCAAGTCGCCGAATGGAATGGCCCCTTTCCCTAGGCTTTTTTATCCTCAGCCCCGCGCTCTCCTATCCTCATCTAATTTGGGCTGGAGTCGAACGCGTCGTGTCGAAGATGGACCCGTCGAACCTCGTTCTGTGGGTTGGGCTAGCCGGATAATCCTTTGTCCAATGGATCTCTGTCACCATATCTTATTACATATTTATTCTGACTATTATAAACCATTTTTTAATTCCTAATTCAATCTCAATATACTCCGTATTCCTAAGATACGTCAAAGTCTTAAAATCAAAAAAAAAATTAAAAAATAATTTTTTTAAAAAATAATTTTTATATACAGCAAAGAAAAAAATAATAATTTATTTCTATGAAGCATTCAGTAATAAAAAGATTAAATAATAAATACAGACAAATTCTTACCTCATGCGGTCCAAGGAAATAAAAAAATAAATTTACTTATACCTTTTAATTTATATCAAATTTAAATACCAGAATAGCTAATAGAGCCATTATTCAATGGGTCAAGTCCACTTACTTTTTGTTGATTTATACTTTTACGATGGGTTTGACAAAAATAATGAAGAAGTAAGAATATTTTGGTTTAATTATTAATATTAGATTAATAGGGATTGGATATCTAGAATATTTTAGAATATTTTTATTATATTCAGGATCAAAAATGTGAATAATGAGACATAAAAAGGACTAGTGTCTCACTTCAGGATAGACTACTCCTAATAAGTATAATTAATTATTATATTAACGAATATATATATATATATATATATAGGTAGATAGATAGAAAGTTCTGGAGTCTAAATGCTATACAACACCCTACCTCTATTATATAACGCGAACTCTAGTAATGTGTGTGAAACCTCGGTTTAACTCCATTGCCCTTCGTAATGTTGCAACGATTATCCCATACAAGAGGAGTTTTATCATCGTTACAAAGTTCAACCTATAATTAGAAAAAGAGTTTTTGTTAATATTCTATCTATACATCCTACCGTAAAAGTTCTCTTTCCAATGCATGCAATATTCTGGACTGGATTAAGATAGACGACAGGGTTGGGATTCTTTATTGGGCTACAAAAACCTTACAACAATGGCCATTTATACATAGTGTGGTGGCTGCGATAGCATGGAACTTACGCGATATCTAGTTGTCATGCAATAACACCCGCTTAACGAATATTGTGATACTAAAACAACATTGACACCCCAGGGAAAAAAAAATAAAAAAAAATAAAAAAAATCAGAGAGTTTTGCCTTCCAAAATCCAACACCGCAGCGCCAGAAGCCACCGTAGACCATTTCATTCGTTCACGCGCCTCTCTCTCCCCCTCATGGAGTCGCAGCAGAGGGAACCCGAGAACCAGCCTGGCAACTCCAAAACCCTAGAATCGGAGGCGGCGGCCCCGACACCCGCCACAGCCGAGGGCCCCAAAACACCTCCTCCCCCTTCGCTGCCGGCCGCCGCCGACGAGGGAGGAGCCGAGCCTGCGAGCGCGGAGACTACCACCATGGCACCCGCAACCGATCTCGAGAAGAAACTCCGCCGGGCGGAGCGCTTCGGGATGCCCGTCCATCTCACGGAGGAGGAGAAGCGCTCCTCCCGAGCCGAGCGGTACAACGTTTTGGAGTCACTAATTATTATTTCCTCTCTTTGTGCCCGCTTTCTAGGGCTTGGATTCTCGTAATTAGTTCGGGTACTTGATGATGTGGTTTGCTACATTCTTTCTTTTTTCCTTTATTGTTCCCCTCTCTTTGTGGACATAGAACTGAATTGATTTTTGTTTTCACTGGAGAATTATCGGGGATGAAAGGACATGAGATTCGTTGGAGTGGAATTATAACTAAAACGCACTCTTAAAAAGAAATGTCTGATAAAATTGCTGTCGAATCGCAAGCTTCGCTTCAACTGATTATAGATTTGCTTGAGGGGTAGGGTCTGAGAGTAAGATGAAGATTGTACCATGAGATTTTAGGAGATTGGATGTGTAGAATGTTCAAGGGATATAAGCAGGTTGGTGTAGAAGGAGATAGCGTCTGGGCTTTCTCTCAAGAAGTGGGTTTCTCAACAGCAAGACACGCGTTCCTGTAGCTTTTACTCTAACAAGGATGATTAAAGACTAGAATATGTTTATTAGGGTTTAGGAAATTCTCGTGCATTGTTTCATTGTTTGTGTTTTAAAAATGCTTTTCTCGATTAATGAGGTCTCAATCCTTTATTCAATATTATTCTCTCTTTGCCATCTTGTTTTCATTTTTATAAATCTCAAACACATGTGTGTGTGTGTGTGTGTGTTTTGAAATTTTGTTAGAAAGACAAACTTTATTTTCGATATGACTTTCATTTATTTTGAGGAACCTAAAAGATAATCAAACCAAAACAAAAAAGAAAAAAAAATCAAATAGAATGTAACTATCAAGGAAATATGACGGTAGGGAGCAAACTTTAGTCTTGATATAAAATGGCCATCCCATTTCTTTTTATTGCATACACCATATGGTGGATGAAATGGGTGTCTGATTCTAAAAGTGCTAGATACGCATTATGTTCTATATTGTCTTGCCAATTTCCAGAAAAAAAGGACAACTTAGTGGAAGATTTATGGGAAAAAATACAAGCAATAAAATATGATATATACATAGTATGCAGGCTAAACTGTATTGTGTTGCCAATTTCCAGAAAAGAATAAACTATTGCTTCACGTATGTTTTGCGATCATCAATTTTTATGTCTAGAGTTAACTTCAATATACAAGAAGATTGAGGTAAAGCACTTCAAGGTTGTGGGGAACAAAACACTGAGCCTCAAGGTCTCTCATTACCTATTAACTGTTGAAGCACCAAGTGCATGCAAATCTGAAATTTTAGGAAACAATTTCATACCTGCTTTTTGCAGCCTTTTTAAAAGGAATACAGGGGAGAGAATGTTGATTAGTTTTGTTGCTTCACTATATCCCCTGATCAGTCCACTCTAGGATGGCCTTCCATCAATGGGAGTGAAATGTAGAATGGGGAATGATGGTGTGAAATGAGAAGATAGAGAGGGAGTACGTTCAATAGTTATTCAAAATTTACTGAATAAGTTGAAGTATAATCCATCATAGCTCCTCATTGGTTTGCCAAAATTATGATCCAACAGTCCTCATCCTCTCTCTCTCTCTCTCTCTCTCTCTCTCTCTCTCTCTCTCTCTCTTTCTCTCTTCTGTCTCTCTCAAATTTAATTGGATGATCCTTAGGGTGAGTCCTTGCACCATGGTTTAAATTAGATTTAGTTCCCACGCCATCATGGAACACCATCAATAACCTTTGATTGAGCATGTCATTGACTATAATGCTTCATCGATGTTGGCACCCATTGCATTTAAACTTATAACCTAATGATCCAGATTTGAGAATTCTCATTAATACAACCATTGGGCACAGTGAATTGCACCAATTAAATTTAGAAACAATTTGATAAAGAACAATCTATAGGACCACACAATGATCCTAACTAGTATTTGTCTTTCACTATAACTCATTGGGGCTATGAAGTAGTATTTATTAGACTCATGTTGAGTGTAGGTGACTTTGGTTTGATTGAAGAGGCCATCATTGAGATTTGGTTTGATCGAAGAGGCCTTCACTGAGATCTTCCCTTATCTATTCTTTAACCTTTAATTGGTCAATGGCATCTTTGTCTTTTGCTAGGATATGGGAGTTTTGTTTTGAATGTATGTCTTATTTGTGGATTTGTCAGCTAGGTGAGCGTTGCTTTAAGTAAGGTGATAGGGTGAGCATTTTCTTAGTTATATTAATTAGTTGTGCACTTGCACGGATAATGCTTTTTATCTTTTTGTTATTGCTTCCTGTTCATATTGTTGCTATCCTGAATAAACTAGGAATTGGAAATACAATGGCTCGAAAGGAATCTTGCCTTGTAGGAGAGTACTAATTTAGGAGGAAGATATGTGCTTATAATATCCACCCTCTCATCTTCCTGCTTATATGTCTTTTTTGCTCTAATAATCTAAGACTTGAATATAAAGTGCCTGGAGAAGTAACTTGCCTGTTGGGCAAGAACTGATTTGGGAGAATTTTTTGCACTTAAAACCCCACTCTTTCTTATTTCCTGTTTATCATGTTTCCGTAGGTTGCATTTAGTGAATGTTTATGGAGTTGAGAAATCTCAACGGGATTTTCTTTTGATAGTTGTTAATGGGTATTTGGAGATATTGTTTTATAAACCATAAAATTGTTTCCATGCTAATTCATGGGGTTAAGTTAAAGTGTACGGAATGTAGTATATTGAAAATTTGCATGTCAAGCAAAATGAATGCAGCAGTTTAGGACATGAAGTCAGGTTGATAACTGGTCATAAAAACTTTCCAATAACTATGAGATGTATCCAAATTTGATATGCATGAATATTAGAGCTGGCCCTCAATGGGAATACTTGAATGAGGATCTATAAAGCCGACCTATTGGGAAGTCTTGATGATTATGATTTTGATTATGAGTTGAGGGCATAAAACATCAATCTAGGAGCACGGTTACTTCAAAACACTTGTTGTCCATACCAATACATTTTGAAATATATGTTGGCTACCACCTTGATGCATGTCCAGTAGAGAGATCTGTTGTGATTTTTTATAATTAAAATGAGGTTCAGGTACTTGTGAAATGCATCTGAATAATTTCCTGAGATTCCTTGGATACCTCCAGGGTTCTTTAAAATGGCTAGCAATTTATTGGGCTCAGATCAAGCAGGTTTCGAACTCTGATTTGCATCCAATGGCTTAAGCTAAATTCTATTAGTCTCCATCCTTTCCTGTGCAATAATCTTTTATGCTTTATTTGGGAGAAGAGGGAGAAGAGGAAGAGAAGAGTGAGAGAAGAGTAGTGTCTGTTGTAGGACACTGGCAACAAGAAACAGGTGTTACAGCAGCATTTCTGGCATGCATAGGACTGCTTTTTGTCCTTGTGTCTTCTTTATTCTTCCTCCAAAACCTTTTGTTATCTCGTCATTCTTCTTTGTGATGAATGGAGACCTTTTTTTTTTTCCCCTTGGATTTCTTTCCTTTCCTGCTCTACCTTCTTTGCACAATGGGTGGGTTTCTTGGTGAAGTTGGAGGATTGAGGGATCCTACCATTCACTTTTGATCTCAACATCTCCTGTTATTTCTTTTTTAATTATGTAGCTGCATTTTTGTCCTGGTATAATGGAATGTTTGCTGCATGCATTTATTTTTTTAATTTATGTTTGTTTTATGCATTTATCTTATGGGGCTGTGCTTATGTTATTTTTCTACAATATAGAAACCTTGATGCAGATATTGTTGCTAATTTATACAGTTCTTCTGCATATATTTTTGTTATGGTAGACAAAATTTGAATTTTGTGGCTGGAAAATGTTGTCATCATGAGACAGTGTTGTATTTTCATTCTTTCACTCAGATGTGTTTGTGAGGTGGAAAATCTTTTGAATGATAGATTTTATGCTAAAGTAGATTTGATGGCTAGAGATAATGATCAAAAAGTTTTGTTTAAAAAGAAAGATATCGAAGAAAGATGGATATGCTATTTTAGTAAATTATTAAATAAAGATCATGTAGATAATTTTAAATGCCTTACTAGCTCTATTGAAGATAAAGTTATAGTATATGCTTATAGAATTAGGGTATCTGAAGTAAAGAGGCTTTGAAAGATAAAAGTAGGAAAAGCTGTGTAATCCGATAAGATTTCTATGAAAGTTTGAAAATGTTTAGGTGATGCTAGAGTAATTTGGGTGACATTTATTTAATAAGATTTTAGAAACTAAAAAGATGCCTAATGAATAGAGGAAAAGATTATAGTATCAATTTAAAAGAATAAAGAAGATATTCAAAACTGCTCTAATTATCGTAGTATCAAGTTCATGAGTTATGCTATGAAACTTTGGAGGAGAGTAATTGAATATAGTTGAGATGTACTACAAAAATATTAGAGAAACAATTTGGTTTTATGCTAGAAGGATTGACTGTAAAAGCTATTTTTCTGATAAGGTTAATAGAGAAATATAAAGAAAAAATAGGATCTTCATATGGTTTTTATTGATTTAGATAAAGCATATAATAGGGTTCTTAGAAAAATCTTATGGTGGGTATTAGAAAAGAAAGGAGTACCCATTAGGTATATCAATATAATAAAAGATATGTATGATAAAGCAGTTACTAGTGTAAGAATTATTGATGGTAATACTAGTGAATTTTCTATTACAGTACGTTTACATTAGGGATTTGCTTTTAATTCATATCTTTTTGCTTTAATTATAAATGAGTTTACTGGACATATTCAAGATAATGTTTCATGGTGTATGTTATTTACAGAAGATATAGTACTAGTAGATAAAAATAAGGCTGGATTAATTGTAAATTAGAACTATGATGAAATGCATTAAAATCTAAAGGTTTTAGGTTAAGTAAGACAGATAGAATATATAAAATGTAATTTTAATATAATTAAAAATAGAAATGAATGTAGAGTAAAAATAAGAGATCATGAAGTTGCTAAAAATAATAATTTTCGATATTTAGAATCGATTATTCATAAGGAATGAAAGATTAAGGATAATGTTGTTCAGAGGATTAAAGCAAGTTGGATGGAATGGAAAAGTATAACTGAAATATTATGTGATCATAGAGTACTTATCAAGTTGAAGAGAAAATTTTATTAGACAGTCATAAGATCAAGTATGCTTTATGATATGGAATGTTGAGCAATTAGAAAAATGCACGTATATAAGATAAATGTGGCAGAATAAGAATGTTGAGATGGATGTATGGTAATATAAGAAAAGATAGAATAAGAAATAAAATCATTCGTAAAAAAGTAGAGGTAGCTCTAATTAAGGACAAATTAAGGGAAGGATGACTCAGATGGTTTGGATATGTGTGCACCTGTGCGAAGGACTGAGTTGATACATGTATAAGGAAAAAGAGATAGAGATAAACTGAAAATTATATGGAAAGAAATGAAATGATAAAGAACGACTCAAAATCTTTGTATCTTACAAAAAAAAAAAAAGATTCAAAATCGAGCTAAATGGAGAAAAAAGATTCAGGTAGCCGATCCCAACTAGTTTGGAATTAAGGCTTTGTTGTTATTGTTGTAGATGTGTTTGTGAGGTGGAAAATCTTTTGAATGAGAGATTTCACGCCAAAGTAGACTTGATGGCTGGAAAATGATGTTATCATAAGACAGTGTTGTATTTTCATGCTTTCATTCAGATGTATTTCTGAGGTGGAAAATTAAATGACAGACTTCATGCCAAGGTAGAATAAAGAATTTTCTTGTGAGTATTCATTCAGCTTGGGCAAACCCCTAAAATTCCATGTCATGATTTTTGGGCTGCTTGCTAACAACGAAGTGCTTATGTTATTTATTATTCATAGGAAATTTAATGATAGGAACAAAAATTATAAATGGTGGATGGCCGCTACGTTACAATCATCTTAACTAATGAAGTGTATATCCCTTGTTTTATAGATGATGTTCATGTTTGTGCCTTGAGATCTTCAAGTCCTCTTTGATCATCATTTGGATTTGCACAAACAAGAAAAAGATGTTATCGTAAAATCTGATTTTGTGAAAATTGTGATCTTTGAAATATGTCGGGTCCTATTTTGATAAGATACTTGGGAAATTTCTAGAAGAGGAGTCTACATTCCTAAATAGGCTGAGAAATGACTATTTGGTAGGAGGCACAAGTCTAATGATTCTTCATCCTGATTTTTAGTGTTTACTACCAATAATGAAAGATTCTTTGGTTTCTTATGATAAATTAATGGATGCACTGTGGGGAATTTAAATATAGGAAGAAACCTTAGCAAAGTCGGAAAGAATTAGCACCGAGGATTTTAAGTTCCAGCCTTTCCAGCATTTGGCAGGTTTGTATTGGCATCAACATGAGGACAGTATATCGCCTACTAAATCAATTTTATTTGTTTTAATTATGAAGGTTTTTAAACTTTCAAGTCTTTTTGAATAATTTTTTTGGTGAGACTCAGCTCCAAACATCATGTGCTGTCCCAGTTAGTGACAGGCACTCTCATCAATATCAATGATTAAAATTCTTTGAGAGTAGTGGAAGAACCCTTGAATTCCTTTGTCCAAATTTTAGAGCCAGTTGCAACCAATGATGTGGTTCTTGTGGTTCTTATCAGAAAATTATAGGTACATTTTTAGGATGTTAGAGACCACAACAAAACTTAGGGCATGCTTGGTGTTGCTTAAAAAAAGGACTCTTACATATTTCAAGTAAAAAGTACTGCCGAAGAAGTTGTGTTTGGTAATATCATTTGAGAAGTGCTTCCACAAGTAGCAAAGGCCAAAAAGAGCACCTTTAAAAGAAGCCAGAAAAAACCAGCTTCTGGCTTCTTTGTTAGAATGCTTCATCTTCTAAATATGGTGAGCCCATTGATAGAAAGCAGTTCTGCAATATGTAATTACCAAACACCAAATGTACTGAAAAGTACTTTCTATTTGAGAACTTAAATGAATGTAAGTCTTAGAATGACTTCTTAAAAAGGAAAAGCAATGCCAAACGTGCCCCTTAACAAGGTGGAAGAAAGCTGTATCAATTACACCTTTAATTGATTTTAGGGAACATTTGTGGTTTTGGTTGGCAGAATCAATTTTAGGGAACATTTTGTGGTTCAAAATTATTGGATTTTACCTTGAACCAATAAGCAGCTCCAAATATGTTGACAAAGACGAGATAACTATAATGACTATTCAAGTGTTATGCATGAAAAGATCAAAATTAGATATGTTAAATAAACATCAAGCTTAAAATTCTGCATAAAAAATTCCGAACAGCACATAGAAATTTCAGGCAAAGAGGAAATCAAAACACCAATACCAAGTATTCTTGGGTCAATATCGAATTAGGCTCCAGAGTAGGGTTTTAGAGCTTGTCTGGTGACAGAATGTGCAGCAAAGGTCTCAAAAAATAGGAACAAACATGAAAGGCATGGTGATTTCAAGGAACAACTAAATGGAAGAGAAACAATTGAAGAGAATATAAGAAAATTTATTGGATATTTTTCTAAAAAAGTCTTATAATGGGTGTTAGAAAAAAAGAAATACTCGTTAGATATATTAATATAATCAAGAATATATATGATGGAGCATTTACTAGTGTCGGAATCAGTAATGGTAATATCAGTGAGTTTTCAATTATAATGTTTATACATTAGGGATTTGCTCTTAATTTTTGCTATTTTGCATTAGCTATAGATGAGCTTATTAGGCATATTCAAGGTAATATTTTATAGTGCATGCCAAAGTCTGCAAAATTGGTACCAAGACCAGTGTCAGTACATTATCCATTCGATATGGTACAGGTTGGTATGGTATGATATAGTACGCATCCTGTACTGAGAAAAGGTACCATTCTTTTTTTACTCTTAACTACTCAATACCGAGCAGTTTAGGTTGGTACTGGATGGTATAGGTTATTTTGAACCGATTTGGTTCATACCAAATTGAAACTCAGTACTATATTAATACCTTATCAGTACGATACAGTTGATATGACAAGACCTTGGTGTGCATGCTATATTCAGATGATGGGTTAATCGTAAGGTGGCATTATGGAGAAGCATATAGAATTTAAACATTTTAGATTAAGTAATACAAAGATAAAATACATGAAATATAATTTTATTAAAATGTAAACATAAAGATGAAGAAAGAGTAAAAATTGAGGATCATGAAGTTTTTAAAAGGATTATTTTGATATTTAAGATCTACTATTCATAAGGAAGGAAAGATTATCAAGGATGTTGTTGATAGGATTAAAATAGGTTAGATAAAATGGAGAAGCGCAACTATAATATTGTGTGATCGTAGGATATCTAGCAAGTTGAAGGAAAAAATTTATATGACAATCATAAAACTGATTTGCTATATGATATAGAACATTCGATGGTTATAAAACTACATATACATACATATATACATACATACATACATATATATATATATATATATATAAAGTGTAGTTGAAATGAGAATGTTAAGATTGATGTGTCGTCGATGATTTAAATCTCGACGGGATGGGCTTTGAGACGGCCAAAACGTCTTGTTCTAGAGAGATTTTGGGACCGATCTTGGTCATCCTATTCCATCCCATCTTAGCCATAATACATTATAGTGCCAATTTTAAATCAAACTAATTTATCATAAAGATATAACTTTTGAAATTCAAAAATATTTAAAAATTGAATAAAATACTAAAGTTTTACAAATAATTTTTTAAAGAAAAAGCATCCTAAGTAAGTACTGGGATGCTTAATCGGGTTAGGGATCGAGATAGAACAAAATGCGGGGCGTTTTGTTTTATGAAAAAATCGAGACACCTCTATCCCATGAGATTTTAAACCTTGTGTGTGGTAATATAAAAAAGAATAGAATAAGAAGTGAAGTCCTTAGTAAAAAAAATGGAGGCAACATTAATTGAGGACAAATTGAGAGTGATAGCTTAAATGGTTTGAGCATTTACAATGTAGATTGATGGATGCATCGGTATGAAAGACTGATTTGATACACACAAAAAGAAAGATGTAAAGATAGATCGACAATTAGATAGAAGTAATAAAGAAATACTCAATATCTTTACATCTTCTAGAAAGTATGGCTCTAAGCTGAGTGATATAGAAACAAAAATGATTATAGAAACTTAAAATCACACGCCATATTCATATCAAATACATATTAGATGCCGATATTTGTTGGATACTTCTTAAATATACTTGTGTAAAATATCCTATTTTTCAAAGTCGGAAAAAAACTCCAATTACTTCTTAAAACACTCAATACTTCCCTGATACTTCCAAAACTGGGGAGGGTGTTCTTTTTTGATATTAATCTTTTAATAATGAATGGTTGATCTTGTAGTTTATAATATTAACATGTAAATATGAAACATAGTTTAGAATTGTTGGATGATAACTAAAAGATGAGCTTGTAGAAGTTGATACTGTGCTATAGGGTGTGGATTACATTGCTTTGATAGTCTGCTAATAGCCTACTATGCTTCATGGATCCCTTTTTATATGTGTACGCATGTATATAGACTTGCGTATATATGTATGCATGTATGAATGTATAATACGTATATTGTGCACACGCACATTGATGTATCCTAGCTATTATCATATCCTACTTTTTCAAAAGTCTGCCATATTGGCATAGCAATGCACTCTCAGATCTGTATCTCATGTCCATGTCTGTCCTTTATGACTCATGAAAAGGTAAAGTGGGAGGCGTGGTACTCAAGATGGGATGGAAAAAGTGGGAAAAGGGTGTCCATATTCTATGCCAACTCTTGGCTATAACCTTTATTATTTTGTTTCTATAAGAACCTTCTCTCTATTAGTTTCTTGAATTTTTTGTGTTTTTCCCTCTCAACCGAAACCGAAGGTTCTGCTTGAAAAGCAAATTTGTTCCTTGATTTTTCAAATTTTTTGTGTTTTTCCCTATCAACCAAAGCAGAAGGTTCTGCTTGCATAAAAATATTAAATGTTTTTCCATCTGCTTTGACAATCTTCCTTGTTGGCTGTGCAAATGTTGTCTAAGTAAATTCACTCTGCTTCTTTCGATGATGTCTGCTGAATTATCTTCTGGCCATTATGTTGATATATGTTCACTTTGTTAGGCAATCATTGCTTGTCCTATGATAATTCAGTCTTGGACTTATTGATGTTGGTTTCTTTTGTGGTTGGTAGAGCTGCTTTTACCAGGGATGACACATCCAAACCACGTTCTTTTGCAGTGTATGAGTTATGAGTCATTCCTTTTGCAGGTTTGGCACTGGGCCTACCGCAACTAGCAAAAATGTTGAGGGAAAATTGGATGACCAAAAAAGAAAGGCACGGGCGGAGAGGTCTCAGCTTGCTTGTCATTGCCAAAACTATTGTGATTAGTTCTATGGATTACTAACATCTTACTTGCCCATCCTTGGATCATTAGTAATCTACTAGATGAGCTTGAAGGCGTCATCTTTTGTCATTTCTCAGGTTTGGGCTTACAGGATACTCTCCAGTTGATGAGGAAGCGAAGAAGAAGGCTCGATTGGCAAGATTTACAGAGAACCCCAGGCCTGATGCTTTGGAAGAAGAAAAAAGAAAGGCAAGAGCAATCAGGTATGTTCTTGGTCCATATGATAGTAATGGCTGAGATCCTGCTGACTTTGCATAAAATGATTACGGTAATCCTACTGCTTGTGGCTCAAGCTGGTTCCTTGCATGCCTCTCAGGTTTTCTGTCACATCTGATTCTTCTTCTCAAACCAATGGCAAAGCTAAATCTGAATTGGTATGATTTAATGACATTTCAGTTAATTGGATGGGAGATCAATGTATTAATATTTGCTGATGTTCTTGACAAGCTTTCTTTTCGGCATGTTCAAACCAGAAGACAACTGTGGCCGACTCTGGAGGAAAGACGTGAGAGTCGATACTTCAGGGGGTAAATGGAGCTTTTGGCTGCTTTTCTGTGATGCTGCCTTGCAGATGCTGTTGTCCTTCTGCTGTGGTCAACTTTTTTACACATGCAAGGCACCGTCTTACCAATACATAGAACCATGATGTACTTATTTTGTTTGCCATCATAGGTGAATTATGATTTCAGCATGATGATGGTCTGTAGCTATGATATCTACAACAAACTGCATGATATTTTTTGTAGTTTTTGCCCTATCAGGTCGGATGCTGCTGATTATAGCAAATATTATTAGGAGTTTATCGTGCTTGTTTTACTGTGTTAATCCCTATACGATTCAGCGCTATGTTTCACCTATAAGGTATAAGCTTGTGAAGACTAGTTTCCAGGATTGCCTTTCTTTTTACAAATTTCCAGCATTTCAGCTGCCTTCCTAAATCAGTGCTGGGAGCAACCTAATGTAATAATGATATGTGGTCTGTGCATGCGCTGGTGGTTTAATGACCTTAAGTGGGCTATCAATGGCCTCAACTGACAAATCAGGGGGAAGCAATAAAGAAAGAAACGTTAGCTCAAACTAGATTTTACAATGAACGCATCAAGAGTTTTTGTTAATATATATATATATATATGATCACTTTTGTTCACTGCAATATCTTGGTATAGGTAAGGGAAAAAAATTAGAAATTTTACCTCCTGGATTTTGCTATGAAAGCTCTCAAGCTGAAAACTTTCATGTTCATATTTGTTCCCGGTAATATGAATAGGCAAACGCTAACAAATGTTTTGCAGCCCTATAAGCTAGACATTCGTTAACTGGATTGTTCTCAATCCCGAATTGTCTTGTTAACACCAATTCGCTGCAGCTATGCATGTAACCATCGTTCATTAACATTTTAAAGCAGCACCAGCGACATGTATTGCACTAGATGTCTTTTATTCTTGCATAGGCAGGTTAAGAATAGGCTTAACTAGCTTTTGCTAGAAACATTGACAGTACAAGAAAACTTGGTTGCCTATCGATATAAAAAATGTTTATCTATTTTATGTTTCCGCGTCAACTGCTTTAACTGCTTTTTAACATAGAAGACATATATGAAGAATTTTCTTAGGGGAAGAGGGTCTTCAATGAGCCTGCCTGTTTCATTCTGCCACTTTGTGCAATTTGTAACATTTAACTCAGTCCCATCCAGTACCATGTTTGCCCCGCCATAAACTTTTTGTTGCTGGATACACATGTATCATCTACACTGATAATCACTTCAGAATTTTTTTCTTGAAACAAGCATACCAACGATTCTCTCCTTTTTTGCCCCCTTAATACAAATGTGGAAAGGGCCTGTAAGCAACCGTTCCATAGGGCTGTAGGCAATGGCTACCACGTGAACGTTTGAACCCAGGCCTTTGGTAGAAACAGCAAGAGACATTAATAATTACGGAGCCAAAAATATGAAAAAGGCAACCTCAGATTTAAATTGCCACTGCACCGCATGATAACATTGCCAGATCGTGTGAAGCAATTTTTTCTGAATCTAGCATCTGGATTAAGTAACCTTCAAATGAAAGAGATGCAGAGCTTTTTACATTGAACGATGTCTCCGTCGCGCAATGCAAATCGAAAGACCATGCTTCCTGGGGTAGCCGGCTAATCACAGAAACTGGTTACAAGATGGATGATGCATGGGGTCACAAAAGAAATGTAGCCATGTTTCTTAGCATTACCAGCTACACTAGGATGGCTAGCCTGAATTATTTTGCCGATACAGATTCTAAAGCCTGATTCTGAGATGACAAATCAAGGGATTCAACAGCTTCCATCATCAGACATATCAGCTCTAGGCAAAAACCAAATCACATGGAAGATTCTCTCCTGTATGTAACCATGCTAATCCCATTGTGTCCAGACAAGCACTCGTGTCAGACCAGTACAAGCATCAGAAAATTCTGAGTACGTCTAATATCAGTAATGTTGCACCACGGCTGCTTAGACCTGGCATTCAAATGTGGAAAAGACAGGCGTATGACCATGAATGTGGCATGCCTTGGCTGAAATGGTGCAGCGCACAGTATCACAAGGTGGTAGGTCCAGTTTTCTTCCTAACCACTTGGCATTTTTAATAACTGCCCCTTCAAGAAAAGCATAATAAAGAAGAAAGACTTGACGTTTCCAATTTCTGCTACCTACCGACTGAACAGATCCAATACAAGAACCACACCGTTCACATATATTTCAAAGATGCATTAAGCTTGCTATCTTTCAACATATGATTGGATCAGGCCTGTACTTTAGTTCAGGAAGCTGCTCAACCCTGCCATCACAAAATTTGATTAATTAGACCAACTTTCTAAATAAAGCATGCATAATCAAAATGCATTTATCAAAAGATGTAGAATTCCATCGTGCCTTTCAAGAATCATGACCTATTTACCAACCAAAAAAAATAGATGGTTAATCTGCAACTGCCCCATCTGTGGACCAAACATAACAATATCTACAAATTATCATATATCTTCTAACACATTTCACAAGATTCAGGCATTGAAAAATGGATGACAGTTGCTAGCTCTGGCACTCTATTTTTCTCCTGTACTCACTCTATAACTATATTGTTGGTACATGCAGGTAACCTTTTTGGTACCCCTCCTTGGCTTTGCAGTTGTCTAGAAGCAGAGTGCATCACATGTAGGGTTGGTTCAACCTTTATGATTTGATTGATGAAACTATGCTGGTAATATTTATTGTATAGGTACACAAAGGGAATACACCCATTTGATCTTTAAATGCAAAGCACATTTAAAGAAAACCTAGACATCAGCAACAAAAGAAAACCTAGATAATCCATTTCAGAATAGCACAGCATATACTATAAAGCTAAAAAACCTATGCATCTAATCCTGTTAGAAATCAAGAGCCAGATATCACAGGGTATGACCATCAAACCATGGTAAATTTCTAGATCGCATTTCCTTTTCTCAAGTCTGTGAGGTGAGATCATATTGTGCCCAAAAGAATCAATGCATAAACCATGTAGAGGTACATAAAACTGATGTTTGCTTGTCAGTTGTGGTGGCTGAGTATACTTTGGTAAGTGTCTCACTTTACAATTCTTATATATATGTGCCCTATCATTGACTTGGCAAGCTAATGCAAATAATACCATTCATTTTTTGTACACTTATGTATCTTAAAGATCTCTAAAATGCATGATTTTTTACCCATTTTTCAAGGTATGGTTCAAATTCATTATTGTCTTCAATTTGAGTACCCATCATTGTTTTTAAAAAATTTCAAAGTTTTAACACTTTGCGTGTTTATTCATGCATGGATCTTCAATTTGAATGCCCATAATTTTTTTTGAATCATTAAATCTTTTAAATCTTTTGCCAAAGCTTTAACATTTAGCATGTAGTCCAACTCATATAAGTACATGCTTCTATGTGATCTAGCTAATATTTGAAATACCAAGTAGTTTGGTGTGTACCTCTTGGTATGTGTCGCATTAAGGCCTCCTAGATATGGGGAGGCTTAGTTCGGTATAGAGAGGCTTGTTTTAGATGGAAACTGTCCAAACCACCTAAGTCAAGAAGGATTCAATGGTTCAGGGGGTGGATCAAGGTCGACTTATCCTGAATTGACATTAAACCACTCTTAAACTGACTGGTACACCTGGGTATTGCTTAGGAAGTCGTGGTGGGATGATTCTCTCTAGTTTTGCACATTTGAAAGCAGAAACGAGAGGAAAAGAGAAGCACTACTAGAATGCTTTTCACACTAGATCAACCACTCAGCTATTTTCCCTCTACTGATAGACACACATAAGGCTAGAATTTGATGTACACAATATCATCTTGGCATGCTTAGATTCCACCCAGGCAAGACTTCAAATTTTCATAAATTTTAAGCTAATTATAATTTTTAATCAATCAAAAACATATATGTTTAAAGAATATTCTTAAATCGCCAAAAAAAGAAGAGGACACAAATTGATGAACCAAATGAAATAAGGAAAATTCATGCAACAAACTTGCACTTCAAAACATGTTCTAACAAAATTTTGAAAAATTAAAAAATTGATTAAAAAAATGGATAACTAAGTTAATGCTATTTAGTGCTCATTGATTATAGAAATCAGATGCAGTCATTAGAATGATTTTGGGTTGCAGATGCTACTCTTGTTAAATAATGTGATGAATAATATTCTTTCTTTGCTTACTTTCATTTTAATTGCTAATTTCAACATGTCAATCTTTTAAATGTATTTTAGATTGCAGGTTAACTGATATCATGTGATATTTATGCATGTTATGATTTTAGCACAAATAGAAAACCTTGACTAGAATATTCAACTTGATATTCCTTTCTCATTTCTTATGAAAACATAGCATTAGAACAAGAAACCATGATTGGGGAAAATAAATTCCAAGGCCAGAGCTTGGAGGCCAAAAGAGGCCATAACAAGGCTTTTGGGGAATCTTTATAGGTATATATCAATACTCTGTCTATACGATCCCTGATAAGACTCATACCATGCCAACCCTTTCTCAATATGGTATTGATCCTCAATATTTGGGTCTAACTCAGGTATGCCTGTGCATGTGTACATGTTATGGCACATAGCGAAGATTTTAAACAACATTCTTAGCTTGCTAATGATGATTATAGTGACAATATGATTGGTGACACTACTTGGAGAGCTACAAGTCCTACCATTTGGCGTTAGTGTTTCTTTTAAAAGTAAAGATTCTTGATGGTGTTGTGTGTGAATCTCCAATTTAAGTGCGCCATCATTGATCTGGGAATCATTAAATATTTTAAATATTTTCTCAAAGTTTTAACATTTAGTGCATGGTCTAACTTATATGTGTATGTGTGTGTCTAGTCTAACTAGTGTGCACATGTGTGCACATATGTGGAATAACACCTACCATAGATTCAAAGAACACTCTTAGTTCGCTAATGATGATTGACCCTATCATTGGCGATGTTGCATGAACATGGATACAAGAATCAGATTTGATCACATATCAAAATGTTTAGAGTTAGGAAGAGGGTAAAAGAGTGATACAGAGATATGTAAGATAATATAATATATGTGGTTTAGGATAATATAATATATGTTGTTTATTAAGATCTTTCAATGTTCATGTTTTTCATTCAAACTTGCCAATTAACTTTAGGAAATTAGCAAAATAGTATTTTGTAGTTATTTTAATATCTACATCCTTAACAAATCTTTTTTTTTTTAAAAAAAAAAAAAAACTACTCACTCCTAATATCAAATCAGATGATCTAATTCATTGCTGGAAGAGTTTAACTTACTCATTTTTCAAAGAATTAATCTTTAAAAGCAGCTATCAAAAGAACTTCACAAGTATCTAAATATTTGATAAGTATCCGACTCTGACACACATACAACATGGACTTTTGGAACCAGACGCAAGTGTCTAGGTGACATTGATCATTGGTGATACTACTTTAAGAGCTAAAGTGCTGCTATTTAGTCATGGTGCTTCCTTTAAAGATATAGTTCCTTGATGGGTTATGGGATCTGAATCACTATACATTAGGGAAAAAAAAAAGCATAATACATACATCAAAATTCACAGTATAATTTCACAATGTACACCTTACAAAAAGGTCCATCTTCTGGAGGGTTTGACATAACTGTCAAGCTGGTTATTAATGACAAATGTCAGAACCATACATTTCAGATAAAGCTTAAAGAGAATAAAAAAAGAGATGATTTACAGTTGATGCACATATAGCCACAAAAGGATTTATATGAACATGGAAGAACACGTTGTATTGATGGACTGAAACATGCAAATGTTGATGCAATAATCAGAGTTCCATATCATTTATCATAACTGTGTTACTACAGACCATGAAGATGTTTCAGATATTTACCTCTGTCTAACTTTAAGTATTCCGGTGCCCAGCTGCATTGGAATACCCATTATAATGCATTCACTTACTCCCTCTATCTGATCATTCCTGCTACTGTATGAAGCATTAAACAGGTGTTCTGCAGTTTTCTCAAATGATGCCAACATCAAAACGCTGTCTTTCATCTTCGAGATACCAAATCTTGTGATTCCAAGAATTTCACCCTGATACAGGCAATCACAACAAATGTAAATAAACCTGCTAAGCAAATACACAGTAAGAGCCAAAGATAAAAAGCCTCAATTAACAAATCCCAACTTTTACATAATGAACATACACACCAGGGATACCAAATAACGCTTACTTTGTAAGTCATTAAATCAGCCAGAAGCATCATATGACGAGCATCAATGCTCATGCCATAATTACGCATTGTATATTGAATTTCATTAATGATGGACCGTCTTGCAGCCTCGATTCCAATTGTCTGCTGGACTTCAATGACATGATTACTTTTGGTTTTTCTTCCGTCAACTCCTGGGGTGCCCATGACTGCCAAAAGGTTTGTACTGCACATATTTATAGAGTCCAGTAAGTCAGTGCATTTGCATTTGAACTGTTAAAAAGAGAATGGCATTACAGTAGGATGAATTCATACATATAAAAGGTTATTGACCCATTCAATTTTGTTTATATCTAAGAGATGAATTTTGGAGTTGAACAAGAATAAACCCATATTCATTATTCCACTAAATCAATTATTTCAGGTTGCCTGTCATATATAATTAAGAAAGCATTTTAGCGCCAATGCCAAGAAAAGGGGGCTTTACAGAATTTAGAACATTTACATCCTTCTTTTGATTACTGTCCTTGAGAAAGCCCATGGTTGACCAGAGCATGGAAGTTAGAATATGTAGAAGAAGATTATTCAATTCAGAAACATAATGCATGAACAGGAATAGCACAAAGTCAAACAAACCCTTCGACTATCAGGTTGTATACTCCACCAGTACTGTTGATGACTGCACGTTCAACAGTTGGGATACCCTGAGCATCAAATACAAAATGTGTAAGGATTCTCCTCACTTTATGGAAACTTACATCT
Source organism: Metroxylon sagu (assembly GCA_017589505.3). Taxonomy (NCBI): domain Eukaryota; kingdom Viridiplantae; phylum Streptophyta; class Magnoliopsida; order Arecales; family Arecaceae; genus Metroxylon; species Metroxylon sagu. The sequence continues at coordinate 519,700 of JACVBY030000435.1, read as the reverse complement.
GAAGGATGAAATACTGTTGTCAGAGAGATTCTTAAAAGTTAAAATTGAATCTCAAGGGGCAGAAATATCAGTTTTACCTTCACGATAACCTTTGGAAGCACAGCTTTCAAATGGTGCAGTTCAAATTGGAGTTTACTCCTATCTGCTTCAGGAGGGTATATTTTCAGCTTGCTGTTGCCAAGGATACGGATATGCTGAAAGGAAGCTGCATGAAGACCCGGCACTACATGGAAAGAAAGATTGCAGGAATCTAACGTAAGGATATCTTCATACCTCATGTTTTAATTTTATTTTTGGATGATTCAGGATTGCCTGCTGTACAGACTCAGAAGAAATTCTCATTTGCAAGGCTTCAATTTGTTCCATGTCGAGTTTCACAACTATGTAAGGCTGACTGAATCTCAGGACAATCTTTATGTCCCTTGAAACCTGCATGATCAAATGAGATCAACAATCATCCTGCTTGAAGATAGTATTTTACAAATATCTGCAGCGTTAAAGAGCAAAGACAAGTGGATTATTCAAATCATCATATACATATCAGCATGGACCATCAACTTGAACTTCAACATCTTCTAATGTTTTATGGAAGGCAACCACTGCAGATCAATTGGTGTCACCAATCAATGAAAGGAAGAAGGCCCTGTTTGGATTGGCTTAAGTGGCTGTTTCACAACAGCTGAGGCCAACAGTTAATCCAAACAGGCCCGAAACATAACATGCAGCAAGTTGCAATGCTGTTTAGCACTTCAATACTACACAGAAACTACTTAAGAAGTGGGAGGAAGATACGAATAATAACCTCCATGGGCAAGGTTCGAAGCAACCTATTGAATGCTAACTATGTATGAAAGACTAACGCAGAACATATTATGATCTTAGCCATTCATGCATTAATTTCACAAGAAAGGTATATAGCACATTTAATGATTTCAAATTTTGTGATACAATAATAAGTATCTTTGTAGTAGAATGATGTATCAGTCAGAAACTGACTTTAGACTAGATGTATAGTTTGGGAATCCTATAGTATTGGAAAATTCTACCTTTCTAGGTCCACTGATTAAATATCAAATTAATACCTAGCCTCTTCAATGTCTTCAAAGTATTGCCAGGGTTATCATTGACTAGCAAAGATAACCTTCACAAAATGTGATAATAGTATGGATCATATCATCCCACTACTAGTTTTTATCTTCATTAGAAGTAGTTAAAATATGCATTTTGAAAGCTGCCTCGTTTGCTACTTTGACCAGCAAATTTACAGTTAGATGAAACTTTAGTGGATTTAGCATTTTTTCAGAAATAAAGGGCCATTTGCACGAAAACGAATAGAGTTATAGATCAGATTCTGAGACAAAGACATGAACAGCAAACTTTATGACCCTTATTCTTTTATATTGTCAGCTTCCAAATCTTACTTTGCCATTACACCAGCTCACATCCTGGATAAATTAGAAATAACCACTGTCAAATTACAACAATAGCATAGAAAGAGATGATGGTACTAACTACCAAGGTATGTTCGAGCTAATCTATTACTGATTTCCAGATTTTTTCAATTTAAACAGTCCAGATGCTTTCCACAGAATAGGAGAGGGAAAAAGAAAAGTAGCATTCTATTACAATTAACACTTCAATAAGAACTACTAACAGATCTCCTAGGCTGTATTATGTAAAGGATGTGTAACTTCTGGATCATCAGCATAAAACATACCTCACCCAAAACAGTTCTCTCGAGACTGCTTTTCACTATACGTGCAGATATAACATCACGGTCAGAGACAAGTGTGGCAGTGATAATTGGTGTACTTATGTTTTTTGCAGCATTTATTATTTCCTTGATGCGAGGAACCCCAAGAGTGACATCTAGTACTCAGTTAAGAGATTTCTTGACGCTAGATATAGAATTCAGTATAAGTAAAATATCCTATCTTTGTATAAGATGTGCATATGTAGAAAAGATTGAAGAATATAAGATGCATACATAGAAAAAGATTGAAGAATGCACCCCCAAATCAAATGACGAGAATATTTTTGCAAGTGATTGAAGAAATGATTGAAGATGGAAGTTGTTCGATCATTTCTTGCTTGAAAATATTTGGATACTAAATGTAATGATTTTTAAGAGCACTATAACTGCATCATAAACAAAGTCAGAAATAACAGCATTGAAAAGTAAAGACACATAAATATCTCAAGCTAAGATGATATACATGTTTGACAACAGCTTTATGTTACCATCTTGCATTCCTCCACACCTATTGCAGATGTATAGAAAAAGACAAATTTTATTTTTTTTCTGATTTTTTTTCTAATTTTCCACCTCTAAATATCAAATGATAATATCTGTTTAAATGAAATCCCCTGAAATGTCGATAGAGAAATTGGGGAAAACAAGAAAACTGGTGCAATAACAAGGAAACTATCAATGTGCATGAAATGAAGATGATATATTTGTTGAACGATTATAGAAGTTGCTCTCAAAATTTTCTCACACTGAAAAATAATGAATTGCCTAGTTTCTCAAAACAGACCAAAACGTTAAAGGAGATTTCAAGGGAAAGGAAACAACATAACAAAAAAAAGGGTAATTGAGAAGTTTGTCTAGATAAAAGTAAAAGAAATTGGAAGGAGGAATTTTCATTTACAGACTATAAGAAAGAAATTAAAGGCTACTCCAGTTTAATAGAGACTATGCCCATAGGATACTCATGCTAGCAACTCCAGCAAAGTGAAATGTCTTCAATGTCATTTGGGTCCCAGGTTCACCTATACTCTGAGCTCCAATTGCTCCAATTGCTGCTCCTGCTTCAATTTTTTTCAAATGATAACGGGATATACATGTCTCCAAGAAAACCTATAACACAAACTTTGATATTTAGCTGAACATGCTCAAGAAATATCAAAGACAAAAGCCTATGATTGTATGAACTAATAGCAAAAAATGAAGAACTCCTTTTATTCTAAAGTATTCATACAAAAGAAAGAGCTATGGATTACATTCTTCTTTTAAAAAGCAATGAGAATTTGCGATTTGACACTTAAGATGCAATTTTGACAAGTCAATAACATGAAACAATAGGATGAAATTTTTTAGAAAGTGCCACCAACACAATTAATTTAAATCAAACTTTTCCTTACTCTTTATAACATTGGCAGTTCAAACAACTCCAACTTTCTTAAACTTTGTGCCACCATTAGACAAGGTTTAGGACTTCATTGAGAAGTCACTTTTGAATTTTCTTTTCGAACACCTCCAATCCACTCCTATACAAACTTATATCCCAAAAGATATTCCTGTACGAACTCTTAAGAGCTCATATTTCTAATGTGCATGTCAAAAATATTTCCCCTTAAAAGTTATGGCACAGACCAAATCTTTTCTCCATTAAAAGTCCTACATCCTCCCTAATCAGAGCCTCTCTTTCAACATATTTAAATAAAAGGGGACATGCATTTCAATGAAATAATAGGAGGGTTTGGAACTCTGCAGACCAAAACTAACCAAAACTAATTACAAAACCTATTCCGCATCAACCTATACTCCAAATTGACATGATTCTATGGCGGTTCATATAGTCCTTACCCAACATCAAATGCTGGTTGGATGGTTTGCTTTCTCCAATGCTGGTAGGATAGGAAGCATGCTCCAACCTTACCTAGACTCATTGTATCTAACACAGACCACTCATTCTACAAAAACTCCCAGAATAGTGTGATTCTAACTCCCACAAATTTGACAACCAACAAGATTTTTTCTTTGTTATTTTATCATATAATGCTAATTATGTTAGCAGCATGCACTTCTAAACTACATCAGAAAGCGCTTTCATAACTTGTTTATCAACAATCAATATTGGTTTAGGATTATAGATTGGTTGAAATATTTAAGAATTCAAGGCAAGTCTATTTTCAAGTTTCAACTAAAAATAATCAAAAACAGGTTACATCTCAACAACAAAGAGAAAAAACATATAATAACATGCTAGTTATATATTTTTTGGTATTGGTACTACCATGCATTTGGCACAAAACAATAATGTTTAGTAGCACAAATGTCCTGTTCTGTATGAGCACACCGTAAGATTTCAGAGCTTAGGCATAACACCATCATTTCCCATAAAAAGATATTAGGCATAATTTTGTACCAATATTTATAAAGCAGTGTCACAGAATTCCAACCATTGAGGATTTTCTTTTTCAAGATGAAGATAAATAAGGTAGTTAACCAAATTAACCGAGCTTCTGTTCTTATCTTCATACAGATGTTGTGCCTTATCGACTCCAAATGCCCAACCCTCTGCATGTTTTCAAATGAAAAATAATAATCCAAAAGAGGAAGATTATGCAAACCTGTAGTTGTTTAGCAGAAATTCCAGATACATTAGCAGCAACCCTTTCAAGTACGCTAGAATCACTCTTCTGAAAATGATTTTCATCAAGCTGAAGAGCCCTTCTTGTATCACTCAATACAGCAACACGTTGATGCAGAAAATCTGACAACATTTTTTTGAAGGATGCAGAGCAACCACCCTCGGGAGTCATATCATATTTTGAGAATCTGTCATCCATAATATGTAAGATTTCTGATGAAGATAAAGCTTGTTCTTTAAGAGGACATGTAGCCTGCAAAATGGAAAAGAAAGATCCCACCAACAAGTTACATCTTTTTGCAATATATCCATAAAACATGGTAACAGAAAAAATACAGACCATGACTTTCATGAACAACTGATCCAAATTTAAGGGAATGCCATCCTTTCCTTCCATCTTTGCTGGATCCATGCCATCATCACCATAAACAAACTGAACTATGGATCCACTAGCATTTCGCACGGTCTGATCATAATAAATCGATAAATCTTCCAAACCTTTCATCAATCTGCGGGACATGTATCCAGTTTCTGCTGTTTTCACCTACATTACATAAGTGCAGAATTAAGGATAGAAAGTATTATTTCACCCTTCTGTCTCATTTTATATTATTTTCCTTTTTCATCTTGGAGAAACCAGAGTTTGGCAGGACCCCTACTAGTTCATCATCTAATATGAAATGCTCGGCATTTTTTTTTGAAGGAAACTAGAATAAGAGGGGATATTTACAATAAAAGTTACAAAAGAACATCTCAAGAATGATCATAAAAAACCAGAGTTCTCCCGCTGTTGATAGTTGGATTAAATGTCAAAGGGTGGAGAGATGAAAATTCTTTATGCAGATATTTGTTTCCTTACAATTTAAAAGAGAAACTTTAGATTGAATCCAGGGAACAACAGGCAAGGTGTGAAACACATTACTGAACTTCAAAACATTTAAATGATGCCTATTTGTCCTGTGAAATTCAATGGCCTATATCTGATATAATCAGAAACTGAGAGAATTCTAGCAAGGATACAAACATCAAATATGAACTTGTAGCAAGTATCTGTAATAATATTTTCTAATAAAGTACCTAGTTACCCTTTAACAACATTTCTTGTTCATAATCAGTACTTAGTCACACATACACAGAAAAACGCACATACGTGCAGGCACGCAGCTGCACACACGCACACACGCAATGTGCGCACGCACAGAGAGAGAGTGATTTTACCAAGTGTCAAACAGAACTTGATAAATTAAATTATTAAATTGTAGGGAGATGTTACAGACTGATACATACCGCTGTATCCACAAGACCTTCTCTCCCACCCATTGTATGGAAGAAGAATTCTGTGGGTGTCAGCCCAGTATAGAATGAATTAGCTACAAAACCTTTAGCCTGCAATACAATTAATGACATCATCACTAAGCTTTCCATTTGACAACTAAAATTAGAAACAAAATCTTAATTATTAACATATGCAATGTAGCATTTCAAGGCAACAAGCTAACATAAGTCGAAAAAATTACTAATGTTGTGTGTGGGTCAATGTGACCATATCTCCAATGGCTAAAACATCAGGATGTGATGAAAATATAATCAAGGAGGACCCATGGACACGCCAGAGAATTCATGTAATAAGAATAATTCCCAAATTTTTATTACAACAGCAAAAATTGGCCCACCTTTGTTAGACTAACAAATTCTATTAGTAGATTCTGGCAAAGATCATAAAATAATTGGAATCATTTGTTTACAACGAACAAAAGCAGCTGCATGTCTACACCCACTAGAACAACTAAAAATATGATGACTGACATATATAGTTGCATACCACAGTGATTTTCTTTTAGTGATCAGGTCATTGTTCTTAATGGTGCAAGCAATTAACATACTTGAAGATGAAAGATGGAAGAGAATCAATGGACTAGACCAAGAAAAATGGATATTTAAACGCATTAAAAAAACCCAACAAGCTACAAGCATCTCATACGAAAGTCACTAAAGAAGGCATATTATAAAATCATAAAAACTTTATATATATATGAGAGAGAGAGAGAGAGAGAGAGAGAGAGATTTGTTCTAAAACAAAATCATGTACAAGGTATAGAGGAAGTAAAAAACGCTACTAATTTAGCATCAATCTTACAGCAGGAGTCTTCGAATTTATAGGGAAGTGAGGAAGAGTTCGATCTATAAATCCATTGGGAGCACGACGCCCACCAACCGATTGTTGGCCCACACAAGCAATCATCTGGCTGATATTGGTTGGAGAACCTTTAGATCCACATTGTGACATAATTAAAGGGCTGTTTCTCCAATGGAGTTCCTTCATACAAACCTGAAACAGAGAAGTCATTGAAGATTCTCTGGTAAGTGAACCCACTGCAAATAACAAACAATTACGATGGGCTTCCACATACCTCATGCAAAAAACTAAAAACTTAATATAATTTGGAACCAGCAATGTAGCCTTCAGGTGAAAAAAATAAAAGAAAATATGTAGATAGATGTTGTCCAAATGATGTTCAATTGAAGCAAGTCAAACTGTAAACATATATATTTTGATAAACCCAGTTCAACCAAGAAAAAATTGTGACGCAAAGCAAAAAACATGCAGATGATATTTAACAATGGAAAACACAAAGTATAAGAAATGATTTTCTATGAAAAAATGATAATTCCCATACTTTTCCAGCTGTCTCTCTAATTTGATTTAGCACACCAGTCATCTTAAGTTCCAAAGTTTGAGCTGCATTGCAACCAGGCTGCAAAGTAAGCTGCCCTTTGCTATATGAGGATATAAGTTCATGGCATTCTCTATATCCTTCATTAATTTCCTTCTTTTTCTGCTGGTTGAGATTTTCTCCTGGTTGGACATCATCAATCCCAATTGAAAAACCATGGTTCCCAATCCACCTGGCACTGCAAATACAGTAAAAGATAGCTATATGAGCAAGTTAACAGCTGCCAATAGTGAGTAACAAATAGAATATCCCTCTAATAACACTATAACTATCATAAATATAAGAAAGAGTACAAGATAACAACAAAAGTCACTCAACTGCTAGGAGAATTACATTACTTTTCACAAACAAAAGTAGAAAGAAGCTCCTATTGCATGTACTAAAAATTGTCTATCATAATAATATATATAAATTATATGCAAGCAAAGGTGCTTGCTAGTGCAGTTGGTAGTCTTTGAGAGTTGGGTATGAAGGACGGAGTTTCAAGTCCACCTTCACTCAGATTTCAGCCAGGATTTCTCCATCCTGCTTTTCTCCACAAGCACACACAGAATATATATATATATAGCAAACTCAACATAAAACTTTTCTTTTTGTATTCATTTTCTGCCACTACAAGATCAACAATGCCATGAGCTTCGGCCTCCATTGCGGACATAAAAACATCCCCCTCCATGTCCATCGGATACAACCTACAAAGGGTTACTCTTCATTGTTGTAAAAGTTTCACAAAGTTTCAGTAGTTCTTCCACTTCCAGGATAAATTCACCTCTCGTAACTCACGAAAAGAACTGGCAGGTTAGTGAATCATGACCTAACGATATTGATGTAACATTATGAACGATTCTTCTATCTTCCACGATTATACTAAAGTGAAGGATAAAAAAGTTTTTTAAAAAATAAAATTATACAACTATACAAGCATTTTTTGTGCATACGGCTTGTCAGCTTCAAATTGGAATCTACTTTTTCTTTTTCTTCTCTTCTATTCTATTGAAGAAAGAAACAGAATCCATCCAATCCAGATTGTTGAATTATCCATTTACCACCTTCCTTTCATAGGAGTAAAAAGGAAATACTATGATAATTCTATTGCTTTGTATATATATTTATTGTCTGTGATCTAGCAATCTCAAAGTTTCTTTCTAACACTTCAAAGAAGGAAAAAATGATCCCTTTTTTTTCATTTTGTACATTTTCTTTCACATCAGAATATCAGAAAGAAAATTCTGGTTGGGGAAAAAAAAATTGGTTTGTGATGCTGAAATGTACCCCCAACACATAACATCAAATCCAAAATGACCTTTGTTCCATACTACTATCTTGACATTGGTTTAACTGAATAACTGAAGAAAATAGGTAGAACTTTCTCTTCATCTCAGCTAACGGGATGTGAGGAAAACTTGTGCAAATCAGCGCTTGCAGTCTACAAAACAGATGAAGTTTTGGAACTTCCCTCAAGTCACACCAAGTTCACATATGAGCATTTAGAAAGCAAAGAAATTTAGAAAGGGAGTCAGGACCATGCCCAATGTAGTTGATGCTTACCCCTCACTATTCCCTCTTTTCTCTTCCTTTCAGATGCTTATTTAACAACAAAATTGCATGCACAAATTCACATGATTGACCATGGAGATGGTCTTCAAAATTTCATGTGAAAACCAAAACTGGAAATACCAACCATAACCTATATCAATGTTCAAGTGCCCTAAACAGCTATTTACATATCTGACTACATAAAAGCACTTAATATGAACCTTATAACATAACAAAAAGCTACCTGAATTTTGCAAGACGATTCATGCAACTTGCAGCAGCATGTGAATTGTAGTCTCTCAGGAGCACAGCAAATAGCCCATCCTTATTGCCATTTCCTGGAGTATAAAAAATAGTATCATGTACATCTTAATCCATTTGAATAGTCCAAACAACCATTGGCATATCAAAAATTCATTTTTAAGATCACATCATCATTTAAGAACATCAAAAAACATACTTGACAAAGACATTTAGTCATGAACTAACAAACTTTAACACAAAAATATCGATAAAAGGAACAAAGTATGAATTTATCTCAGAGAGAAATATATATTACCCAGTGAACATCAAACCTAATGTATACAGTACAGAGGTTACAAAGTAACTTGATGAATTACAGACTACGAGTCACTGAAAACATTATAAAACCTACTTCATGGAAAGTGAGTTCTATTAAAAAAGGCACATGACCTTTCTTTAATTTGAGATGAAAATGGGAACAAGATATATGGATACAAATAGATTAAGCAAGATAAGATTCTCAAAATAACAAAAATATTGGTAGCCAAGGTTTGTAAACAAAGGGCCCTCTTACCTAAAGTAACCTTCCCAAGCTGCCCACATATTAGCTCACTGTTCCGGAAATAGACATAGCCATCATAGGGACACATTGTTTCAGATCTACTATAGATTTTCTCTTTCACAATAAGATTCAAAAATACCCTTGTATTTGCATTAGGGCGTATGAGAAAACTGAATAGCTGTTTCCCTGTCCAAAGCTCAATGGGCTACAAAACAACATATACAGGAAAAAATATTAAATATCAATGCTAGCAGCTTCAATTTAAATTTGCTGAATACACAGCAGAAAAACAAAATAATAATAATAATAATCAAAAAGATATTTTAAAAAAAGGACAAAACAACTCAAAGATTCAAAACTTCAAACTTATACCTTAATCTCATATAATATGGGAGATTTTTTTAATAAAACAAACACTTATTTTGAAAGCAAGAACCTATGATAAGATATCAGTAGATAATAGGATTTCTTTGGCGCACTACTTCTTTAGGATCTCAGTAAGGGCAGCTATGTATGCATGAGTAGGACATGTAAGGTAAAAGATCAGAACATCCTCATAGTATCAAGATCTCAGTTCCTGCTCTCAACATATTTCGAATGAGAAGATAGAAGGGTAAAATTAACTTAACAGATTTTTTTATATACCTTTAAAAGTTGAAACATAGTCACAAGAGAGACAGCCAAAGAACAAAAATGGAAGCAAGATAAGATCCTAGAACATCTTATGTTTTAATATCATGATAACATGCCATACAGATGCAGAGATATAGAATGTAAATAATTAATTTTTCCATTAGAAACAAAGAAAAAGAAGTTATTGGCCTTTTCAGGGGAAGAAACAACAATAACAAAAACCTAGAGGAGGAATCAATTTCTCTTTCGCTATTTGTATTTAGAAAGAATTAAAATGTTCAAATCCATATCATAACCATCACATAAAGGCTTTCTCTGCCATTTAGGTCCAGCTTTAAGAATCTTCCCTTGCCAAGCTTTCCTATTAAGGGCACCTCATCAAGTTAGCTTGGAAAGCATTGCATAAAACAAAGATGCCCTAGCATTCATGAATATCAAATTTGGTTTAAAGAAAGGGGGTGCCCTAGATGCACCAATATGATAAAAAATAAATAAATAAATAAAGATTTGATACACTCAAAGGAAAAAGAGGTAGAGAGAGACTAAAAATTACATGGGAAGAGATATCTTTACATCTTATAGAAAGTATGGCTTTAAACCTAGCAGAATAGAAAAAAGGAATCATGTAGCCGATTGGAATTAAAGCTTTGTCATCACCATTGTTCTAGTTCAAATCAAAGTTTAGTTGGCTTTTTATGACACGTTATCTTCCTAATTTTGTCCAAGCTTGGTTCACTTGGTTTGTATCACATAGTGCCTTAGTATAACATTGGCCTTTTGGAAAATTCACTAGCTACCAAAAGCAAAACTTTGATTGGTATAGGAAATACCAGAACTTAAGCCAAGAATTTTCCCCTTGGGGTGCCAAGGCACTGCGCTATTGCCAAGAACGACCATATATTATAGTTGGTTTAGACCTATCATGATTGATTAAATATATGAAAATTGCTACAAAGATTTCTTAATAATGCAATATGCTTTTTTGATTTATATTATATAATTTTCTCTTATTTCTGAGCATACATATTGATATCAAAAAGAACTAAAGAATCAAGACCAAGATCCACAATCTTGATATGATGTACCATATTGATATGGTACCAATTCAGTATGATGCAATACGCACCCCATATCAAGACAGCTTCCAAATCATTTTTTTTCTTATTCTTTATGGCATACTATCCAAAACCAACTAGTATAGGTCGGTACTAAGCAAAACTAGGCAATCTTTGTATAAACTTGTATAAACAAGTCTGAACCTCTTCTCTACCGAACCAACAAAATAACCGGATTCCACACTAGTTCAATATAGTATACTGTGGACCAAGTAGTTCGGATCAATTTTATAGTCCTTTAATCACAAGAAGAATATAGAATTACAAACAAGGTCATTTTTCATGAAGCAATAAAGAGAAAATAGAAATACAAAGAAGTCAAATGGACTATAAGATAAAATTTTGATACATAGAGTACAAATATATTTAATTCCTTTTGGCATGTTGCCTGTCCATTAACTAAAACAATATTGAAGAGATATAAAAAGATTTCATGCTTATATTTTTTTTTATAAGAGCAAAGATTTACTTTTTAAGAAAAATTAGAAAAACCAACTACTGGGTCAATAACAATCCATTTCATATTATATAATTTCCTCTTTTTTCTTGTTATACAAATTGATATCAAAAAGAATTTAAAAAATCAAGACCAAGGTCCATAATCTTGATACCAAGTATTGTATTGTTATATTGTTCAATATGATATAGTACGCACTTCAAGGTCTATCGTATCGATCATACTATACCAGATTGATAAGGTATCAGTATAGTATCAAGTTTCAATTTGGTATGAATTGAACCGGTTCAAATCAAATTGAACTACCTGATACCCACCCATATCGTTTAGTACTGAATGATATTATAGTTAAAAGTGAGAAAAGAATGGGCATCCTGTTTCACTGATAGGATGCATATTGCACCACCATACCAACCCGTAATACACCAAACTAGTAATGTACCGATATGAATCTCGATATCGATTTTGCAAACCTTGCCGCACTTTCTATCGAGACAACTCCCAACTCCTTTTTTCTCATTCTTTATGATGTGGTACCATCCATTTGCAAGTGGTACGCATTAATAAGGAGCAAAGTGGGGTGATTTGCTCAATACGGACTGGTGCAAATAAGTATGAACCAGTTCTCGTATTGAACCAACAAACCAACCCAATTCCATACCAATTCAGTGCAATATGCCCTAAACCAAGTGGTTCTGATCAATTTTACAGTCCTTGATCACAATCAGAATATAGAATTAACTAACAAAATAATTCTTCAAGAAACAATAACAAGAAAATAGAAATATAAATAAGTCAGATGGACTATAAGATGAAATTATGATATATATAAAAAAGAGAGTCCACATATCTTTAATTCCTTCCAGAATGTTGTTCATCCACTAACTAAAACAAAGTTGAAGACATAAGGAAAGATTTAACTTTATTTTTCATACGAGTAAATGTCTACTTTTAAGAAAAATTAGAAGAATAAGTATTGGGTTGATACTAATCCATTTTCCTTCAACTCATCCCTCCGTTTCCTCTTCAATGTTCCTTGCTTTTGATTGTTGGAGCAGCTTACAGACAAACCATAGAATCAAATATCAATAATTTGAACTCTTAAGGAAATGAGTGTTGTTGGTTCGGCTTATCATTTCTCTAGTTAAGATGTTATTTGAAAAAAAAAAAAAAAAAACAGATGAGTTATGAACATGGTAAATTTGTAAGACATCTTCGACCTCATATGTCTAACCAAAGTCACATCGAACAACTCCCCTGGTTCTTACATGAAGATCAGAACATTAGCAATATGGATTAGGATGACTTTTCCAAGTACTAAGCACAGCAGGACCACTTGAATCCATCATTTGACAGGGAATAGGCTTTGTGTCTTTCCTCTTGAGTTGTTAATTTGCAATTATGACATACTTTTTGCCTTTTGGAACTGACATTTTTCTGGTAACATTGACATTGACACATGTTAACATGCAATGAGGTTCTCCCATACCCGCATCTTAATATGTAATGGGGTTTTCCTACACTTGCTTGATAGTGGTGACAAGTGACTGAAATTGGTTGCCTGTAATTTTGAATGAGATATATGGAAAGATTGGTACATGGTTAATATATTTCTGGAGTTTGATCTACGAAGGGGGTTTTTGCATGTATGGATTTTATTTTTCGAACTGGGTTATTAGAGAGTTATCCAAAATCCTGGAGGGAACTGGAAGTCTAGAGGATGCAAGAGGCTAATAACATGTGAATGCCTTGTTGTGGCCCAAGAATCCAGTTGCCGCTCCCATGCTAGACATACTAGGTGGCAGATTGCGCCTGACCATTTAGTATTACAATTTATGTACAGCCCTCTTGGTATGGTTATCTTATTTTTGGAAACATAACGTTAGAAGCTAAATCTAAACAATGGTCAGAACAGATAGAAAACAAATTCCTTACATTGGACTTCAACAAAAACTACATCATGACCATGATCAAGATAAGGAACAAAATATTAGCTGGAACCAAATCTTTCGCATAGTCAGATAACTAGGTCTGTGCAAATAGATTGATAGTAAGCTAGATGATAAAATCAGAATTACTTGTTACTTGTTGAGCAATAATGTGTCACAGCAAACATACATATATCAATTCAAAAGAAGATAAAGAAAAAGGATCCTCATAAACTGCAAGCATGACTTAGTTGATGTATCTAGAGCAATCTGTACCTTTGAAGAAAGGGGGGAAAAGATCTGACCTTAATTATGGCTGGTGTTGGCAAATCCATGGGATCCATGGCATCACCCATATAAGAGCACATGAGAGAGAAGGCAGCTCGATCATAGAAGGTATCCTTTCTTGTAATCAGAAAGGATGATGTCAGAAAGTCCTGTGTTGAAGCTACTAATATTTCTCCACTCTTTGGTGTGCACAAGTTATTTTGCACCTGTGAAGAGAAAAAAAAAGAAATGCCTTGATAACACAACAAACAGCAGGTCAACCATTCAGAAATTCAAAAATAAGACCAAACATAAAAACGAAAATGGGCACCAAAGCTACGATTCTGGAAAATTAGCGCAAGATGAGATGCACAGATAAAGCCAAAAAAAAAAAAGCGGTTACAATCAGCCCAAACACCAAAAAACAAGGGGGGGGGGGGGTGATGTGAAATATATAAAAACATGAGAAAAAGCACAGTAACTAACAAGAATGCATTGGAAAACAATTTTCAGAGGTTTCTCTGGATTTACCGCATTGCCAAATTGTTCACCCTCCACTTTTAATGCTTTAAGAATATAATAAATCCAATTCTAAATAGGACAACCACAGGTTGCAAATGGAAACCTGTTTCATAGCTATTGTTAAGGAAATAAATATAAATTTCACCTTCCCAAACTTGTTAAAGTTCCAACAAACCATCTAATACCAAACTGCAACTTTTCTTTTAGTATGAAAATATGAAGGTATTAATTCCATCATAAACTAAAAAACATTAACACGTAGGTTCAAACAAGGATGTCCTTGCAAATTTTCTGCAGTTGACAGCGTTTCCTTCAAAATTAATGTTCTCCACCCTGCCCCCTCCCCTTGCAAAGGGACTTACTACTTTTAGTTTTCCTTTCGACTTTATCACCACCCAAAAGACTTATTACTCTCCTTTTAACTCTCTTTCTTGTGTTTACAATTTTTTCCTGCAAACAACCCAAAGACCAAGGCCTTGCACCTTATTTCAACCATGTAATGTTTAAGATAATATTCATCACTAATCGAGATAGAGGAAGTCGACTTCCACTCACCAATGCAAATTAATAGTTATGCTACTTATGACACCCCAGAGTTCAGAATGAAAAAGTTTTCATCTAGAACAGCATCAGAATTTTTGTTATTCCCACAAAATTCATGCACCCAATTTATATATTTTATGCAGACCCATACTCAACCTACCAGCCCAATTAGGGATTCACTGTTCAACCATGCACCTTTTGAAATGAAAATATATGACCCTTACAAGAACTTTTGCAACATCAAGAATTAATTACACTTGTGTTTAAAAAAGCATAGAATTATTTTTACCTTTAGTAGAAACATGATTCTTACATATACCATCATACATAAGTGGACTCCATTTAATAGAAACACGACATTATTTCTGTCTTTCCCCTTACATAACAAAAGACAACCTTTCTTATTATAGATTTCTTTACAAGTTCTCATTTAGATTGTTTTATAGTGCTGCTGAACTCCACTAATGTGAAAAATCTACATTTCTAACTTCCTGGATATATTTAAATTAGAGTGGATTTCACATGGGAACTCTGCCAAATTAAGAGCTACATAGGTGATGCAACGAGTTGGTCCAAGTTGGGTTTGGGTTTAGTAGAAAACAAACCCACAACCTGGATGCGGCCTATTTATAATAAGGTTGGAGAAAACAACTAATAAACACATCTGACCCATTTATTTCAACAACATGCCAGGCCCATTTAGGCTTCCATTGTCAATTATTTGCAGAAATGAAAACAAAATAGGACCAAGACGAAGGGATCCAAACAAAGTCTACCAAAATGGTACTAAGACTCGTACCAATATATTACTGGTTTAGTACGACCCAGTATAATATACACCCTGTACCAAGACAGGGTTTCCATTTCTTTTTCACTTTTAACTATAAAATCAGTCGGTACCAGGCAGTACAGCATGATTCAACTCAGTACAGATCGGCTCAATTCATACTAAATTGAAACTCAATACCGTATTGGTTAGGTATGAGTTGGTATGATGAATTGGAGATCCAATGATGGTTTCCAAGTAAAACAAAAGGAAAGGAGAGGAGAGGAAAGTGAAATCAACATGAAGAACAAAATGAAATAAATTCGAATCCTACAGTTTAACCCTCCACTTTCTCTTTAATACTTTTTACCCCTCTGCAAAGCATAAACTGCATGGAGCCCCTCACCACTAAAGAGCCTCTGCTAGTGGCTAATAACACTATCCTGTATTACCATTGTTTTAGGGACCTAGCCCAGTTTTTAGGGGCCTGTCGAACCCATGGAGATCTAATGGGTCAAAGGACCCATGGAGATCTGATGGGTCAGAGGGCCTGGGACAAAGGGCCAACCCCAAGCTGACCCAATTATAATCATG
The DNA here is from genome assembly GCA_017589505.3 of Metroxylon sagu. Taxonomy (NCBI): domain Eukaryota; kingdom Viridiplantae; phylum Streptophyta; class Magnoliopsida; order Arecales; family Arecaceae; genus Metroxylon; species Metroxylon sagu. The sequence goes on along the minus strand of JACVBY030000435.1, from coordinate 503,423 downwards.
ATGGTCTTGCACATCCCAATAACCAGCACAATTACAAAGAATTCTCACCCAAACCAACTTATTTTGGACAAGTTGTCAGGTTCAGGCCAGAAATGGCCACCCTAAAACCACCACATTGCATGATTGATTTAAGTTCATAAATATGAGGATGGTTTTGAAGTTGAAAAACATAAAAAGAACCACACAAAAAAAAAAAAAAGAGAAGAGAAGAGAAAAGCACTTATAGTACTAGTATTATAAAATTGTGCCTACAAATAGTGTCTAAATTAATATACTATGTATAATAGTGTCTAATTAATATTCGATGTATACATTGACAAGTTCTTATATAAGTATAATCTACTGTACATGAATGTGGATATGAGTTTATGCTATTGTACATGACTGTGAATATGAGTTTATTTGCCTCTTAGATAGAAAGGTAACCTTATTTTCCACAAAGATCCCTGCAATTAACAGAACAAAATGTTTCTCATTCATAGGTTCTTTCATAAGTTCATATCTACCTTTTATTAATGCTCTGCTAAGGATGTTCCTCCTGTGACTCCCCATATTAACATTTTTCTAGCTACCGAAACTCAAAGTAACTTTGATGACTTGAGAGTAAAGGAATTCACTAGACTCCTTTCAAATTCGGACTGTAACAATGACCATGAAGGAAACAAAAGTGCCTTGCAACCTCAAGCTGAAAAACTAATTTAATATAGCTACCAAGTATAAAAAATGAGTTAAAAAAAAAATACCCCCATAAGCATAAGAGCTTCCGTACGAGCTTCTTCTGTTTGAGGAACATGCAAATTCATCTCATCACCATCAAAATCAGCATTATAAGGATTGCAGACAGATTCATTAAACCTCAACGTTCTCCAAGGCATTATCCTTGCCTACAGCCATAATGACACAAAAAAAAAAGAAGAAATAAATATTAAGTCAAAAACTTCAACTAATGGCCATCATGATAAACATACCCTATGAGACATTATGGACATCCGATGCAGGCTCGGTTGTCTGTTAAAAAGGACAATATCTCCGTCTTCCAAATGCCTTTCCACAACATAACCATATTTTAGCTCATTAGCAATATCCCTCTTATCCACGTAACTCAAATGCCTGCAATAGAACATCCATAGCTAAATCATAATACGAGAGCATAAATCCACTACATGTTATGAAGTTAATATGATTAACAGCTTACACTCTTGAGTCATCAGGTCGTACAACGAAATTTGCCCCAGGATATTTTAAAGGCCCATTGCGGACAAGTTGTCGCAACTTCTCTATGTTATAGGTAGAAACCCTTTCTGGATATGTTAAAACACGGGCCATCAGTATGGGAATTGCCACCTGGAAAATGCAGATAAAAACACTTAATAAGAGGGGGAAAAAAGAATGAATGCAGGAAGATCTAATATCCAGGTCTGCAAGCTCTTTGCAGGCTGACCTCTGTGATTTTCAAATTTGGATCAGGAGAAATGACAGTCCTTCCAGTAAACTCAACACGCTTTCCAGATAAATTACCACGAAAACGCCCTTGCTTCCCTTTAAGCCGTTGAACAAGCCCACGATGTTTTGAATCAGGAATACAAGGAGCTTCACTATTTACATACTCAACAACTTGAATTTGAAGATGTGTCCAGCAATCCTGATAAAGAAACAACAGCAATTTTTTTACACATCAAGATAACAATCAAAAACCCCTCCAGGCTTGTATAATTTAATCAAGATATACAGTAAGCTAAGCCAGCCAATTAAATAGCAGATATGCTTTAGGGTGTGTGAGGCCAAGAATTATTTTCTCACAACAAATCAAATTAAAATAGAAAACAGAATATGACATCAGCAACTGTATTGAAAGACTACATAATATGTCACATCTACCTGAAACAGATACAGCAACTTATTAAAATGGTATCGTTATGATATTGAGAGGTATTTCTGACAGTTGTCTAAATAGCATCTGCAACCATGGCATGAGAGTTGTCTAACTAGCATCTGCAACCATGGCATGAGAGTTGTCTTAATAGCATCTGCAACCATGGCATGAGAGCATGTGATAGAAATCAAGTCTCACTAAAACAGCAATTGGAGCAGAGAATAAGATTTCATGATAGGGTCACAACTGAACAGATCAAGCAAGTTCAAACTGACATAACACAAAACCTATTAGTCTAAAAACACAATGTGGAGCAACCAAAGTCCACAGACTACCTAATTGGCACCAACAAGTAAAATCCCCTAGTACTTCAAGACCCCATAGTAGCAACAAAGAATGTGCTAAATTATTTGCAAGAGTGGAAACTGCAAAAAAGATCAGAGATGCCATCACTGGGGCAAATGATGCAATAACTTTGGTGAGAGCAAAGCCCAAAGTAACATTATCAAATGACTGTTTAGTCCATGGTTTCAAATCTCGGCAAGATGTCCTATGGAACACCGGGATGGGTTACTTACCCAAGTGTCAAGATGGGATCATCCTACCACCATTTCAGCATCCCAATTGGTGCATCCCGAGACATCTCCAACTCAAGTGTTGAGACAGGATAGGACGGTGGTGTGTCCAATTTCACGAAAAAATCAGAACAGCCCCATCCTATAGAATTTAAAACCTCGGTTTAGTCAATGCTGGATTTCAAGCCATGGAATAGAGGAACTGAGGACATTTCGGATACTATACTGACAGCAGCTCCACTGGCTTGCTTATGCAATGCTGGACTTGGTGGATTTTGCCCCTGGATACCTTTAGATGCAAGCAGAAAATCCTCTTCATCTTGACCTCGAATGATTTCAATGTCTTGCTTTAAGTATTCTGAAGCCTTTGGACATAATTGATATGCCTTTCTTCCTCTGTACCATATCTGTATATCTTCTTCTTCATCACTAGGTGGAAGTTGTAAATCCGTTTGATTTTGTTTTCAAATGACTCACTCATTACTTTAGTTTCTTTCCCCTCGTCACACCTGTTTACTATATTGTTCACAGCCATTCCCATTCTAGCAAACGGTAGCAGAAAAGCCATAGCATGCACCCTATAGTTTTGAAGCAAGTTGAGACCATGCATTTCTTTGCCACACAATCATATAAACTCACGGCATATTCAGTAACATAAAACGAGGGATTAGGATGTCAGTAATAAACAACAGTGTCCTCAGAGAGAATACTCGAAATATTATTTTTGTGCCACATTCCATGATTAAAAGAATGACCAAGTCTCATTCATCAAAGAAGTTTACATAGAGATTTCCCATCAAAATTTAATTATTTTGTCTGGACTGTTCAAAGCATTGTTATCAATATGGATTCTCATGCTAGAGGCTAGACTTGAGATCTAATTGGCAAGGAATATTCTAAGTTTCAAAAAAAGAACACAAAATTCTGTACAGCATACATAAGGGTACAATGATTTTTTGGTTTCTTAACTACAATATGGCTTTTAGATGTGTTCAAAGTAAAAAGATTTTCAAAGGATGTGCAACAAGAAACCATTTTCTCTGCATTTAGTTTAGTGAATTTTCATATCAAGGAAAATAGTGGCATTTTTCACACTGAATGCCAATGCTTTGGATGCTAGAGTTAAAAATGCATCCCCTGACTGTACAGGTAAAGCCTTTCTAAATGCTATTGCTTGAATTGGTTCCACTATTGCTGAAATTTTAAGCACCAAAGAACAGGAAGTGGGTGTGTCCATCTGATAGCTCCTTGGGATCTCCACAATTTCAAAGTACCACCAGATCTGTTGTCTAGAACCTAAAGATGCAGCCTAGGGTGATGGTTTTCACTTGATTGCCTTTTCAGTAAAGATGTTTTCTAATCACTGAAAAGAACAAATCTCCTCGTCCTACGGATGAGTCCATTTTGGGAAAGCAAGAATGTTAATCACCTCTTTCTTAATGAATATAAGTTAAAAAGAGCCACTTAGAAGTTGTGCACTTTCTCACCTTTACATCATAAATCAGGGTTGACTGACTATAAGCTTATATATTTTGAGAAAATAGAAAAAGATGAACAATTAGAAAAAGATTATCATCAATTGCAGCATTAAGAACAAGGCAAACAGGATCAGCATCTAACAGGTACATATTACTCATGCAATTGAATAGCACAAACAAAAATATAGACCTTAGATGATGTTATAGAAAATAGATGAAAAGGGATTATTTAAGTTGTCATGGGTTCCACCCAATATCATGGTTCACGATGGTAAAGATGATGCCTCCTGCACCAAATACTTGAATGGTAAAGACAACATACAGGCCAGCATAATTCTAAGGAAAATGTAATAATGTTGATGAACTTAATCCGAGGATTGAAGACTCAGCAAGACACATGCCGTCCCAACCCATCCCAAAGAGAAATCAGTACCTGAGATGGGTGTGGGTCTCCAATCCAGCCATCAACACATTGTCCCATTGATCCCATAGGTGTACCGGGTGGGATGCAGGCCAAAACGCGTCGTCGTCTCACCAAGGAGGCATCATTAGCTCTGAAATTTCCTCACAACCAAGGGTTGAGTTCTCAGCGGGACGGTAGGCATTCTACCAGCTCTTGTAACCATCGTCTTTGATCCACAGAAGGAAAGATTAACGGATGGAGGAAAGAAAGAAGGAAATGCAGGAAGGAAAGGAAGAAGGGAGGAAAAGAAAAAAAAAAAAGGAATGCTCACCTTTCGAAGCTCTCCCATCGTCTTCGATCCACGGCAAGGAAACGGAAGAATGAACACGAAGAAAAAGAAAAAAAATACTCAGGCGAGGAAGAGATGTGAAGGGGGAAAAAAGTGCTCGGGCAAAGGTTCCAGATGCCGAGAGTTTTTTATTTTTTAAAGTTCTTATATATAATTAGTTTAAGTAAATTTTAATTTCCTTACTCTTAGACAACCAACCTTTGGTCATTATGGTTAACGAAATTGATTTAAGAAGGAAGTAGAATGCAGATTCGATTCAATCTCATTACATTTTTTATTTCCCATCAATTAAATTGTACAAAAACTTTTAAAAATTATGTATATAAAAATATATAATATATAAAATAAAATTAATAAATAATATTATATAAAAATGTAATATCTTTCAATTGTAATAAATATAAAATTGTAAATAATATTTTTATTTATTTTACTCATCTAAAACCAACATTTTGAAACTCAAAAAAAATAATTTGAATAAAAATTTTTATAAGAATTTAGTAGTAAGATGACAATTAAGTATATGCATTTAATAAATTTTATACATGCTTATTTTGTTATAAAACATTTTTTATTTCCCATCAATTAAGTTATATATAAATTTTTAAAAAATATGTATATAAAAATATGATATGATATTTAAATTTTTTATTAAAAATAATACATAACATTAACAAATAATATGCTATAGAAAATGCTAGTCACCCTTTATTTCTAATAGATATAAAAATATAAATAATATCTTTTATTTATTCTATTTATATCTAAAAATAATATTTTTAAACTTAAAAAATAATAGATTATGATGTATGCTTTATAGATAGAAAGTCTTGTCTTTACTTTTACTTGCACATGACCTACAAACCGAATATATACTCACCATGGTGATTGAATCCATCTAAGAGTTGTTTGCTCCAATTTTTGATGATTGCCATAAGGGATAGATAACGGAACCTGCCTATTCTCCGGTGTAAGATAGATTAGAATGCTTCCATGATATTCCATGATTATCCATATAATGCATCTATGCAACAAGTTGAAGCCACTCAAGGGGACCTTTTTTTGAATCAAATAAAATACTAAAGATTCACAAAACATTTAAAAAAAAAAAAAATATTCAAAGCAAGTACTAGAATGCCTGATCGAGACGGGGACTGAAACGGGATGGGATGTGGGGCATCCCATTCCGTGAAAAATTTGAAAGCAAAATCAAACATGTGTCCAGTTAGGACGATGTAGAAGAAGAATATTTGCATTCCCAATAAGTAACAAATGAACATAATGCCATAAAAACTACAGTTGGCATGCTTGCATTCAGTGACGAGCACGTGTAATAGAGGAGTCAGAGACAGCAAGAAGTTGATTTTTGGTGATGATGAATATAAAATTAATATTATAACAATAAACAACTTTCATATTATAATATTAACTATTATAATATTATAATATTATAACGTTACAATATTATTATAATATAATATTAAAATATTTTATATAAAAGTTTTAATATTATAATACTATGATATACTACGAAGAGTTCGCAGTTTGTGGAGGTGGAGGAAATAGCACCAATTTAATATTATTATAACTATTATAATTTTATAATGAATTTGTTATAATGAAAGTTATTATATAATTTTTATAATATATATTATATTAAATTTAATATAATATTATACATTAAAGTTGTTATAATGAAAATTGTTATATAAACATTAAATTTAATATTATATTAATTATAATATAATATTATATCATAATTTAATATTATATGATAATAAAAGTTGCGATATTAATTTTTTTATGATGATGGGACACAAGTTATATTAAATTTAATATTAGTAGTATGCTCCTCTAGGCATAACATAAGAGCAAAATTAGAACAATAAAAAATATGGGTGGTGAGGCTGTGAAATGGAATCATGACTTCTGAGTAAAGGTAATAGAATGCCTGTGAGACCATGACCCAGACTAGGTCCATTTGACCAGTCTGGGCCGAGTCTATTGGGAAAAAAAAAAAAGAGAAAGAAAGAAACAAAGAGAGTTCAAATCCAAGGAGGAGAGAATCTCGTCTTCCTCCCGGATTCAAAGAGAGGTAGAGATAAACCTTATCTCTATCCTCTCCTCCTCCATATAAACCCATCGAACTCTCCTAGGCTTTTAATCAAGAAGGATCAAGGCATCCAACGAAGGAAAGACCCGAGATGGAGGTTCCGTTAGGAGGAAGAATCAGGAAGAAGAAAGAATTTTCTTCCTAGGATTAAATCCATCCATCTCAGGTAATATCAAGAACCTATGATTCTTCCACCCTTCTTTGGATCCACAAATCGATTAGGATAAGATTTATGCTGAATTTTCAATGGGATATAGAGCCTTAAGTGATCGTTTAGAGGGCTCTGTTTCAGGGAAAAGAAAACAGAGTAGTGGATTTCTTCATTCACTGGCGAACACCTTCCCCTTCGGCGACGAAATCAGCAAGGTAATACCCTCACCGTGTGCCATTTTTTCCTCTTTCCATTGTCTTCTAGGGCTCTAGGACTCTAGGTTGCCACCAGTTATTGCCGGAAGTGGGAACAAAAACTTGTTGTGGGGTGCTCTATTTTGTATAACACCTGTAACTCAGCCGTGACCTTGGGTCTAGCAACCCTTCATCTAAATTTAGGAGAGGCTCAAAGGAGGGATTCAATGCGAAGCTATGGATCAATGCAGCGCTGGAGTCGCGGCAACAGCAGGACCCTCAACCGCTTCCTCTCTGACCTCAAGAACCTCCGCGCCGCCTCCGAGAAGATCGCTGACACCCTCGAGCGAGAGAGTGCCGACCCCTTCCACCCGAGTGAGAGAGATCAATGGTGGCAGGGGGGGGGGGGGATATGGGAGGTGGTCGTAGATCAAGAAGGATCAACGATGACCTACGTGAAGCGCTCAGCACTAAGTAATCAGCTGGAAGAAGAACTTAGCTCTTCTTTTAAACTGGTTCGCCTAATGAACCGGGTTAGAGGGTAAAATTTAGATGGGTTTAACCCATGTGAACCAGGTATTTATACTATTTTAAAATAGCTTTAGCTTCAGTTAGAAGTTGGGCTGAACCAATTCAATTTTGGGTTGACATATTGTTGAGGTTAGGGATCCAAAATAGGTAACCCAATTTTGTATTGTCTGAGCTTGGTTGGAGGTTAATAGCCATTATAATTATAAAGATTAATTCAAAAATTTGTTATGTAGGTGAAGAGTATCCCTAAAGCTGCATTTTGGATTAGCGAGCTAAGGAAAGTAGACTAAGTATGAATTAATTAAATTAATATTTATTTGTAAATTCTGGCCAATGACATTTAATTGAAATTATTTCACAGTTATGATCACTGAAAATGCTTGGCAATATGAATATTTGGTTGATTATTTTGAATCTTATTACTGTTATTATTAGTATTACTTGTTAAAATTATGAATCTTATTACTGTTATTATTAGTATTACTTGTTAAAATTATGAATCTCTTAATAGCATAGTTGATACTAAAATAAAAAGTTATCATTTATAATTTACATAACATTTAATTATAAATTTGAATATTAATTATATGTTTTTAAAGAAAATAAATTACTATGTTGGTAACAATAGTAACATTATAATTATAGACAAATAAATGTATTCATAAAATAATAATATTATTAACAATATAATAAATAAAAAAATAATAGAAATTATTTAATTACATGCATAAATTTTAACAGTCAAGCAAAGAATGAATGATATAAGCTTAACATAACATGAACTCTTGGTCCGCTATGTAAAGACCGATGACTGATACTGAAACCCACTTCTACGGGGAATATATGTAGAAGATGCACCATCATCCACAAGGTTAATGTAGTCTCTGGCCCTATCGATAAATGTGACCGTAGTCTATAAACATGGAAAATGAATTGCTGATGACATAAATAATGATGACATGAATTACCGATAACATGAAAATTGATGACATGAATAACGATGACATAAAAACTGATGACATGACACTGTTAAGTAATGACATGTACATGGATTAATGAATGATGATATGGAAATCACTGAACCTGTTATGCTAATATGATGGTTAGTAAAGTCTGAAAATGTTTAGGTCTGAAAAATGCTTATCTATACACATATGTATATTTTGTAAATATTAGTTCCTTAATAATGGCATATCTGAATAATTCACTTATGATGATTCATAGTTAGTTTTCTTAATAAGCACGAGCTCATAAAACGTCTTCCATTTTTTTTTTCAGATACAAGAAACTAAAGAGGGATTATGGGTAGATGCAGCACCTACTAGATCGATCCTCTAGTTTCTTTAGATTCCTTTAATTGTAGAGAACTTTATTTGATTAAAGCCTTTCAGCTTGAGCTTATCTAGTTGTATAAACATTTTTTTTATGATTATGACTTGAACCAGTTGTGTAGTTAATATGTGTTTATGCCTTGCATACTTGTATGCAGCAAATTATCATGGTCCAGATCCACTCTAGGGTCTAAGGCATGACAATGCCCATTCCTCCAATTAAAAGAATTCCCATTCTAAAGGAATGCAATTCCAGCTTTATCTTAAGTAACCAAACAATGCAATAGAATCAAGGCTAAAATCGCCATTTCATTACAGGGTTGATTCCACCCAACTAAACAAGGCATAAAGGAATACCTCCCATTTGAATTTAATAAAAATATCAGAAAAATCAAACTTCTTAAGAATAAAAAATTAACTCTTCCTTTCAAGAATAAATTCAAAAAAAAATTCAAAAAATAGCACTATAGAAAATATCAGGCACCTCACAGTATGGATTCTAAGAAATATATTTTAACCTTAGGATTTTATGGCAAGTTTAATTTTATTGTTTAAGAAATACATCAAGTCAACATAGGTCATGTGTGAGGTTAATTATTCTTGTGACCCAATCTAAGTTTAAAAAACCTTATAAATTTGATCAAGTACTTACTAAACCTTTACAAATTATATTTAAGATAGTTTTTTTTGGTATCTTGTTTTCTCATCATTTCTAAATTAAATTAATTTTTAGGAATTTTTAGCTGGAGTGTAAATATCCTAATTTGATATTTGCTAAAGTGCTATTTCCTACAAGATCATTGGATCCCAAAGTTCTACATAGTTATCACAGGCCTATGCTCAATTTAAGTATGGAGCTGAGATGTCAAACTCAATTATGGTGGAGGGCATTGTTGGTTAACCGATATGAAGCAAGGCAGAATACTTACTAAAGATGGTTTTAATTTGCAACTAAAAGGCAACGATAATGTTAAATTGTTAATATCGTACAATAGGCGTTGGTGATTGGTTGCAACACCTCATGAAAAGATAGAAGACTAGGCGAACAAATTGTGATAATTCCTCAAATAAAAGATGCCATCTCCAAAGACAGGTGACAAGTTCATCATACCAAAAACCAACACCGTTTCGGTACCAGACCAATACAGTTCGATATGAGGCATACTATACCTAACTGACGATATATCAGTCAAGTGAATCGGAAGGCTCTAATCCATGAATCGCCACATACCAAGCCGAACTAGATGGATCTACATAATATAGAGCAGTTCACTACAGTTAGAGGTAGTTTAGCCCCTATGTCGAACCATACCGATTTGAGGCTAGTTCGATACAGTTCACCTTAAATCATCTAGTTCGGTATGATTTGACCATCCTCAGTGCTAACCATTCTTTAAATAGGAAGGTAAGAACTAAAGTTTTGGTCTAAGATGGTTCTGCGAATCTAGCAGTCCAATGTATCAAATTTTCTCATATTCCCCTACATAACAACTTCCAAGTTTAACACTATGTACATCTAACCTTCTCCAAACTCTATAGTAATGGAAGCATCATGCAAGGGGATACCCTATTTTCCTAAAATTTTCTATATTAGCAAAGAAACTAAGCAAACAAAATAATGTTAAGAAAGAAAACATATTAAATTTATTTTGCAAGACATGTTCAAGATCTAGCAAAGAAACTAAGCAAACAAAATAATGTTAAGAAAGAAAACATATTAAATTTATTTTGCAAGACATGTTCAAGATCTACCATACTACCGTTGTTGATTTCCAACCCTAATGATAAAAAGAGGAGGATTGATATTTGGTTAACAAACAAATGCAGAGCATGTCAAACTAATGTTCATTATATCCATATTGTGGCCCATGCTAGTCAAGTACTAGGTTGATGCAATATGATACAATACTGTACTAATACAAAGTACACAATATCATGCCAATCAAATACCAGCAACCCAAAAAATGGTTTTTTTATATATGTTAAGTTTTATAAGATGATTGAACTAAAGGGCCATTGATTGGTGCAATGGTAAAAGGCTTGAGCTAATAAGCGTAATAGTGAGGGTTCGCATCAAGAGATAGCCACTTGTGAGGGGGGAAAAGTTAGATCTATCCCTAATTTGCCCCTCCCAAGACCCAAGATTATTGAGACCATAACTATGTAATAGCCTTTTTCTAGGATGATTAAACTCAAAGCTAGGGATTTTAAGTTTTTATTCATCATATATTTCTTTTTCTTTTGAATTTAGTGGCTACAGGATAAAGGTTTATGATTTAAACTTTAATATTTTTAAAATATTATATTTAAAAATTATATTTACTTAAAAAAAGTCTGAAAATTAGATTTTAAATTGGACTAATGCAGCTATCTATAAGGGATACTAAATAAACCTTTGTCAGCCCATGAGATCTTCTTGCCTACTCATTTTTCACATTTACTTAATTTAGGCTTAAGTTTGGGTAGCTTTTAACATGCCTAAAATTAAACTAAATGGTGCCAAAAAAATAAAAGATAGCAAGTGCATACATCCCCTCAAGCATAACAGCTTGCTACTAATTTGTGTTTTTTAATATGTAAATTATTGCTTTTCTATCAAAAACATATTTTTATTAAAAAATAAAATAAGCAATGGAAAAATTGGCATCAACTTCTAGATCACAGTACGGCCAACAACATATCACCAAATTATGCCAAAATACCAAAGTTTAGCATGATTTCCCTTGCTTTTTTCATTATTCAGTCATTTGCAGCATTAAAAAAAAACAAAGGGGAATGGAAATTCTCACTGTTTATGACTTAAATCCAGCTGCAATGGTGGGAGATCTCCCAACCCACCCTTTTCCCTCCATTCTCCTCCCCATCCCACCCTCTCCATTCTCCACTAGCCCACAAAACCCAAGCAAGAAACTATGGATAAAAGGGTCAAAGACCCATTTTCTCTAGCTCACGGGGTGGTTGGGGAATCAGCAAGCGCCATTTTGTACTACCCAGAATTGGTTGGTCCACTAAGGGAATGGGGAGGCCCAGCCCTTGCCCCTATAAAAACCTAAACCATCTTGTTTCCTAGCCCTGTGCCACCCAATTAGGGACAGCTCACCAATCTTTTGTTGAACCACAAAAACTGTCAAAGTTGCACATATCTAGATTTTGTATCACTTTTGTCTTATCACTTTGTTTAGCACAAAGTAATGGACAATCAACCAATAGAGTAAAGGAATGCAAATGAACATCTAAGGAGGCTCCAATAAGAAGGGTTAATTTAGTCTTTATTTTGGACGTAGGGCTCCAATAAAGAGGATTAATTTAATCTTTAGTTCAGATGTAGGAAAAATAAAGGAAGGCTTAAAGTAACATGGATGGAATCATGAAGAACCATACGAAAAAGCTTGAGATGGCATCAAAGGTCCCTTAAATAGGAATGCTTGGAGAATGAGGATTCACAAAGCCTACCCTATATATATATATGACAAGGTTTGACAATCATAAATATGGTTATGTTCTCTAGATCCACATGCCAATTGGCATAATACAGTCACCCATAATGATTTCACATTGTGTAACATCAATAGCACAGTCTATAAAAGATAAAACAAATATACAGGAAAAGCTAATAGATAATAAAGAACTCTTAAGTTATCAAAACTTTCAAGGAATCATTGGACCTGGTAAAATGTTTAAACAGAGTACCAAGAAATGACAAGACAAAGGAACAGGCAATAATAAGTCTCACCAAACACTTGGATGGAGGGGCACCACCTTCAAGATCCTCTCGAAGTATAGAATTTGTGTTGATTATATTTCTTAATATGCTAGTAAGGTCATCCTCATTGCTGCATGATTAGAAAATCAAGAATCAACACGTGATGACAGTGTCCTGTCAAAATGCTACTTCCATAGAGCAACAACTACAGCATAAGAAAGGAAAAATTGCAAGAACAGACCTTCTTCTTCCATGATCCTGCATGACAGAAGGGCGAATAGATGCAGGTGGTACTGCAATATGTGTCACAATAAGTTTTTCAGGCCGATCATAAAGATTGAGCAATTCACAGTCCTGTACCACAAAATTAACAAAATTATGTGCTTATCAGTTTAGAAAGGGAAAAGCAAAATTAATTTCCTCCTCTTTTTTTTGTTTTGATGGTTGGGTTTTGTGTGTGTGTGTGTGTGTGTGTGTGTGTGTGTGTGTGTGTTTGTGGGCACGCTGGTAGTTGCAGACACAAGTGAGCATCTACCTCATCAATCATTTTTCTGAAAAGAGAAAGAACTGTGAGAGCACTTAAAACATGTGCAACTTGGAAAGATGTTTTGTCCTTTGTATGAGATAATGCAGAACGGAATTCTTCTACACTTGGATCAGCAATTTTGCTAAAATCCTGAACAAAATATAGTCCAGATCTTCCCTTTTTCACCACACCTGCACTTGAGAAAATACAAGTGCTAGTGAAAAAAAAAAAAAAAAAAAACAAATAACAAATAACAAAAGAACAAAAAAAATGGCTGAAACAAGATGTTAACTTTTCAAAACAAAATCACACGAGTTGCTACTTCAAAAGGTCAGTAGCATAATTAAACCCAAATTGAAACCTAGCTATATATTTCCCATATTATATCACATGGTACATATAAAGTTCATACCCATCACCTCATAGTTCATTATGATAGACTTGTCGTTTAATTAATTTTTGTTTTGCTGAATACAGCATAGGGTTCATTGTTGTTGAAATATGACATATCTAGGTTTGCTTTTCAAGGAAATTTATATGCAGGAATTGTATTTCATTACTTTAGCTTCATTGTTGTATGATAATAGGTCATTTGCCGGTTTATGTTGTTCACCACTTGTCCGTAATGAGTTTCCTTGAAATGAATTTTTAATCAAATTCAACCTAAGAACCAAACTGAACCAATCCAATCTCAGTTGAGTTGGTTCATTTTGGTTCTGAAATTATCTGGTTCCTATCAGGTTTCAAAAGGTGAGAACTGATCTGGATTTTTTGGTACTAGCGGACCCTAACTCAAACCTACCCACACCATGATGGAAAAATCACATTGCCTTATAAAGCCCCATAAGAGGAAAAGAGTCAAGCAATGACAAAAGAAAGGAAAGTGACCCCTCAAGATAGAATGTTCAAGGGTAAAATGACCAAAACCTGTTTCAACAAGAAGGGCTATTTCCAAAATCTGCAGATTCATCATCAAACAGCAGAGAGAGAGAGGGATAAAGTATAAGCTGTAGCCCTAGGGAGAGCAGAAGAATCCACCAACTGGATGTTGATAAGGCATTCAACATTTACAATACTCAGGCTACCTGGTTTCTTTGATATCAAACAGCATTTAGTGGAGAAGTTTCATAGCAAGCACTTATGAAAAGCCTGTAATGCATGGCAGCATGGGTTCTCTAGAATTTGCTTTTAAAGTTTCACCTCAATACAGGGTTTATCCACAATTTAGTTAGAAAAGGTCAAACAACCTGATTAATACAAAGAGAGAGGCTGGTGATGACAAAGCCTAGATAAACTAGGCTAAAAAGAGAAACAAAACATTCCATAAGAAAAGGAGTGAGCAAAAAAGTTGACATAGTTTTAAATCCAATCATCCCTACCTGATTCAAGTTCACAATAAAGCAAAAGAAAGCATTAAAATGAAATTTTTGTTTGAAAGTCCAGCATGATGCCAACACATACAAAATAACAGATGGCAAAAGAAAATTAAATCTCATCATAGTATTAAAAGCACTATAAAGAACTTATAGCATAACACTAACCATTCACATATCCACACCGGAGGCACCGAGAAGGTTTGCATTTTTCTCTAACAGTCTTCATAAGAGCATTCTTCTGAAAGATATCTGCTTTAGGATTTCTCATTTTCTTCAAATATGTTTTACGAAGTGTCTCATCAAGAAGCATCCTACCACATCCCTATAAAGCATATCATAGTCCATTAACACATTGAAATCAACATAATTACATAATAAAAGTAAAAATTTCTGATAAATCATTTAAATGAAAGTTGTGACTCAAACTACAGATTATGAGAGAATTATAAAACACATCTTAGTGGAAGGGACATACCTTACAAATACACTTCAAAACATTTAGCATAGGATTAAAATATCCAACATTAAAAACTGGGAGTGTAAGCTTCAAGTATCCGAAGTGTCCTGGACAATCAGTGAAATTTCCATGGCACGTAGCGCACACACCATATCTGGGAGCCCCCTGCAATTTTGAATAAAGAGAACATGATACCAGAATACATTTACATTTTATAAGAATGAAATGTGAGAGTATTATGCAGAAAGTTTTATTTTGTATTGTACACAATAGTGGTATTTTTTTAAGAAAAAATGTAGTGAGAATGACTCTAGCAAGTATCTAAATGCTATGATGTGCATATACATATTTATCAATTATTTTGGTCCCACATCAGCTTGAGGAAGCGCCTGTCCAATTGTTCCCCTCTTTTTTCATTTAGTATAAGTATCTTCATTAACATTGACATAACAACCATTAAATGACAACTTCGGTACCTTGTTAAGAAATATCATGTGATTGCTAGCAAAATCAATATTTCTTTTGAGAGTGATGATGGTTAGAATTCAGAAAACTTCCTGCTAAACAGCATTTATGTAGTATCATTGGAAGGCCTCCAAGGACCCCGCTCTTCACCATAAGGCAGTGGTCATAAATTTACAACTGTGAGAAATTCCAGTGACAAAACATAGCAGGCACTAACAGAGCAGACATCAGGTGGCCATCAAACCATCACATACTCCTGCCCAAGTTCACCAGCATATGAACATCTCCATCCCTATAAAAGGCATGAAGATGCATGTATAATAAAGGTGTCTAATTACACACCAAAGAGTCCTTGCTAGATGCAACAGACACTAAAATTGAGCTGATGCAGTCAAGATAACACACAGACAAAGCAGTTCTAGTGAAACATCCATCTGCTTGTGTCATGTCCTCAACATGGAAAACATTGATGAAGCCAAAGGTCGGATGGAATGGCCTATTGATAAACACCGGCCAGGTCATAACCATATTCTAAAGCTTTGGAACAGACAGCAACCAGTATAAGGAGGGATACCAGCTAGGGCTGGAACAGAAGTGCACTTTGGAGTACCAAGACAGGTTTCCACCCAATTCCACTCAAGTCGAGAAGGAATTCTCCACTCATGATCATGAGCACTCATCCACTTTCTTACATTCTCTATATCTTGAGTAATGCAACAGATGCTAAAATTCAGCTGATGCAATTAAGACAACACAAAGACAACTCAGTTCTAGTTAAACTTCCATCTGCCTTTGTCATGTTCTCAACATGGAAAACATTGATGAAGCCAGTGACAGAGTTGGGTCTAGCAATGCAATCATCCACTTTCTTACATTCTCTATATGTTGAGTAAAGCAAAAGGTCAATGACCCTTCTCAAAGGTGGACTCCTAATGTACCTATATAGCCTACAAAAGGCAATTCCTACTATGAGGCATGGATGCTTCAAAATAGAAGGTGTGCCCATATTTGGCACATATCCGATACGGATATGCCTCGATATGTATCGGATACATAGCCATTAAAATTTAAAAAATATATATATTTTTATTCCGAATATGTTACGAATACGTTAGGGATATGTCTGAATACATTGGGATACTTCAAGATACGTTTTAGGTCATATTTTAAACTAAAGTCAGACACCTTTTTAAACCTGTTAAACACATGATACATATTTTGAACTAAGGTTAGATACCTTTTCAAACTTCAGGACACTTCAAGATACGTAATGGATACAATATGATGTGTTCAGATATTTAACCTTTTAAACTCAAGTTAGATAACTTCAAAATTCCTTTTTTTTGCATTGAACACATGATATATTTCTTTATCATATCCAGCTCATAAGTTATAATGAAAGTATTTTTTGCAATGTTTTTTTTGGGTTCTTGGTGTATTTTTTGTTATTATAGCTTCTAAATTTGAATGGAACTTGACCGTATCTAATGACATTGCCTATTTTTGACCTTTTAATCTAAAAATTAACATCATAATATATACTCGACTATATTTAATTTTTTATTAATTAATTAATTCATCCTAAACGTATCAATCATATCCTAAATTTTCAAGGATTGATGTATTCCCGTATTTGTATCATATCATATCCCATACCCATGCTTCATAGGATTCCAATGATGGCAAACTCACGGGGTGCTCCTTCAGACCTGCTGCAATGAAGAAACTCAACAGGAAGCTAAAAAAATATCATGAAGAATTGAAAGTTGACATAGAACGAAAGCAACAAAAATGAGGTTCACATAGTTAAGTCAGATGGTAGGAACAGCATAGTTTATTGCAGTGGATTGGGCACCCAAAATGCAGGTGTCAATTCACCTTTAGCAATGCCATCGTCAAGATGTATCCATACAGGACACTTGACTAACATTTATGACTTTAACGTAAAGGAGATACAGACGGTAGGTGTTCGTATCTATTTTCCGGCCTCATACCACATTACCAAAACATGGAAGGAGGCAATAAAATTCATTGCAAACCCAAAGAAACAATCACAGTTCATAACCGAATTTTGAGTTAAAATGGTTTCTAAAGTGTCAAAAACAGGAACAAGCCTTCCACATAAATGGTTAAAATTCATGATGATGCAATGTTAAAATAATTGAGATTGCAGATAAATGTAACATGAACTCAAAAGAATGAAGAATAAAATCAAGAAACAAGAAAAGGCAAATGAACCAGGAAGTACCATTCGAGCATCACGCAAACCATTCTCGACTGGTTTCAGATTGACGTCATAGATTTTATTATTCCACACCTGCACCTCAGCTAATTTCCGTATTTCCTCACCAGAAAACGTGCTAAACTGAATGCTTTTTCTGTGAGAGAGAGGGGAACAAATATTGTCAAAAAGAATGATTGCACTTATAAACACCAAACTTGAGATCAGCGAAGCAAAACGGGAAAGCAATCTAATAGTTGATATCGGAGTTCCAAGAACTCGTTTGTCTTACATCTTTCGAGGCCCGACGTCCTCGATATAGGGTTCCTTCGTGCATCTTAGTTTCCCCTGCGCCATTACGGGCGAGAAACGCCCAAAAAAAACTTAAGAGAGAGAGAGAGAGGAATCGATCTCTGGAGAACAGATTGTCGACGAGAAGGGAGATAAGAGAGCGATCGGAGCGCCACGGGTGAATATCTGACGGGAAGAACCCTAGGTTTTGTTAGGGTTTGGGGAGGGTTTTGGGTTCTTAAAGGTCGGTGCCCGTTGGTCGGTGGACGACTAGCGACCAGGAACCGTGCGTGCTGAGAACGCCCGCTTCCGCCCCGTCTCCGCCTCGGCCTCGTCTCCGTGGGCAGCGACAGAAATCCCCGCTTAAACCCGGGGCGGTTCGCTTGTCACGAAAACAGTCAAATGGACCGGGTCGGCCCATCCTGACGCTTGGAGCGGAAAAGGGCCCAGGCTGAGCCGACTCCACCATTAAAAATTTAAAATAAATAAATAAATAAATAATAATAATAATAATAATAACAACAATAATAATAATAATTTTCACCTAAAACTATATAATGCATGAGCTACATAATAATAAAATAATTAATTGCATCACGCATTAATAAATATATAAATAATTATAAAAAATATTATCATGTTAATCAAAAAATATATATAATACAGATGCATATATTAAGTAATCAAAGAGAAGCACAGTATATGTTAGGGGAAAAAAAAAAAAATCATGCTACATTAAGGGCCCATTTGATTCAATGTTAGAATCAAAACCAATCACTCATTCTTTTCATCCATTTGGTTCATACAGAAATTAAAATCAAAATTAAATTAATTTTTATTACTTTTTTTTAATTTCTAAATCTTGGAATTGAGATCGGTCTAGATTTTCAATTTTACTTTTGAGCCAAAAGCTTCAAAATTTAATTGCTTTGATATTTTTGATATATGTACTCAATTTAGTATTTATTTCAACTTAATAAATTGATAAATAAAGGTAAATGATAATAAAACCATAATATAATAATATATATTATATTTATGTCAATAAAATAGTATTAAGTTTAAGTTTAAGCACCCTCAAATGCTGAAGAAGAGAAAAATGAGAAATATCAAGATTTTTATTTTAGGGTTTGACTAAAGTTTTTTTTTAATATATAATTACATTATATATTTAGTACGAGAATCATTTTAGCTTTTATCGCATGTGGGCTGTATTGTAGAGATAGAAGGAGAGCTCTTGATGATGATGATGATGATGATGATGATGATGTTGTTATGGGAAGTAAAGTCAAAGGAGAGATAGAGGTGGCATCAAAGGCAAGTGAGAATGTGATAATAGTTATGGCAAATGGAATGAGAATCATAGTTTTGAGCAAGAGTTTAGAATTTTAGTCCTTAAAAGATGATTTTTAATTTTTCCTAAAATATGATTTTGATTTTAGATAAAATGGGAATTGGATTCCAATCCCATCTAAACAAATAATTAGAATTAGAATTAGTGATTCCAATTCTTATTCCTGAGTTCTATTTTCACGAATTAGGTCCTAAAAGATAACAAATTATACTAATCAAATCATATAAAAATAAGAAATCAATAATTGAGGCCATAATCTATTTAATAAATCTTACATCTCATAAAGTTTGCTTACAGGTTATGTATTTCACAATATGCAATTTATATCAAATATATGACAAAATAGTTTCAGTAATTTTTTATGTATTGATAGGCAAATGCAACTTTCATTAAGAAGAACAATTTTATGATAATCAATTCCAGTGAAAAATTATAAATTAGTGAAGTGGATTAAAATCCATATAATGAATTTTATATCCAATATATTTTGTTAAAGCCCAAGCAATACATGATATACATTTTAATTAGAATATACCAAAAAATTATAAATAGTTTTATTCATATACAAAAAATTGTAAGGAGTAAATTAATATCAGATCCTACTACTTGTGAGATTGATTTTTTATGAAGTACATGTATTAAAAATGAAAGTTTATACATTTAGTAATAGATCAATTTTTATATATGAAGAAAATAAAATATAATAATTTTTAATAAATTATAGTGTAAAATATAATTTATATTAATATAAGTATCAATTATATTATAGAAAATAGACTTAAGGAAAAAAATATAGCTATTAAAATCTTGTCTCTTCCAATAACAAAAATTTATTTCTTATTTCTTTTTTATTTTATGAAATCAAGGAAATGGAGAGTGAGAGGAAGATGTAGGGTGGGATGAGGAGGATGGGATTATCTAGAGAGAGGTAGTTGAAAATGAATTATTTATTATAGTTGAGTCATTAAAGATTTTGAAGTATGTGAAGAACATAATATGAGATTTTGAAGTCTCTAATTTTGAAGATTTTTTCAAATGAATAAGATTCTTTTTATTTGGAGGATCTATTTATTAAAGGAATTCTTAATTTCAGTCATTGATATACTTCCTTAGTTATGAATTAGTAACATAGAGGGATTTTCTTTATATAATTATACGAGGCCTTCCTTAAATAATTAAGGTTTCAACCCTATAAATATGTAATAACCCTTCTAGCTTTTCAATGATGAAATAATATTACTGGTTTTTTTCAAGGCTCAACCCCTCGAAGTAGTTATTAGAAGGTCTAACCTACTTGAAGCGGTTATCTAGAGGTGTGATCCCCTCGAAGTAGCAATAGTTATCCCTAATTCTTTATTTTATTTATGATTGCGATCGGGGTCGCAATAATTGGTATCAAAACTTAGAGCCGATAATCTAGTACTCTTCTATCCTTCATCTTATTTCTTCTATTCTCTTCCATCTACAAAATCCTAATATTGAAAAAAAAATCTTCCTTATTTCTTGTTGCCACTCTTAAAACCGGTCTAGTTCCTGCCTTAACAAAGAATAATAAAAATAAAAATAAAACTCAACCTTATTTTTTGTTTTTTCCCATCTGCAACAAAAAAAAATCTATTGGGAAAGAGAGAGAGAGCAAGAGAGAAAGTAATAGAAAAAAAAAAGGAAAGAGAGAGTTGGAAATAAAAAGAGAGAAAATTTCTCTCAGTTTTAGAAAGACTTTTATTGTTGTTAAGGCCTGAAAAACTATGGCTGAAGAAACTTATCTACAATAATGAAAAAAAAAATATATATAAAAGGTGATATGAAAGATCTGAAAGAGGTAATTGAGACATTTCTAGTAGAGTTATAGGAAGTAATTGATCGAAATAATCGTAATATGGTAGTGGATGCTTTGGCTAATTTGAAAAACATGATTATTGGCATGACAAAAGAAAATTTTAGTGAATTTTTAAATAATAACCACTAGACCTAACAATAAAGATTTAACCACTATAGAGAAATAGGAGGAATGATTCAATCTCGAACCTCATGCCATTAATTTTTTATATTATGATGGAGAACTTGCCTAGTTGTGCTAAACCTTCATAGTACGTGAATATCAATCCCAATTTGAACAACTCGTTTACCATACTAAATGGTTAACTAAAGAATTTTTTTTAAACTGCTTTATTGATGGACTTAAAGAAGAAATAAAACATGCAGATCGTATGTTCTAGCCAACTATTATAATTAAAGATATTGGGCTAACTAAGCTCAAGGAAAAGCAACTATTTATTTTATGTAAGTAGCAAGATAGCTATTCTAGTACAGAGAAGTAATTTGGCTCCGAACTTAGATTTAAAGCGACACATAATTTCTAGCGCTGGTTTAAAACTATATGTAACATTTGTTCCATCTCCTAGTAGTGTAGACCATATGAGATTTGAACCACTTAATGAATAAAATGACTACCATAACATTCTTACATTAGATGACCAAGATCTCCATTACTCAAGCATGCAAACTAAAAGAGATGATGACATATTTAAAGAAAGTCAACAGTACTTCAATAGCATGTATCAGACTTCTAATTATTTTCCTAGTACAAAATTCGCTCCTCTACAAGCATTTATTAGTGCAGTACCTTTTTCTCAAATAGTTGTCTCAAGGAGTTTGACATCAGCATTTGAACTTTATCCATCCTCACACTGGAATCGAATAATGACGAAAATATTAGAAGTACCACAAGCCAATATTTGACAAAATTGGTTCTCACAAGGATTTACCTTTGATTCTGGCTCATAAAAAGCTATTGCATCAATCAATGATGACCCTACAAGCTTTAGATCCATTGTTCATGGCTAGGCCTCAATGGACACATAGAGACTAAGGTTTCATTTTAATGGGATTGCAAATAAGGATAGTAAAAAAGGCCATATGGGAAGTATTTCTATAAGTAACATGAGAAGTTTCTTGATTTCCAACCTTGAGGATAAAGTTAATTTTAAGGAGGGTGGAATGCAAAGATTCTCTAATTTTGGAGATATTCCTTTGATTTGAAGGATTTAGTTATTAAAAGAATTCTTAATCTCGATCATTAATATGTTTCCTTAATTATGGATTAGTGACATGGAGAGATTTCCTTTACATAATTATATTGGACCTTCTTTGGATAATTAGAGTTTTAATCCTATAAATATATAATAATCTTTTTAATTTTTTAATAATAAAATAATATTATTAGTTTTTTTTTAATTTGGAGGCTTAAATGTCTTCAAATCTTCTGATGCTTGAATAACTTCGAGTCCTCCAGCTAGCATTCATGCATCTCATGCGATAAACGCCTTTGATTGGATGAATTCAAAGGTTATAACAACACCCGGATCGCTGACAAGCTAGCCATACATCATACAAAACTCCTTTGAGCCTAACCAATCATCCTGTATGAATTTGAGGCATCGTCATTTTGAACTTGGTAAAACAACCCTAAAAGGCCATATCAAAGGAACTTCTGAAAATAGAGACATAACGAGTGAAAACTGACGTGCGTCTTCAAAAAGCATAACGCCTCCATTGTTCACAAATTCTCCCAACTAATTTTTTGGCACGAAGAGGGCCATCTCAGCCACCTAAGAAACCATATAGCACCCTCGTTGATTTGGAAAAAATGGAGACGGCTCAATATTGCTGGATGATGCCCAGTTCAAACACCGAAACTAATCAAACCCAATCGGCCACTCAATAACAAACCCAAATGCAATTCAGCCCTCCCTCCACTAATTTGGATAGTAAATTAGGCTAAAGTTAAGGCTATTTAAAGCCTTAATATCAGCTTGGCTTGATTTAAGTTACGGCTACTTTAGGTGGACAGCATAAGCCTATCATTGATAAACCCCCGACTTTTCAAAGAAAAAGTTAAGAGCAGCAATTAAGTAGGATATGATAAAGTGTTGTCCCTCAAACAAGTGCTTGTAATAATGTAATCGTCAAAACATTTGACAGAAATGGTTGTTAACTCATTTAGGCACCAACAAGCTCAAGCTGAGAAGAAACATATATGAATCAAATCGAAAAAAAAAAAGTTTCTTACTTTTTTTTTTTTTTTTTTTTTTTTGAGAAAATGGTAACGAGTTTACAAATCCATTCATTGACGCTAGCAAATTTGAACCAGTATAACGACCCAAACAACAGAGCCGGTTGATGCCTACACCAAAGTTTATAATGTTTTTGATCTCATCTGCAAAACTCGAGCTCAATCTCATTAATCAATCTAAGTTTAAAACTTTCCAGCACTTGGCTAAACTTGACTTGATAGCACAGCCAATTTGGAGATTCCACACAAAAGCTAGAGCTAAATTCAGCAGGCTACGCGTAGATAGACACTTGTTGATACCTAATTTCTCTTACGAGCTTGACTTCTTAGACTCTATAAAAGAAAACCAGGTTTCTTGCAGTATTTGCCAGATGTCGTTAGGTAAAGCAGCAGCACTCCAGATGAAGTGGATAAAAAAAAAAAAAAGGCAAGGCTTGCTTCCAGTGTTGTAGGCATCTGCTTGGTTCTTCTGTAGAATTTAAGCGCGCGCTTACCCATTACAGTAACCTAACTCTTGCACCGGACAGCACTTCCTTCCAAATGAGAGGAAATACAATTATGTTATTATATAATTTCTCCTTCCAATAACTTCTTTCTGTATTCTAACACCATAAAAGCAGCTATATTTCTTAACCGTTCAATCCCATGACAACCATAATTCAATTTCTTCATTAGATATTTAAACCATGCTAGAATTTATTAAAAAAAAGAAAACCCTAAGGAGGCCACAAGGCAGACTCCCCTTAAATTTTGGGATTTCCATGATCCTATGCAAAATAAGTCCATGTCCTCTAAACTTCAAACTCACAGTGATTTGTTGGCCGTAACATAACAAGTATTTATCTCTATTAAGTACTTACTCTCTCTCTCTATATATATATGGTTATGGCATCCTGATTACAAATCTTCAGAAATATAGCATGTTTTTGCTTGTGTATTATAATCAATATTGCTCAAAAAGTGCTTATCTTATATGTGAATAACAGTAAACAATGAAAACTGAAAGGTATCAAGATGGATGCCCAAACTAGAAGCCAGCTCTTGACAAATTACACCCAATTGTGTGGGCAGTATATAGCAAATAAGATTTTAAATAGTCAAAATTACTATCTATTTTCTGAATCTATCAAGCATAGGGATCCAATGTAAAGACAGTTCTCAGTGCTGGTTATCCAGTTGCCAGAAGAGACCCCAGAAGCCTTTACCTTCAATCTCTCTAAAATAGCACTCATGGCATGATCTTTTAGAAAAAACAGAACAAATGAGCAAAACATGGATACAGAAAAAATGGACCCTCTCTTTTAGGAAGTCAAATTGTTTCACAAAGACACTGTGCCAGTTTATGTCCTCCCCAAAAGCCAGAACTAAGTTTATGTTACGAGGTAAGTAGCGTGCAGAAATGTGATTACTGAACATGGACTTTAAAATGATCATGCAATGTCAAAATGCAATTTAAAATATCAAAGGGTACTAACTTCCTAGTCCAACAGATATTAGCATGACAACTACAGCTTCCATGCCTTCCAAGAAACAGAAAACCAGAAGAGCTAGGAAATTAGCCATTTTGAAAAGCAATACTGCAAGGCTAAGTTGGTGTACCATCAGGTTCTTTTTTGAAGTCCTGACCTTGACTGTTTCTCCATATGGATGTTTCAGAGTTCCGGAAGTCATCTGGGCTAGAAAAACACCAACCAAAGTCTGACTTTAATAACAACAACAATAAAGACTTAATCTCAAACTAATTAGGATAGATTACATGAATCCTTTTCCTTCATTCCGTTTGATTTTGAATCTTTTTTTTTTTTTTTTTTTTGTAAGATCTAAAGATTTTAGATCTTTCTTTATCACTTCTTTTCCTGCAATTTTCAGTTTGTCTCTGCCTCTTTCTCTTTTACATGTATCAAACACTCCTTCACATAAGTGCATCTCTATCTCTATGTTGTAATGTCCAAACCAAATTTCATAGGCTTCAGACAAACTTCTAGGCACTTTATTCACATCACTGCAAAATAATGACTTGTCTGACACAGATTAATGGCATGGAGATTTGCATTGACAATATTTTTGATCTGCAAAGCACATTGATGTCTGTTGAGAATTAATCTCATCTAACCTTTATAGCAAGGATATCATCTTTCAACTCAAATAAGAATATGTTCTCTCCAACAATATATATATATATATATATATATATATTAAGATCAATTAGTCAGAATACAATGTTACACATTGTCTAGGCTCTAATGCATCTGTGAGGGAACATGAACAAAAAAAGTTATCTTATTATGAAATTTGCAAATAGTCAACCATTTCCTAATCTCTAACAATTTTCCTGTATGAATTCACCAAAGGCAACGCAGGATTTATGATTCAGATCCATCTAAAACTTGTAGTAACAATTTAAGAGGTGGGAAACAACTGTTGTGAATCAAGCAGTGGTCTCTGCTACTCTGGCAGGAATTTGGAATCCCCATCATTATAATATAGATTACAATATAACAATCTATATTAATTAAGTACACCAAACGACTGCTGCTAAAACTCTATGACTTAACAGTGAAAGAAATTAGCAAAACCCTGAGAAATAACAAGAATTTTGACCAAGTTTGATGAGGTCTAAACTTGAACTTATGGAGAAAGCCCCGAAATAAGCCAGCAAACAGCAGCGGAATTTGTATAATGATTTTGCTATTTAGAACCAGCATGACATGCTAACACTCCATTCTTACTAAATCGAAAAGATATAAAACACTGTTAAAAGTTATGCCACAAATACGCTGCGACATGACTAGGAAACCTTTTCTTTTAGCACCTAAACTGCTTTAGTTTGCGTTCTATCAGGAATTAAATAGGCATAAAAGCTACAACACTTGAAATAAGAATTTTGATCTTCCATCTAGCAATATTAGGCTAAAAATATACACATTTATACATATTCCGTAGCTGATAATAAATTTAGCATGATGTAGAATAAAACGGCCAGAAAAAAGTCAATGATTTCACATTCAAACTTACGAACGTTTGTTTTGAATTATTTGCAGAAAATCATATAAAATAGAGCAGAGGTTTTATGACCGAACATAAAGCAGAAACATGTTCCAAAAATAATACCTTCAAAAAGAAAAGAAAAAAATAAAAAAAAGCGGAGTGAGGACACAACTCCAAGCTGTTTATAGTCTTACACTCTAAGGAGAAACAATTTAAGCTTATACAGCGCAAAACAATGCAGTTTCAGCCGATACCAAAATACATCATTCATCTTTGAGGGCACCCTCAACAGAAGGGGTGGTGTTTTCGTAGCGCACGGCGTCTTCTTCTCCCAGTAGCTTCTCCATGTCTTGTAATCTCGTTCTCACAACATTGGCGACTAGAACTGTAGATAGAGTGAGACAAGGATTAAATTAGGGCGCGCCCGAGAGAGATTAAGTTAGGGTTTCAGAAAGAGAGAGAGAGAGAGTAAAAGAGGCGGGGGTAGAGGGGAGGATAGTACAATACCCACGGCCGTTCCGAATGTCCAAACCCACAGGATTTTGAGCCCAGGGCTCTTCTCCCTCCATCTCGCCACCATCGGAACGAATGAGAGAGGAAGCGATGGTGCAAGCGGAACCAGGGTTCTTACCTCATTAGAAATTCACACGTGCGATGCACGCGTGCACACGACAATTTTAATGTTTTCCATATTAGTAAAATTCTATGGCAAATTTTGATTTTATTTATGAAAAATTGGCTTATACATCGTTTTGAATTTGCCGAGAGACATGACATACATAGAACCAATTTTAATGATAGTTATAAAGAGCTACATATAAGTGTAAGGAGCTACATAAGGAATTCAGAATATATAATTTGTAATTTACCTGTCTTGAAAAGAATGGTAAATTACTCATTTTTTTTTCTTATTATATTAAACCACATTATAATATACTAATTTACTGCTCCTCCATAGTTTATCAAATTAATAATTATGCTTTATATATATACATATATATATATATATATATATATCTTTGTTATATAATATTCATCTCAACTAGCCAGAGAGCACCTTACATGGTTGTGGATAAGGTATGGCTCCAGTATTTATTGTCCTGAATATAGCAGATATAAAATTAAAATTTTACGCGAGACTTGAAATGCTAAATAACTCTATACCAAATATGCTAACACCGATTCAGCATTGAATTATGAATTTCAATTGTGAAAGTGCTGCAAAAAGTTATTACAAAGAGCCAAAAACTTTGTCACCATGAGTCGTACCTTATAATAGGTTCTGTATTTTTGTTATCTCCATGGTAGTTACCATATTAAAAACTAGCTTGGCTCGTAATAATTTGCTGATTATTTATGGTTTGGTGAACTAGTAATTATATCTTGACGATGTGCCAACTTTTGACGACATGATGCTCCCAAGCCAAAGAGCCCGCCCATTGCGTGGCGGTTACAATGGCACAAAATGCCCTCGCCAAGGTCGCCAGGAACATTTGCTTGATGAGTCATCAATTATTTTAAACGTGCATTCATATCATGTCCAAATCATGAACTAAAGAAAGTAGTTGTAAAGAAGAGCACATCCATACATACTCAAACACTATGACATCCGGGAGCCACATTTAATTTCTCATTTTTAAGCAGCAATGAAGCGGGCTAAGTTTGCATAAGCAAGTAAGTTTTTTTTTTTTTTTTTTTTTAGTGTGCATGCATTTTATTATTATTATTATTCACTATGCAAACTACCTCGGATGAGTCAAAATTCTGTGCCTTCCTCTTTCAAAAATGAAAAGGAGGATTAGAAATAATGTTGAAGCTAAACCCTTTTTAATATTACCATGATTGTCGAAATAAGATCCTTCAAATAAAAAAGAAAGACCTCTTCTGTTATCTAACAATTCTTTT
Organism: Metroxylon sagu; assembly: GCA_017589505.3. Lineage (NCBI taxonomy): Eukaryota > Viridiplantae > Streptophyta > Magnoliopsida > Arecales > Arecaceae > Metroxylon > Metroxylon sagu. The sequence goes on along the minus strand of JACVBY030000435.1, from coordinate 475,064 downwards.
AAATTTGATGCACCCTTTAACTAGTTCTACAACCAAAATGAACCTAGTCATCAGGCACAACTGATTGAAGATATGGCCGTGTTCTCACTTATCTTTGATCTTTTCTCTCACAGGCTATTGATCTACCTTTCTTTAGACCTCTCTATCCTCTCTGACCTTCACCAATAACCATCAGGCTTGAAGTTTCCTTGAAAGTTCCACCTCATCTAAATTTCCCATCTACTAAAATCTCCTTACTCAATGACCTTGAGTTGTAATTCTGAGTGTCTCCATTTGATTGCTTTTTGACTTTTAACTCGTTCTTTCTCCTACCTCCTTACCGAGTGATAGAGGTTGAAAACTTATTACCTTCTAGCCACATGATATAGATCGCTTTTGCATAAAATTTATAAATAAAGACAATAAAAGAACCATGCATAGAGCTAATATTCATCCTTCACCAGGAACTTTGAACTTTGGAGAAACTAAAAACTATTTTATATACCATCTGCTAAAGAAATGAGCTAATTACTAGCTAATGGACCAACAACCACCTAACCACAATGACAATATTAAACTTTTATTAATATTCAATTTTATTATACTTATTATAAGAGTTCATTCTGATGAATGTTTATTCCCACATTAGTTATCTATTGAAAAAATCTTGGGTATTTATATAGAATTAAGGAGTCCAAATAATATCTTTCCGGCTAGCATTTTTACAAATAATAGGTCTTAGGTTGTTACAAATATTATCAGAACGGACTTACTTCATAGCCTATGTGGACCAAGGACACTATAGATGGGCTTTATGTATTTGTGATTGGATTTGATTATATTTAAATGTGAAATTAGATAGGAATCCTTAGCATGGCAAGGATGCGAGGGTTTAAATTGGGAGAGCATATAAGAGTTTATGTTGGTGAGTATTTAGTCTTTCGTATATTGAAAAGATCTTGAGTATTTATACAGGATCAAGGAGTTCAAATAATACCTTCTTAACTAGCCTTTTTGGGTGAGATCTTTGGTTATTACACTTATTCAAAGCCTATCCACATTATAAAACATACTCATTTGAAATATTTTTTGATATTTTATATTTTAATAATCCTTTTTATAAAAATTCAATCATTTTTTCTTTGATAAAAAATAATAACATGAACACCTTCATGTTGTTATAATAAAATAGTAATGATGGTATGCAATCTATAAATTTTTAATATTTTTATACATGTTGCATTACTTCAGACATGTTGCATGACTGTCCTAATTATTTGATTCATCTCTTCAAGTTAACAATCTATTTGATGTTGGATAGTGTCCAATATCTTTGGGCTAGTATGCTCATCTGAATTAGACATTCGGTCCCAAGGCTTCTCAAGTCAATCTTGAGGATGCATGCCCTGAGCTCTTAGGCTTTAAGGGCTCCGTAGATTATCACTAGACTCCCACTGAGGTCAATTAATGCCAACTACTTAGTGAGTTTTCTAGTCAGCTTTAGGTTGATATCTAGAACTAGACTCTTGAGGGATCAAATTATGGACTAAATTTGTGGACATCTCAATGCATTGAAACAAGGAGTTGAACCACTCTTAGGTGATGGTGGTGCCAAAGTTGCAGGTGTCGCTGAAGTAGGATGGGTCATATCTCCTAATGAATCTTGGGAGCCGATCTGGGTGTAACTTGTGCCTGCTTGGACATTGTTTTTCCCTTGGTCTTTTTACTTCAATGGTATGGTTGGATGCTCTTACCCTTTCACATAGATAACATCCGAATCTGGTATTCAAACACCAATGGATAAGATTGATCATCACTTGAATGACAAACATCTTCTTAGCCGAACTATCCCTTCGCATGCAAGAGACAAAGGATGAGAGATCCGTAAGGAGGCTTAGAATTTTTGTCTAAGGAAAACCCTTTAAAGCTCAAGTCAGCTAAAGTAAACAAAAAAAATTTATGGCTCTCAAAATGAGCTACCTAGAACCAAAGGCTAAGGCTGAAATCTCTCTACCTCTGAGATCTTGGGCTGCTTTTATAGTCATTTAGAAGACTTTTTGTTGAAGTCGATCTTTTATAGTAGGCAACTCTGATGAACTTGATCCCTGGATGACATGGTAAACATAAAAGAGTCCCTTTTCGAATAGATTAGTAGATTCCTTGAACTGGCCTATGCCTCATAGGAAAAGTGCTAAGTAGGATAAGTTGGTAGTTTTGAAGGAAATCTTTTCCAAATAGGATTACTTTTTCTTCACAGGGCATGTGATCAATCTGGTTGATTGCATCGTGTTATCTTTAACTTTGTCATATGTCACCATCAGATGAGCTAACCAAATTGGACCTTATCATTTTAAATATAAAATTTTATTTGATTACTAATCAAAACTCTTGGTCAAATCAATAAAAAAATATTTTTTGACTTATGATAGAAAAATAAAGATATGCTACAAATTAATAGCCAAAAATGTATCATAAATACAAAAAAAAAGTTTTTTTTGACATTTATACATTAATGCTACTAAAATAATATAATGAATTCTATGATATTTCGTAATTTAACATAAATGTAGAATATAAGTATTATTTTTTGATGTTTTTTGAAATATCGCTAAAATATACCATAAATTCTTTGATTTGTGGTAATATATCATAAATGTACTGCAAAATATTACGTTTTATTTTTTTTTAAAAAAAATAATTAAAATAACATCATGGATTATATGATTTTTTTACAGCGAACTAAAGTTTAGGTTCGCCTGATTATAAGATCTTGGGATCGTAACGATCTCCTCTTTTCCAACGGGTGGCGCTGTCTCTTACGCAACTTTTGCATTTTCATCGCATTTTCATCCCACATGCCAAATTCTCGCTGGTGCGAGACGCGAACTCAATATTTGCACCCGAGAAATTCCGATGATAAATTATTCCTCTCGAAACCCAAAAAGGTGACACCGCTGGGGAAAAAAATGCTGGAGCCATGCATATAAGATATCATGAAAGCAATCCATGTTTTACCATTATTTTAGTTGATCAAAGTGTATTTTAGTTGATCAAAGTGTAACATATTGAACGAGGCTCAGGCTCCCTGTCTTGCTCCACATTTGCCCCTCCTCTCGCAAACTTTTAATCAAGAACGAAGTGATCTCTAAATTTTCTTGCCCTTGACTTCCAAAGAGATGAGAAGAGGTAAAAAAACAAAGAACTTTAGGTCATGCTAACTCCAAATCACCTCTAGAAATTAAATGTAATGATAGGATGATCCAATGAAGTTGTAATACTTCAAAAATAATTACACATCAAAAATAATTACACATTGTATGAGAAAAAAAAGTTTAAAGGGCTTATAATTCAAATTCACCTGCTACTAATTAACTTTTATTTGAATTTTTTAGGATCACGTGGTTTCAGTTTGCTAACAAATTAATTAGGCTGGTAAAGTTAATTAGACTAGAAGGTTGGCTTGGAGTATTACAAATGGTATTGGAGCCGATTCAAGTGTGCAGAAGTTGATGAGCAAAAGAAAAGGGTTTATGCATAGGATGGTGGTAGAGTATTAGATTGGAAGTTGGTGAGTAGAAGAAAATGGCTATCAATGGAATGGTGATACAACCTCGGAGTCGAAAGTTGGTGAGTAGGAGAAAATGGCTACTCATGGGATAGTGATAAAGTCTCAGAGCCGATTCGAGTATACAAAAGTTGGTGAATAGAAGAAAAATACTACTCATGGGACGATAGTAGAGTCTCATCATAACATAGAGCTACCCTTACAGTACCAGCAATCTAACTCAGAGTATATTCTAACTTGTGACGCAACGAGGACATCGTATTATAAGAAGAAAAGATTGTAATACCTTAAAAATAATCTCTCGTGTTATAAGGAAAAAGATTGTAATACTTCAAATATAATCTCACATCGAATATGAGAAAAAAAAGTTTGAAGTGCTTATAACTTTATCTGGTATTAATTAACTTCTACTTTAATTTTTTAGAATTATATGATTTCAATTTATTAACAGATTAATTGGATCAATAGATGAGCTTAAAGTGTTAAAAAGTGGTTGCAATCTTTTGCTTAAAAAGCCGCAAACAATGGGCTCGAGGTGTTAAAAAAGTGATCGCAATCTTTCCCTAAAAGGGGAAGATCTAGGAGCAAGATACATAGGCTGCGAGCCACTGCTCAATGCTTAGTCTATGCTTAATGCTAGACCACCAGCACAAACTTGGGAAGAGCTGGGAGCAAGATGCATAGGCTGTGGCCTACTACTCAATAATCTGAGGAAAGAATAGTGGTAAACGATTTTACTTCACCAAGCATAAAAGAAATATGGCAATGGGCAAGCCATCCATGCGTCCAAAAGAAATAAAGCAAGAAAATCCCTGCAGAACTGCATACATACATACATACATACATACATATATATATATATGTTACTGTAATCATGCAGATGTCTGCAAGGCACTGGTGGATTCTCCCCTACTTGCAGAGTGCAGGGGTGTCTTTTTGCAGGTCCTGCAAACAGCCTGCCCTCCATGTGAATCTGGCGCCGTGGTAGGGAAAAGCCCTCCCTCAGTCCCTATCCCCCAAGAACCCTTTCCCTTCCTGCACCTCCTCACTTCCCTTGTCATCCACGCAACATAATACTTCCCTTCCTCCTTATCACCATCCTCTATAACGAGGTGCTGAGAACCCATCATCTTTCCAGATCGCACCTGCTAGTGTTCACACAAAAGAAAATGCTCCATAAGCTCCTCCCCTGGGCTTCTACCCTTGTAGCTCTCCTCCTCATACTCCACCATGGTCTGAAAAGCTAACTTCTACTTCAAAATTCCACGTTCCTCAAGCAAATCATTTGTTCAAGTCATAGTCTTAAAGATAGCATGACAGTCTTCTACTGGTATTTTTCTTTTTTGTTGCAGGATGGGCAGCGCGCTGTGAGACCAACATCCCGACGGTACAGCAGATCCAGATGGACTTCGGCGAGCCACCAACGTTCATGGTGGTGGTCCAGAACAGCTGCCCTATGTGTCCTGTCATCGACGTGCACTTAAAATTGTGGAGCATTTCCCCAGTCCCTGGCGGATCCAAGGGTGTTCAGAGTAGCCAGTTACGACGACTGTGTTGTTAATGGAGGCTTGCCGCTGGCCCCACGCAGAAGATCTCCTTCAACTACACCCATGAGAGGTTTCCCATATCCCCAAAATCCTGGTCCTTCCAGTGCGAGTGATACCGCCTACACGCTCTTCTTCCGCTGGTCCATCATTGATTTCAACCATGAACTCTGAAAATGTCTCCAGACACATGGATGCTCCGCAAGTGTGTACTCTTCTTTTATACTCTGGTACTTAAAATACTGAGGTACAAAGTGGTCGTATTGCTGGCACGTCAAAGATCCTTGCTTCCAGTACAAAATTAGGATCTGACGATATGGTAAATATTCTAGATCTCCCTGATCTCTATAGTGGCCTTCAATTGCATAATTATACCCCTATGATCCATGCACCTAATCAGATCTTGATAGATGCAAAGGGCGATAAGACTGCCAACTAATTGAGCTGACAGCAAGAACCTTGTTTTGAAACGAATGAATCGTATATGGAATTCATTTGGACATCTATGGTTTTTTGTATTTCAAAATATAACAAGTTGGGATTTAAAATCCTAACTATTAAATGATAGAATTGCTTCATCTTATTGTCAATCTCATTGATGAGATTTACAAATAAATTTTATAAAATAAAAAAATATTTTTTAAACGATAAAATTATGCTCTATCAATGATCAATAATTTTTGACTAAAAATAATATAGTTTATGATATTATTATTATTATTATTATTATTTTTTATTATATAAATAATTATTATGATATTATTATAATACGTAATTTATACTATATTAATTATAATATATTTATGATATTTTGATAAATTATATAATGCAATAATTGATATATAATTATTCTTATATTAACATATAATATTAATATAATTAAATATCTTAATATGTAAGGTAATATTATGATTATATTATTAAATATTAAATAATAGAATAACATATTATTATAATATAATATTATAATATTATTAATTATAATTATATAATATCAATAATATTAATATCACTATAAATTATTATAACTTGAGAATTTATTTATTTCATTCATTGAGAATTTATATTAATAATACAAATTTTATGTATTATAATTAATAATATGTTGTTATTATTTTAATATAATCATAATTATATAAATTATAATTAAATATAATTATAATTAATATAATTAGGTGTAATTTGAGAATATAATTAACACAACAATTTTCAATTCATCATTTTTAACTCATTATTAAATAGAAATAATTTAGAAAAATGGTACATTGAGTTTAATTTTATTTATTCAAGATATGAAATTTTATTTTAATTCCATAGTTTTATATGTAATATGCTAAAAATGAGGATTTGTCGGTTATCAGGTGATGAAATTAATCAATTGCTAGGTGTCAAGCATTTACATGCAGGCTTTGACATCCGAACCAGTCAAAGATGCTATTAGAAGACAGAAGATTTTCCCAAGCTAAGTAAAACTCCGATCCCAACCCATGTAGACTTAAAATTCAGAAGACAAAAAAAGAATATGTTTCAATATTCTTACATAACTCAAAACTTAGCCAATGAAAAACATTTTATGTTCCTTTTCTATATAAATACATATAACTCTAATTTTCAGGATAATTCCGGATAACTCAAAGAGTTACTGTGAGAGTTAGGTATATGTAGGTTAGGGATTTGAGAGAGTCTTCGTGAGAAAAAATCCCAGCAATTCCAAAATCTAATGAAGAACAGTTATTGTAATCTTCAGTTTGTTTTTTAATAATGAAATTTTCTACTGGATGAGGCCAATGGCTAAACCACATAAATTTCTGTATTTTCTCTCTTGTTTTAATTTTACCTTTTTATCTTCTCTTTGATCTTTTGTCCCCTACACGCCTTTGTCACAAACAAGTGGTATCAGATGATATAGTATTAGTAGATAAAACTAAGGTTGAAGTTAATCGTCAGTTAAAACTATGGCAAAATGCATTAGAATTTAAAAGTTTTAGATCAAGTAGAATAAAGATAGAATTCATGAAATATAATTGTAGTATAATTAGAAATAGAGATGAATATAGAGCATAAATTGGTGATCATGAAGTTACTTAAAATGATCGTTTTTGGTATTTAGGATCGATTATTCATAAGAAATAAGAAATTAAGGATGATGTTATTCATATGATTAAAGCAAGTTGAAAAAAAATGAAAAAGTGCAATTGAAATATTATGTGATTGTAGAGTACTTGTCAAGTTGAAGGAAAAGTTTTATATAATAGCTATAATGCCAATTATGTTTTATGACACGGAATGTTGGGCAATTAGAAAAATATACGTATATAAGATAAATGTGGCAGAAATGAGAATGTTAAGATGGATGTATAGTAAGATAAGAAAAGATAGGATAAGAAATGAAACAATTTGTAAAAAGGTAAAGGTAGTTCCAATTAAGGATAAATTAAAAAAATGATAACTTATATGATTTGGACATGTACAACATAAACCTAGATATGTATTTATATAAAAATTATATATGTAGAAAAAAAAATATATGAAAGGAAGTGATAAAGAAAGATTAAGAATTTTTGTATCTTAAAAAAAATATGATTAAGAACAGAATTGAATGGAAAAAAAAGATTCACGTAATCAATCCCAACTAATTTGGGATTAAGGCTTTATTGTTATTATTATTGTTGTTGTAGGATTTTCTTGACCCCTAAAGTTTCTTGAACTTAGGGTTTTTTTTTTTTGAGTTTGAGTTTTTTTTGGTCCCTAAAGCAGGTTGCATTAAGTTTGGTTTTGCGTGGATCTTGAGGCACAATATATATGGTTCAGATCTGCACAAATTTTGAAGTTGCGCGACTCTTAGAGCAGCACAGTTCTTGACATCCCTATTTGTTTCTCATGAAATAGGAGCGTTACCCGTTGAGGTCGTAAACCCTGATGAACGCCAAGGAGGAGTCTAATTGAGCCATCAGAAACCATGGTCAAGGTCTTAGTCGTCGAGGGCTAGGCCATCAAAAGCTGCGGCAGCGACGGTCGAGATCAAGACCAAACCTTAGCGGCGGTAGCTGACGGGATCGGAGGCGAGGCAGCGAACGGGCATTGCTTCAAGTAGGTGATTTGAAGACCAAGCGTTGCTTCGTGATTTGGTGACGGCATGCTCTCTGATCTAGTGGAAGATTAGGTGGAGGTTTTCGGCGATCTTCATTGGTGGTGGTAGAAACCGGTGAGCCAAGGCAGAGGACTCGTTCACCGATGATAGTCGGTGGACTAGAGAGAAGCTACAGCAGACGATTTGATTTTGAGGCTAGGATTGGAGAGCCGGTGGCCCCATCAACTTTCGATAGTCGGCACCGAAGGAGGAGCTTCATTGGTGGCAACAATCGGAGAGCGGTAGCCCCAATCAGCGAAGAGGGCTTGCCGATCTAGTCATCGCCTAAGGGAGATCACTATGATCTCCTATTTCCTAGCATTTTTTTATGAAAGGAGCTGGTGTTTTTTTTTTTTTTTTAATAAATTTGAAGGAGCCATTCTCTCACGGTGTGCTCCTGGCTGGTGTTTTTTTTGATGCCAGTGGTAGCTGTCGGAAGCGTGAAAGAAGGGTTTCGTTTGGGCTGTCATATGGCGTGAGGGAATAGAGGATGAAGAAAGGGGGGAAAAAGAATGAGAGAAGAAAGGATTAAAAAAAAGGAGAAAGTTTTTTTTTTATTTTTTTATCAGAATAGGGGTTTTCTGTTTTTGGTTGAAAGTTACTAGTCTAGATGGAATAAGTTCGGAATAAAATTAGAATAACTTAAAATAAGAGGATCACAATAATCCTAATAATTCTGGTTGTAAATCAAAGAATGTAAATCGTTTTTTTTAAATAATCGGTGGACTTAATGGTTAAAAAGAAGTGAAACTTAGACATTTATCCTCTCCTTGGTTATTTCAATCTTGGACCTTAGCTTTTTGTTCAAAAAGTGGCGTCAACTATATGCTATAAGCAACTCATCGAAATTTGTTTGTTTAAATACTCGAAGGACTCTCATTGGACAATAAAAATTGTTGGTCTATTTGCTCCAACTGTAAGCCAAGCCATTAAAGAAAAATTATTGGGACCAAAAGGCATTCCAAAATCACCAATAAGCAAGAACTCCACTTTGACTAGGGCCTTGAATAATATATCCATGATGTAAAATGTGACTGTAAACAAATTTTCATGCAGACAAAAAGCTTACTTTTTTGGTCTTAAGTACTTCTTGATCAGGGAAGAAATAGAATCCCAAGGAGCTCCTCCTGTTGCACTTCAATAATTTTGTTTCTTCTTTTTTCCTTCAATTTAAATTACTATTTTGTATTACTGTGCTGTGAATTTTATAGTTTCTATCTCTTAACATTGTATTAGACGTGCTTCACTGCTAAACGCATTGTCTCCACCAATCACCCACCTTTTTCCTTTTTCTTCCAAATATAGGATTTTTTGCTGTCAAAATTGGTTATTTATGTTCTTTCAAACTTCATAAGAATGTTCTTTCTATCTCTCCATTGATCTCCATCATTCAAAAAGTTGCATCAGAATGTTGAATGTTGGGTTATTTGTATCAAAATATTATTTTTATAATCTGTAATGTATTTGAGGGATCCGTTTCCCTTTTCTTTTTTTTAATTCTTTTTCAACGTGGCTCTAGCTTTCTACAACATACATTAATCATTGGTCCTTGGAGGAGCTACAAACATTTAGGATACCATGAGAGAGGATTTAAAGTCAGAACTAGGCCACACTTTTCTCACACGTTAACTACTAAGACTATGCCGGCTTCATTACAAATGTAAGCAACTATATTTAGCACATCCCTATATAATAAGTCCATAACAGTCCCTATAAGGGAGTATTGAATAGAAAAGGATATTTATTATAATTATTGGTTTATACCATAACATCCATTTTGATAGTAATGGTGGCGAAGGCCTTATCATTGCACTGTCTTTGCCAAATTTATGAAAATAAGCTCCTCAATAGAATCCCTCAGGTCTCAAATATTTAGCTTGTTGATTGCTGACCTGGAATGCCAGGTCGGCGGTACTGTTTCAGTAAAGCAGTGAAAACAGAGAGAAATAGATCTCTCTGGCCACCACTCCTGAGAGAAGAAAAGAGAGGGAGAAGCTAGAAGAAAAGAGAGGAAGACGCTATCCCTCACTACAACCGAGGGCTCTCGCTCTCTCTCCCTTTACCTCCTCTACAGGTAGCGTGGGGTGTGTGGAGATGACAAGGAACTCTAGCAGCTCTCCTCTAGCATCCGATCCGTCCTTCCCCACTGAGGTATGCCATACCTTTGCTAGCTTGCCTTCATTGGCATCAGAGCTCGGTCCAGGCTTCCACATCGTGCCTCTAGCTGCTAGGAAGGGGTCATGCAAGGAACGTTGGTTGCCCCATCCGTGCTTATCGGCGACCCCTGTTTTGGCCTTGGATTTTGGCCGTGCTTCTACTCAATTTGAGCAGTGGAACGTCTTCTCTAGCCACGGAGACGATAGGGAGCAGAGCGTCATGGCCTCCGGACACCGACAGCCTCCCTTATTTTAGTCGCGTAAGGCAGTTTAAGACTGGCTTAATACCTCGCCATGATGGGCCTTTCGGGCCAAAGAGCCACTGGATCTATCCTCTTCGGCTGCTGGACGAGCTGGGGATGGGTTCCTCACAACTACCGGTAGTCGAGAAAGCCTCCTCCCGCCGGGCAGTTCCATGGCTATGGATGATTAACTTCCTGCCCTTTCTGTTTGTTCCGAAACAAACACGTTTAAAGCCCAAAAAATTAAAAAAAAATAAAAAAATAAAAAATAAAAATAAAAATAAAAATAGAAAGAGAAAAAAGAAAAAGAAAAGACGGTTGCTGATGTGCCGGATACGTCATCTAAGTGATGATGCGGCCCGTGTGGTGCCTATGGGATAGTCACGTCGCCTACATGGCAGAGAGCATGGATGACACATCAGCACTAATATGGTACGCTGCTGACATGACATAAAACGTGACAGCCATGTGGCCGATGACGTGACAGTCACATGGCTGTGGAACCGAATGATGTGGCATTTTTTTTTCTTTTTTTCTGTGTTAGGGACTTTTGAGTAATTTCATAAGCTCTTAGGGACCCACTATTAATTTTACTAGTTAAAGAACTATTAAACTGTTTTGTTTAACAATAGGGACGCTAAGCTAATTTTGCTTATTAAATTGACCATTTAGTCCAAAATATTTTTTGCTTTTACAGAAAAGAACTTTTTTATGATTTCTGGTTTTAAAAATTCACAAAAAATTTCAAAAAATTCAGAAAATTCATAAAAAATTATAGAAAATCAGAAAATTCAAAAAATTGTAGAAAATTCATCAAAAATTTCTAATCAAGGCATAATCATTATGCTTAGTGCATAAATGATGTTTATGCTAATATTTATTAATTTTTGATGAATTAATTATGTTGCCAAGCTACAAAAATAAACGTTGTGCACATAAATAATGCCATGATTAATGCCAAGGCATATTTGGATTAATTGCACAAAATTGGCATGATATTTATGCTTAGTGCTAAAATTATTTATTACCTATAATAATTAGTTTATTTCATCATAATAATTTATAAATCATATGATATGTTCATATTGCTATTATCATTTCTTGAATTGCATGTGGTTTTTTTCCAACTTACATCAATTTTGTGGAATAAAGAATAAGTTATCTAAAGTAAAATGTAATTAGATTAGGCACTTTATCTTCCTAAACAGGTAATGATTATAAGCTTAACAAAATTATCAATCCCATTTTATAAGAAAAAACATCCAAAATCTAATTAATTTTTTTAGATGATGATGTACACCATGAATGTGCCTAATGTCCAAATATTGTTTAAATGAATGTAGCAATAGCTTTCAATACAATTGTAGCTGACCTTAATAGAGGTGAAAAGCTGGATAGATAGAACTATAACATGCAGTATCGAAAGATTCAATACTTGCTCAATGAGCTAGAAGTTTTAGAAATTCTCACCTCCATTGTGACCTCGCCTAAAAAAGGCAATTCTGTTTAGCACCGTCATGACTAAAAGGATTATGATGATTAGGTCAAGAAAGACCAATGTGCATGTTTTATTATGTTGAGTAGCATATATAATGATCTTATCTAAGAATTTGAGAACTTTTTCATGGTGTAATCTATGTGGAATCAGTTGAAAATGAAGTATGGCCAAACCTCTGCCACAAAGTTGCGTGCCTTCAACTTAAAGTTCATGTAGTATACTAAAGATCCTAATCACTCCATGTTTGAGCATCTTCATAATACGAATAGCATGATCAGGGATTTAAAAGCTACTGGAAGTGAATTGATAAATGATTAGTAGGTGTTGGAAGTGATTCATTCTCTGCTTGACTCTAAGAGGGGACAGATGAAGTTTTTAATGGTGCACAGTAAGCACATTAAGAATTTGATGATATTTTTCGATATTTGGAGCTAAAGGCTGGATGCATAGAAATAAGCCACCTCATGGTTTTTGTGACTCAAGATGAGCCTTTAAGGTCCAAAAATAAGAAAGGGGTAGGAAAGATGGGAACACTGGATAGAGACCTAAAGAGAAAAAGGTAGCCAAACATCAGTAAGGCCAACGTGGGCACAGGAGAAGTATGGCAAAGATGAGATGCTATAATTATAGAGTCAAGGGACATTTGACTCATGATTGCACTATGATCAAAAAAATACCTTCCATACTTAAGTATCTTAGTGTTTATTTATATGTATTAGTTGCTGATCTAATTGAATTGTAGATACGGAAGCAAATAAACATATAGTGCGAGATCGAGCTGGCTACGTAGATTTTTATGGTGTTGGATGTATGGGCTTATCGCATTAGGATGCGTAATGGATGTATGCTAATCCTACATGATGTTTAATATGTCCAAATAATCTTGTGTAATCTATATTTGATCTTGTCCTATTGACTTTAGGTTATACTTTTTGTTTTTCTATAAATGTTATGAATGTATATATAGATAGTAACTTATTCTTTTATGGACAATTATCAAATGCTTTCTTCAAACTTAATGTTAATTTTGGTAATCATCATTTCTCATTTATTGATATTTCTTTTTTTGCTGAAAATAATAATCTGAAATGGTATTTTAGACTTGGCTATGTGGGTCAAGATAAAATGATAATATTGGAAAGAAAAAGGCTATTGGACCTCTTAGCAAAATAAGCCTCCTTATGTGTAAGCTTTGCTTAGCGAGAAATTAGGTTTAATATTATATTAATATAATATTTAATATTTCAAATAGTATTATATATTTATATAATAATATGAAAATGTTAAGCTTTAAATTATTAATATTTATGTCCTTCTTGCATGTTAAATTATTATATAATATATTACTAGATATTTATATATTATATATTAATATATATTATATAGTTAGATATTTAATATAATATAATATATTATATTATATATAATACATATTAAATATTTGTAATATTGAAATATATAATATTTATTAAAGTTAGTTTATCAAGAATTTTGATTTTTATCAGAATATTTCATATTTTAGTTAAAAAAAAGAGATCACTTAGAAAATAAAAAAAAATATATAATAAAATTTAAAACAATATAAATCGATTATCGTATTTTATTATTATGATTCAAAGATGGTAACAAATTTGGTTACTAAATGTAAAATTATCATAAATATAAAATTTCTTATCGCGATCAAATGCCATCTAATTGAAATCTTAATTCAACCACCCAATATATGTAATACATGGTAGATACAATATAAATAAATTCAAGTCTCATAAAGCTAGGGCTGATTGTATTAGTTTAGAATTTAGTTTGACAAGAAATTTATTTCAGCCCTCCCGTGAGTTGCAGATGGAAAAAGAAGAGAAGAATAGAATAATAAAATAAGGGAGCATGATTTTAGATTCGATGGAATGTTCCATTGAACTTTGCAAGCATCGGGATAACATCGTTCTACCATTAATGCAGCATCTTAATGGTGCATCATTCCGAAGCATTAGGATAGAGGAAGATGGTTGTACATGCTGTCTCATGGAAGAATAGGATTAGTCCAATGGAATTTAAAATCTTGCACGAAAGTGTACGCATGGACTTCCTATTTTCCACTGTCATCACGTGCGCTTGGGTCCGGGAGTCGCACGCGGCGAACAGGGCCCTCAATGAAGCTGGTTAATTTTAGCAAACCGGGTGGTTAACGAACACCGAGTAGCCATCGCCGATTACCTCCCTCGGTCGATATCATTATTATTAGTAATTAGTATCGGAGAAACGAGAACATGGAGGGATTCGAGGCCAGGAAGTAGAGAAAGAGAAGGTGAAGAAGAGGAAGAGGGAGGAGATGCTGTCGGCGGCGTTCGATTCACGGTTGGTGCAGCTGATCCTGTTGGGACTGCTGCTTATGATCGCCTCCTTTTACGCCGGCACGCTCTTCGCCCCCAATTCGCCCTCCGTTATCGCCCAACCAAACCATATCCACTCCTCTACCTCCTCCAACTCCTCTCAAGGTATCAATTCTTTTGCCGTCCCCTTTTTTTCTTGAGATCTTGCGACAAACGAAACGAATACGTCATGGAAAGTGTTGCTTATAATGTTGATATTTGTTTTAGTAAGAAATGTGATTTTTCGCACCTCTGAATAGTATGAGATCTTGAATTTCTGTTAACTAGAGAGAGATAGTTTGACTAATGCTGTGAGTTTGTTGGAGACAGTCGTACAATTTGGGACCAATGATGTTGAAATTAGTAGCTTACATCTGAGTTTTATAGTGAAAATTTTGATTTTTAATTATTTTTTCTGGTATGAGTTCTTAGATTTCTGTTAACCAGAGAGAGTTCATTGATTTTGAGAGTTAGTTGGAGTTTTGAAAAATCAGTCAAACTCGAGACTGGTGATGTATGAATTCCTAGCTTACACCTAGAGCTTTTTAAGGTGAAAAACGTGATTTTTTTTAATTCTATTTTTGGTATGAGATCTTGAATTTCTTTTAATTAGAAACTGCTCACTGATCTTGACTGAGTGTTAGAATTGATGTTGTCAATGATGCAGGACTTACCGATCCACATCTGAAATGTGATTTTTCCCCTTTTTTAATTTTAATTGTGCAAAGTCTGAAATCTTGATTTTTCTTTTAACCACTAAGAGTGTGTGTGGTAGTTGGAGTTGGTTGTTTCCAGCTTGCGATTAATGGTATACAGAACACTTATTCATCACATATCGAATTTTATAGTAAAAGATGTGATTTTTCTTTTGTAAAAATGTATGAGATCCTGAGTTTCTTTTAACCAGAAATAGTAATTTGAGCATCAGGTGGAGCTTATCTCAGCCAATGTGTGGTGAATGATATAGTTGCAGTGACTGCTTCATGGCACTCAGATTTGAACTCTATATCATATCTGAAAGGGGAAAATTTGGTTAATTTGTATGTTTACCTAAATTTATCCTTTTCTGCTGATAGTTCAGTAATCTGGGTGTTAGTTGAAATGGACAAAGTGGAATTCAGGACTATGTTAGTAATTCAGCTGGTTTATCAATCTGTTTACTAACTTTTAATGTCCATAAATAGTTTTCATATTATTGCTTGCCCAACCGACATTAGTTTTGGAGTTGATTCCTTTGAGGTATGGAAGAGCACTTTACTGAAGCCTTAACTACTAGCCCAAATCATCTGGTTTATTTTGACTTTTGAGGCGCTTGTGTTTAATCCTCTACAGCTGGGGGAACCAGAGAGGAATTTGAATGTATTCTAGTATCTCCCATTTACTTGTCCATCTCGTTAGCTAAATTCCATTATTTTTCCTTACCAATTCAATTTTCTTAGAATGTCTTTGAATTTGTTGGTTTTCTCAGAATATGCACTAGCACTTCTCTTGTGAACAAGCAGCTGTTTGGAAATAAAACCTTAATTGATAATGCCCTTGTAAAATTTTGATATTCATTTAAACCTATCTGCCTATCTGGTGTAGTTGTACCTATTTGTTATTATTTCTGCCGATGATGATAGGTCTACAAAGTGTTAGATACTTAATGAAGTTGTGTTTGTAGTTGACGTTTGATGCTTTGATATGATTTATTTCAATTTTTGGATCTGTGCTCAGCTTGATACAGTTTGTATGAGATAAATTTATACTGTTTTTTTATATCAAATTCACATCTTTCTATGTTCACAGCTTCTACCTCTCTCTTTTATTTCAAGTTCTGATCAACTGTCTTTTGAAGTTGACATCTTCTAACTTCATCTTGTATATCAAGTTCAATATTTGCTGATTGTTTTGCTTCCACACTCCATGAGATTGGTGCATTATTTCCTCACTCCAAATACCTATCAGTACATTATGGTTGCATACAAAGGCACAATACATGCATGGGTGCCGAGACAGCTAAAAAATGAGACACGTATCATGTATCGATATCTTATGGTATGGCTAGTATGCACCAGTACCTGAATCCTTGACATTTTAGCGCAACCACTTTTTTTTTTTTTGTGTGTGTGTGCGTGCATGCGCGCCCCTTGATACATTCACTCAGACCAAGTATCATCTAAATATTCTTCTTTCTTCTAACTACAAAAGTTCTAAAGATCTGCAAACACCGAAAAGCATCTGAAGTCTAATATCTTTGCAGTCTCAACAACCTTATTCTTTATCACTTGCAGGTGAATTGCAGTTCAAAAATAGAGTCGCTTTTACATTGAGAACAAAGTCTATTGTCATACCAGAAAGTGGAGTGAACATATGCCCTCTGGAGTATAATGAATATATTCCTTGCCATGATGTAACATATATAAAAAGCTTAGTTCAAAATTTAGATGCCTCTAGAAAAGAAGAGCTTGAGAGCCATTGCCCTCCACCTGAGAAGCGCTTATTTTGCTTGGTTCCCCCACCAAATGATTATAAATACCAATAAAATGGCCAACTAGTAGGGATTATATTTGGCAGAGTAATGTGAATCATTCACATCTTGCTCAAGTCAAAGCAGGGCAAAATTGGCTGCATGAGAAGGGCAAGTTGTGGAGGTTCCCTGGAGGGGGTACTCATTTCAAAAATGGTGCTTCTGAGTACATTGAAAGGTACATTCTGCACACTGTTTGATTTACATTTACCAGCAATAGTCTCTTCACATCCTCTAGTTTAGGAAAATATATCTTTATTGTTTTCTCTTGTTTTCAATATCTTAAGAAATAAATGTTCTGTTCCATACCAATATGCCTCTATTTGTTGAATGCAGGTTAGGAAATATGATAACTAATGAGTCAGGTGATCTACCCACAGCAGGAGTGGTTCAAATATTGGATGTTGGTTGTGGTGTTGCCAGTTTTTCAGCTTATCTACTGCCGTTAGACATCCAAACAATGTCTTTTGCTCCCAAAGATGGCCATGAAAATCAGATTCAGTTTGCTTTAGAGTGAGGAATTAGCGCAATGATTTCTGTATTGGCCACAAAACAATTAGCTTTACCCCAAAGCTCGTTTGAAATGGTTCATTGTTCACGATGCCGTGTTGATTGGCATGAAAATGGTAAATCTTCCTATAGTTTGTGGGATTATGCCATAGTTCTAGCCTCTTTCATATTTTCTATGATGCCATTGCATAGTTTGGTCCATTAGCAAATTTTCTGGATGACATTGTGCTAAATTACATATTGTGTGTTTGAATAACAAATGTGATATTTCTGTTTTTTTTGTTTCGTTTTAGCTGTAGATTGACAATCGTCAACATGCTAAAAATGTTTACAGAAGCTTTTCATATGTTCTTATTTTTTGTTTTTTTTTGGGTACTGATGCTGCATATTTTTAAAGTGTGCATACACCATTTTGTTTGTATTTCAGTATATCTTGTGAAGGATGTTGATTGATTTGTGCAATAGACCATGTTTTGTAAAATTATGCGTTGCATATTCTCTGTCCATCTTTCCTCATGTAACTTGAATGGCAGAAATTGTGATCATCTTCGATTTAGGATTTTCTGAGTGAGTTTGACCCCAGGGTGCAGGATAAAGAGTAAAAATCATCTTTCTATCTCCACTATATCTATTAGCCAATTAAATTAAAGCATCATCAAGCTGTCTTATTTGTGGTAGCTATATCACATTTAAAACTGCTAAGTTTCTCAATAATAACAGAAGAAATCTCTCTTTTTTGTTGTCTATGAAGGTTGCATATATACTTATGAAGCCTGGCTCTCTATTTTCTTATCTAGTTAAGTTTAGCAAATATTTCCAATCAAGAATTTTGATTTGTATGATTCATTTTCTCTAGAACAAATATTTTGAATGATCTCATTATTTATGAGTTATGGCGAGATAGGAAAACATTTTAAAGTAGTTGACAATGATAAGAAGGCAGGGAGGAGGTCATTGTCTCAAGATTTGAATATTTGGTCATGGCTTGATTAAATGAGTTTTAATTTTGAAGATTTTTAGTGGTTTCTATGATTACAGCTCTGTTTTTTTGCACCAGAGGTGCACCAGAGGTGAAGAAGAGGAAACATTAGAAAATAAAAGGAAAATAAAACAATTCAATAATAAATCATAGATAATTTTATTACATATGATATTGTTTGGAACATTTCGCTGTCTTATTTCAGTGGTTTCTTGCTAAAACATTAGCAAATATATATGTCTTCAGAATGAAAAGCAAAAGGGTCATGTTTTGCAGCACTTTGGGATGTGATATTTCCTTGCCTGACTACAATCTAAATTATTTGTTAGATTTGAACATTAGGATAAATGAACCAATATCAAAACATTTCTCAAGGTTTCTTTTGAACTCGATATCAACACTTCCATAACCCTCTTGCAAGTAACTTGCAAATTCTAGATTTAGGCCTTGTTTGGGACAGCTGCTGGGAGGGCAACAACTGTTGTTTCCTATAAGCTATGTGAGATTGCTGTTTCCAAACAGTTGGAGCTAATAGTTGTCTCCAACAGAGCCTCAGTTTTAAAGAATACTTCTAGGAATTTGAAGGAATTATAAAAATATTACTAAGGGACAGTACTAATTGTTCATATACCATACATTTGGTCATATTTAGTTTTATCCAAGGTATGTCGAACTGTACTGATCCATATAGGTGCGGAACTGGTATGGTTCACTATTTCAAAATAGTACATGGCCGGTATTATTCCAAACCATCCTATATAGCTTAAAATCGCTCCATACTAACTTTATACTTGGTACTGTTCCAAACTAATCGGTTAAGCACGGTATGAGGCAGTTTATGGGTTGGAACCTTTCAATTTACTTAATCAGTATATCATTGTTTTGATATGGGATGACCGGTATGCCATCAGTTTAGTACAGTATGCTTCGTACTGAACCGTGCTAATATGATACCGAAATGGTACCAAGTCTTAATATAAAGAACGTTGGTTTTATATGAAACCTTGTACTATTTTTTAATTAGTTCTGGACAAAACTAAAATATTTGTATCAATTTTGTGATTTTGGCCAAAGCTTCACATAAAGTTCCACATAATATTCATTACTTAAATGGTTTCTTTTTCAAGTATTTATCATAAGACAACAAAAATAAACATGAAGTTGGCTAGATTAGCCCACTTGAGATAATTGGTACAGTATAGTTTTGTTCAAGGTTTGTTGTACTGAGAACGGGTACCATTTGGATATCAGACTGGTCCAGTTTGATATGGGGCACACCGTACAGAATCGATAACGTACGAGTCATCTTGTAATAAACCAATGACGTACCGATTAGGTGAACTAGAAAGTTTCAATACATAAACTGCCTCGTATCGAGCCGAACCGAGCTATTTGGCATGGTCCAGGACTGTTCGTTATGGTATGAGGTCAGTATGAGGTTGGTACGGACGGTTTTGGATTATATAGGATGGTTTAGGATGGTACTGGCTCTATACCATTTCGAAATGATGAACTGTAGTGGTTCCACACTAGTATGGCTTGGTACACCCTGTACCGAATGGTTTGGTGTACCTTGTTTTTGTTAATTATTGTCTTATATATTTCAAGAAAAAAACATCCTTTTACTTATTTATACTTCTTTAGATTAACAACTAATTGTTAGAAAAGGCAATAGAGTCAAAGGTTCAATATCCTATTATGCATTTCGTGCTTTAGCGCAGTAGTAGACCAGATGGAAGCAGGAAATGAGTAACATTCATTAGCAATTCCGAATAAAAAGTGAGAAAGAGAGAGAGAGAGAGAGAGAGAGAGAGAGAGAGAGAGGCACACAGTAGTAGACCAGATGGAAGCAAGGAATGAGTAACATTTGCTAGCAATTCTGAATAAAAAATGTGTTTGTGTGTGTGTGTGTGTGTGTATGTGTGTGTGTGTGTGAGAGAGAGAGATTTAGCTTCCCTCCCGTATCTTGTATCTGTAGTATTTTTGCACTGGTGCATCTGGTTCATAATAAAAAAGTTATCACAGATTATAGAATTGGAACTGTTGACCCAAATGATGTATGAACACTCACGAGACAAATGCAAAAATATCATATTGTAATTATTGTTTGAGTTTTCATGAATTTTGTGTACCTAATCTATTCCAATGAAGTTCTACTCAACCATGTTAATGTCTCTTAGTAGTATTGGAGGAGAGAAATAGTTACTTGTTCATTCAAGGGCTTACAAGGAGTCTGTGGAAGTGTGTTTCCTATGGCATTATAATTCTGGGAATTATTAAACTATATTAGAAGATTAACTATCAACTATCTTAATAGGGTTTTCAAGGTTAGTGTCCCAAAAAAATGTGATTTTTTTACCCTTTTCTGTCACTGTGCCAAAAATAATATGCAATGCTTTTCATTTCCCTTTACCCAGAAAATCTCATCTAATGATGATTCTTTACGAAGTGAATAATCTTTAATTAGTCTATGGAATCTCCATATATATTTTTACTTCAACTTTTTTTCTAAAAAAGAAATATTATTCTTACGTTGATTTAAATTTTTTTACCATTGCAGATGGTATACTGCTGAAGGAAGTAGATCGACTTTTGAGACCAAATGGATACTTTGTATATTCAGCTCCACCTGCATACAGAAAAGACAAAAATTACCCACTTATATGGGAGAAACTGATAAATTTGACAACAGCCATGTGCTGGAAACTCATTGCTCAACAGGTCCAGACTGCCATATGGCTGAAACCAGATAATGAACCATGCCAGCTGCAGAATGCTGAGAAAAATCTATTGACTATATGCGAACCTATGGATGATTCTATACCATCATGGAAAACTCCATTAAGAAACTGTCTGAGGTTAAATAGTGAGCAATCATATATTCAGAAACTCCCTCCTAGACCTGACCGCCTTTCAGTATATTCCAAAAGTCTTGAGAAAATAGGTTAGTTGGTCCTTTCTTGTTCATGTAGACAAGCTATCTTCTCCTTTCATATCTGTTTATCTTGCTTTCCGTTTGCTGAGGACTTGGTAGTACATCATAATAATGGCACAATTTCCCAGTCACCATGCACTTTTATAAACCTTAACAGAGCACTATCTGCTTCCTTGCATATGCATGTTTCTTAAGTCCCTAGATTATTCATGGTAGATTACTTGATGTGTTAAGCTGTTCAATTTCTACAGAATACAATTATATGCCTTGAATAATGTGACAAGATACTAAATAGGTTGTGTTTGCATATGGTTATCAAATGAACTCATTGTAGCTCCCCACATCATTTCATATGATTGTCATCTGGATCCTGCAGCATTTATCAGGAATTCAAGTAGAAGCTAATAGGATATATTGGACATGATGTTTAAACAGCCATTTCTAGCAGAAGGTAATTGCATTGTGGTGTGATATGATGTTATTGGAATAAATTAATATACCATACTCATAGTTACGTTCTCTATGTAAACTATGCTTATATTAATTGACTACTGATGACATTTATATCAGTTAAGTTCTGGCAAAAGAAGACATAAAAAGAAGATTCAAATATTGTAATTTAAATATCTGTTTATGATTTGAGGTCGCTACATGCTTCCTGGAAAAAGATGATGGTATCTTTGTTCGGTTTTTTACCATCCTGTTACTTCAATTTCCTGGTAGGTTGCAGCAATTGCATTGCTTTTACTTCCAGTAGAGGAACCCCACTATTTGACTGATCCATTAGATTTAAGAACTTACAAGCTTGCAAATGAATTCCCAACATAAACGAAACTTAAGTACATTAGGAACATATGATACAGGCAATGATGGATTTGAACTGATAATCTCACCTGTAAAAATCCTAGAAGTGCTGCTAGAAAAGTTTGAGGGAAAGCTCCAAACTTAGTGAAAGAAAAGGGAAGTTTAAAAAGTTTCAAAACGGATTTAATTGGTGCTTTTGTGGTGAGAAATCTCAAAGAAAGAGAAGCTGAACTTTTATGGATGCCATGCAGCATGAATTTCTTGAATGGTCCAAAGCCTTGTCCCGGTAATGTTTTGTTCATATATGAGACATTTGATTCTTTAAAAGTTTAGGACAGATCTAGAGGCAGTCTGATTTTTGGCTTTCAGTTTGGGCTCCCTGGCTGTTCCGTTACCTTCCTCCTCTTTGTCATCTCATCCGTCCCCTACAAAATGACCCTGCTGCTAACATGAAAAGATAAATCAAGAGAGTGGGTGGAACTGATACTTGGGAGAGAATAAAAAGGGAGATATAAGTTAGGCAATTAATGAAGAGAAAAATTGATGGGACGAAGCTAATTTTTTATTAGAAGGATTCTCACATCCTTCACTTTCTCCATCTACGTGTATACAAAGGGGACGAACTTGATGACGAAGCAACTAAACATGACTTGATATTCAAGAGAATGATAGAACTCCAAATCTATTCAAAACTCTAAACAAATAAATTATTATGGAATATTCCAAACACCATGAATTTTTTATTAGAATGACTCTCACACCCTTCACTTACTCCATCTACATGTATGTAAAGGAGACTAACTTGATGACGAAGCAACTTAACATAACTTGTTTTCCAAGAGAAAGATAAAACTCCAAATCTATTCAAAACTCTAAACAAATAAATTATTATGGAATATTCCAAACATCATGAAGGAAGTGAGATTAACTCCCAACATCCTCCCTTAATTTAACTTCCTGTCTGAACACATCCTGAACAATTGTCTGAACTTGATGGAGACCTCTGATTTTAATGGTTTGTAAATATCTGCGATCTGATCCTCACCTTAACAGTACAAAACAATCTCTTTGTTCTTTACGAGATTGTCCATGGAAGACTGGGTAGAATTTGTTGAACTATTGTTGCAGTAGATCTCTCTTGCTTTAATTTGAAGATAATCCAATCCTTCATTAATCTTCTAAGCCAGACTTCTTGCCCTGCACAAGCCAATGCTGCAACTAAGTCTCCTCTAGGTGTTATGAGAGCAACAACTTCTTGCTTCTTCGAGGACCAGGTAAAAGCACTACTTCCAAGGGAAAATACATTGCCTAATCTACTCTTCTATTCATCCATGTCACTGGCCCAATCACTATCGGTGAATCCAATGGGCCCAGTATCATTGTTGTATGCATTGAAGATGCTGTGATCCACTCTTCTCTTGATGTGGTGCAGGATTCACTTTGTCACTTGCAAGTGAATTTGGGTTAGACTCTCTCAATATCTGTTGATCAGTCCAACACCATACGTGATGTTAGGTCTTGTTACCATCAAGCAGCAAAGACTTCCTAAAGGAGCGACAACTGGCTTTGAGTCCTCCATTTTGAACTTCTTGAGTATTTCACTTGCATACTTATTTTAAGAGATAAAAATTCCTTTATTGATTTGAGACACCTCGATCTCAAGATAATGAAACATAAGACCCATGTTAATCATCTCAAACTCATGAATAATGCTTCTTTTGAACTTGTCAATCATAACATAGTTGTTTCTCATAAAGATTAAATCATCAGCATACAAGGAAACAAATAAACATCTCCATGATTATTTTGCTTAATGTAAGGAACGTGCTCATAAGGAAACTTGTGAAAGCTGTTCTTCTAAAAAAATATCGATGCAAGTGTACCATGCATAAGATGCCTGCTTCAAAATCAATAGCTTTCAATTTGTACGATTTAGCTTCATGACCTTTTTACACATAACCTAGAGGTTGCTCCATGTACACTTCTTTAAGAAGGCCAAAGGAAGGCCAACTTTATGTCCATCTAATGAGTCTTTCATTGCTACTAAGCTATTAAAGCAAATAGGAGCCAAATAGACTCTAACCAGGCAATTGGAACAAACACTTATGGTAGGTGATGCTAGGCATTTGCCTCTAGCCTTTCACCATAGGGTACACAGAACTGCGTACTGGTACTGAATTGGTGCCGAACCGAATCAAACTGGTGGTTTGGACTGGTACACCAATTTTGCTCTTTTTTTTTTTTTAAAGTTTTGTCATAGTTTCTTAATCTTTTTCTTTTTTTATGTGGTATACTCAAATTTAACATTTTTTTAAAAAATTTACAATGCTTTTTATTGGTGTTTCGAAATACTTTATGCTATTAAATGAAACCAAAGTATATTACTATAATATTAATGCAAATGTAAGTAACCGATGACTATAAGGATATATTTTTAAATTACATAAGAACAAGAATTTTAAATGTATAAGTTATATATAACAAATATGTAATAGATAACACATATTGACATCTAATAACTAGTGGAGTATCTATGCTACTTGTAGATGTCGAGGTATTATTTGTAGTTTGGGCTTGAGAGGTCAACCCAACTCTTATGAGCATCGTGGGTTGGCTGGGTTAGATCGCCATATCCTGCTCTCCTTCATACCTCATTATCTTGCCCTTAGTGTGCAACTAAATACTGGCTTGGCCATGCAAAGATCACATTCGCAGAATCCGACCCGTAAGGATTGCGAGGCTATGGTACTGGAATGTAGGAGTTGCTTGAAGTCTCGGATGTAGAATATCTATAAGATGATGCATTCGATGAAGGATATTTATATCTATATCTCCTCTCTACCTCTCTCTCGCGATCCTCCTCTCCTTTCTCTCTCTCCTCCTCCTCTCTCTTGATCTTCATCACCCCTCTCCCCTCTCTTGATTTGTCATGATTCCTCTCTCGTAATGATGTCGATGATGATGATGTTGATGTCGATGATTAGGGATGTACTATGATAATTTTGTAGTTAAGGTTAAGGTTCGCCACTGGCAATATTGATGATGGCATCGAAGGAAGGTATGCCGGTTCCTTCTTTTCTCCTTTCGTCTCTCCCTCTCCCTTCCTTTCATCCCTCTCCCCCCTATTCCTTTCACTCCCCTTGGTTTTAGTATGCCTCTTGTTGGTATGATATGTCTTGGGACTGTACCAAACTAATAGTTAGCTTGTACGACTCTTGTTTGATGAACTTTGTTGATATCACTTTTGTAGGCCCACTTTTCAAACTCACGGTCTCACATTGTGTGCCACAAAACAACACTGCTGCAAACAAGAAAAGATAAAAGCAAGAGAGGAACTAGTACAGGGGAGTGCATAAAAGAGGAGAGAGAAATTAGGCAAATGATGAAGATAGAAATTGATGGAAGAAAACAAAATTTTTATTAGAACATTTGTCACACCTTTCATTGTACTCGAGCTACCTGTATATTTAGGAGACTAACTTGTCGAGGAAGCAACTTGAGTTAACTTGTTCTTCAAGAAAAAGGCAACTCAAATCTATTCAAGACTCTAGACAAATAAATTATTCTGGAATGTGCTAGAAGCTATTGGGAAAGTGGGATTCTAGAAGCTATGGGGAAAGTGGGATTAACTTCAAACACTCCCAATTAGCTGCCCTCTTTGGTTATGTGTTCTCTTCTTCTGTTTTTCGCCTCTCTCTTTAAATTCATGTATTTCTAGCCTCTCTTTGGGTGTGAGTGCTTCGAGTGCTCTTCTTTCGAGTTATGCTTCTGCTCTGGATTGTGTGGATTTGTCTCTATTTGCTTCTCTCTTTTTGACATCTCCCTCTCTAGTTGTGCTGCTCTCTTGTTCTGTACTTTCCCTCACTTCCTTACTGTTTGTATGGTCCCGCCTTCCCTTTCTTTGCTTCCCTTACTTTAGATAGGGTTGTACCACTTGAATTTTTTGAATTTCTTAGAATTGAAGTTGATGTGGTTTTGGTGGAAATTATTGGGTTTGCATTATGTAGTGTATTGGGATTGGGGCTATGTGGTGATGTTTTTGGAGGGAATGTGATTTGATTTTTTGCTTTGAGATTGGGCCATGTGATGATGTGTTGATTGTATGGAGTGGTTTAAATTTTGAATTTGGAGCTTGGTTGGTTCTTGGGATATGTGATGCTAGATTACTCTTGTTGTACCTTCATATTCTTAAGCAAGTGATTGGGTTGGCAAGTCTCTTCCCAATTCTCAAAGAAAAATAATGTTTTGTTCATGTCATTATCTAATATATTTAAACCAACACTAGAATGAAGATTAAAAGGCATGATATGCTATATCACTCCATACCAGTGCGTAGGGAGCACATTGCACCATATTAGTACTGAACTGATAAGCAGTAAAGGGGGGCGTATCAAATATCAGTATGCCAAACCAGTCCTTTACCAGGCACGTTGATATTGTACTAAGATGGCATCGTCATAGGGTTAGGTACTGAGATTGCAAACCTTGATAGAAATCTTTTTTTTTATCATCCAGATTTTGTGAAAGATTAAAGAGACATTTTGATAGTTGTTTATGTTTCAAGTGGTGCCTTGATATTTGTATCCGATAAGATGCAAGTTTAGGAGAAGAACCTCAAGCTGATCCAATAACTAAACCAGTAAACACTGGAACTTAGACAAGTAAATGAGCATATTTTAAACAGTTCGTTTGATTTTTTTAAAAAAATGTTTGTATGATGATCTTATGATCTGATTCAAAGTGAAAATGTTGGAGTGAATAAAATAAATGCAATCATTACTGATGCCAGGAAATAGGCCAATATATAAACTTAGGACCTGATTGGATACCCAATTACGATTTCTGTCATATCTCACATGGATTGTGGATGGGGAATTATTTGTTATTGTGTGATTGGGGAGGTTTTTGTATCTTCAATCTTGAGATATTTAGGATATTGTAAAGCACTTTTTTGATGGATTCTTCTTGACATCTCAGATTAATGAATTCCACAGCCTTACCAATCCCTTTCACTCTCTCTGCCTTCTCTGTGCAGCCAACTCCCATTCATGTGGGAGATATGAAAGGCTAAGATTGGTGACCATTGACCATGATCCAAACCAACTCCCCTGCCCCCAAACATTTCTTTCGAAATATGTTTTTGTTAAACAAATATAAAGCTGACTCCACTCATCGTATCCATACCAGTGAAATCTAAAAACAATTATTATCCTCAGCAGAAATAATTCAAAATAATTAGCTCGAGTTGATCATTGGATTATTTTTGGTATAAGCTTTTAGTTATCATTTATCAAAATGTACCTCTTTGCTTAGCCTGTTTTCAGGTTGCAATTTAGTTGACAGAATTTTGTAATACGTTTTTGACAGGAGTCACTCCAGAAAGCTTTGATCAAAACACTAGATTTTGGCAAGAACAAGTTGAAAAGTATTGGGGATTGATTGGTGTCAACAAGATGGAGATCCGAAATGTTATGGACATGAATGCTTATTATGGTGGATTTTCTGTGGCATTGAGTACCTTGCCCATGTGGGTAATGAACATAGTTCCAGCAACAATGAGCAACAGTTTGTCTGCTATATATGATCGTGGACTAATTGGAGCATTTCATGATTGGTAGGATGTTATAAATTCTTATATATTGTTATTGGGTAGGGATTCTCAATGTGTGATATTAAAATGTGTTGATACTTATTGTATAGGTGAGCCTTTCTCAACATACCCACGTACATATGATCTGCTGCATGCTTTTCATCTCTTCTCTCATTATAAAGATCATGGGGAAGGTTGTTTGGTAGAAGACATAATGCTAGAGATGGATCGGATACTTCGTCCTTGGGTAGCTTCCTTATTCCTCTTGCTTGCTTAAATGTAGCTTGTGTTTTTTGAGCTAATAAAATTTGATTGAAACTTCACTAATTTCTTTGATTTGTAATGAATGTAGTCTTTTGGCTTTTGTTAGATGGTAACCAGTATTTAGCTTGTGCATCATACATCCTATTGGTGGAGCAGAAAAGGAAAGTAAAAAAATAGAAATAAAAACAGAAAGGAATTTTTGGGAAAAGAGAGAGAATGAAAATATGGAGGGAATGCAAAAAATAGATGGATATGTTTCCAGAAAAGGAAAAATAGATGGATGTGTTTCTGCAAAAGGAAAGAATATAGGGAGAGTTATATATGGCTGAGTCTCTCACATAAGGGATGCTCTTGTGAGTATGTCAAAAACAGAGTCAAATGGGATTTGAGTCCAATCCTGGAGAGTTTCAATTACATGAGTAGAGACTAGAACCATGTTAAGCATCTATTAATATGGATTTAGAGAGACTTTTAGGCTCTTTATTAGCAAGGTTTCAAATATCTATTTTGGACTTTGCATTGGTTCTTTACTAGAATGGTATGGTAGTAGGTATTGACACATGGTTGGGCTGCATACTGTTTCAACACATTATGTAGAGATACTTAAAATCTGTCAGAATGGTGCAGCACTGTGTACCATCCTGTTCTGGCACAATTTGGAACCTTGCTTTATAGCCTTATATGCTGGCTGTGCCTAGGTTATGGGCATAATTTCAGTGACATGTTTGCAGACTAAATCCTATATTGTTAGTTTTCAACTTGTTACTGCTAAGGAGTAGATACTAGATATGATACGAAAGATCTTAAAATATGTAAACATATAGAGCATGCTGTACGGTGCTTCTTACTGCTGAAGATCTGGTATGTTCAATCTTGAGATTCAGTCTGTCACCATTGTATTTGGTTCCCTTGAGGCCTTGACTTTTAGTATACACATAACTTAAAGCCAGGAATAAATGAGCATTTTACTTCTTATTTAACTAGATTAGAAAACAGTCATCCCTAATGCTTTTGCATTTCTGAGGTTCCACTGGCATATCTGGAAATGGCTGAAAGTCTGCCAGATGTTTTTGCGCAAGTGGCATGCTCGCATAAATGAAAAATTCCACAAATGGTAAAGGCAGTTCTCCTAGGATACAATTTGAACATGAAAGACAGATTAGATGTGTTTTTGCAGTGTTATTTGTGGCAAGATAACATGTTAGATTTGAATTACAGATTGCTACTTTCTTTGCAGCTTGGTATATCTAGAAATTCCAAAAATCTTGCTGAACAGTGGACTAGGTAGTCTTTAGACATTTGACTTTTTATTTAAGGTATTTTTTCTAGCTGTCATTATGATGGTTGACTTGGAAAGTGTTGATATGAACTAAATATGATTTTTAATTGATAAACTAATTCAAAAATCAATCTAGGAACAGATAAAACAAAAATGGGAGGAAGAAAAATAGTTGGAGGATGAAAGTCAAGAAAAAGGATGGTCCGGATGTGTGTAAAAGCTAATACAGATGAGAGGTGGTCACAAGATGTTTAAACATTCTTAGTTGAAGTCTGAAAGTTTTGTAACTTGAACGAGGCTCTTTGACTTGTAAATGGTTTTTATACTGTCAGATATCAAGTAGCTGATGCCAAAACTAGGTACAGACGATCAAACTACAGTAGCAGAACTCCTGAGTCACAGAGGAGGAAGATGAGCCACAGAGGAGGAGGAATTTATCTTTGATTCTTTTCCTTTTGCAAAGCTTCATTTAGATCTTGCAAAGATGACAAATTCTTGAGTTTAGGTGTCATGGACAACCCAATAAGGTTTGAACACAAATGGAGCTGCCACTTAAAGCAGGAGATGATTGTGACAGCTGCTTGTTACTTGAGGAGTCCAAGGTACACAATTTAAGTACTGATGGATGTTTAAAAGAAAATTTGCCAAGGATGTGATGGAGACTAAAAATGCTTATGAAGGAGACTAAAAGAAAGAAGTAGCTTTACCAAAGCACACTGGGACTTGACAAGGTTATAGAGAATCTTTGAAATGCATATTGCATGTTGAATTTGATTCAACAAGGCAAAATTATTATTGCATGGCTGGTCCATATCAAACTAACAACAGCTGCAAATTATTTGTATTAGATATTGGTATCTGTTAAGAATTCTATTTGTGGAATACTATGTAGTTTTAAATTATTTATGAACTGGTTTAAAGTCTAAGATCCTTCCAAATCTATGAAGGGATGGAGCTCCAGAAGTGATAAGAAGGGTGGCCTAGTGCATGACGTTCCCACCATTGTAGGATTTGGAGAGAGTCCGATATACCTAGCCTTAACTATGTATGCAGAGGATGCTTTTGTATTTCAAACCTGTGAGAATTAGGCCACAATGGAGCAATCTTACTGTTGTGCTAGGGCTCACGCTTATAAAATTAGGAGTAAAATACAAATTACTACCGTGTGGCTTAAGCATTATCAAATTGCACCTATATAGTTTAAAATGTTACACTTAACTACTACATGTTTTAAGTTTTATCAAATTATGCCCATATGATTTGACTTGTTACTCTTAATTACCATATGTTTTAAACACCATCAAATTATACCCACATGAAAGGTTGGGCATATTAAGTAAAGCTTGAGTAGGTTTAAAATAAATGAGTGGTTAAGTGTAACATTTCAAATCACATAGATGTAATTTGATAGTATTTAAAATATAAAGTAGTTAAGTATAACATGTCAAATTATATGAGTGTAAGTTGATAGAATTTAAAACACATGCTAGTTAAGTGTAGCATTTGAAGCCATATGGGTGCAATTTGATAATGTTTAAACCACAGGATGGTAATATGCATTTTACCCTAAAATTAAAAGGGGTGCAACACCCATCATGGTACTACTCTCGTCCAAGTATTGCTAACTGTGGAATTCTGATGGGATGTAGTGCACCAATGCTAGTATAATCGCACTTGAGTGCCAGTAGTGATGGGGAGGTGAACATAGATAGTTAAAAGAGTGCCGATTATAAATGTATTTTTACCTATTAACATATTCCACTTTAAACTAGTAAAGATCAAGTATCGAGTCTTGAAGTATTGTTTATCATAGCCATGCTTGTCTAGGGTTCGCATGCTAAGCATATTATGCATTTGTGCTGTATTTTTTCGACACTTGGCATGGAGAAACACACAAGCCTGTAAAAGATTCAGAACTGTCATGGTAAGATGCGTTCTACTTTTCATTTTCTTGTTTCTATTTTTTCTCCAAACGTAAACTGATTTTAATTTCTTTTTATGTGAATAGACAATCTTTTGTAAAGAATCTATAGTCTTTTACAGAAATCTAGGATTACAAATATTCTAGTTGTATTCATGTTCACTGTAATTTAACTTGTGCATTACTTTAATAATATGTCCTGTATATTAAGATTTACAAATATTTTGTACATTAGCAATGCGGATAAGCTCAAAATTGATGATAAAAACTATAGAGGAAAATTTAACTACTTTTACAAATTAATAACATATTTGTGCTTATGCTGGTAGTATTATGGGAATCTCAGTAACTGATAGTGTTTTGGAAAACCTAGATGCTCAATATTGAGGATAGAAACCATAGAGCTACATTTAACTACTTTCACACAACATTTTTCAAGTATTGTGCATATACTGCTATAGGAAGCTCAGTTACTGATGGTGCTGTGAAAAGTTTATGTGCTATGAAATGACTTATAGTATTGTGATGACCTTTTATCATGATCATAGTAAAAAAGGAAAAAGTTCTTAACCACATATGGTAGAAATGTTGGTTGTTTGGGATGGTTGGGTGCATGTTTTAAACAGAATGCACGGTGCAAACTCATTGCTATTTATTGGCCTTTACTGATCCATGTCAAAGAGGTAGACATCAATTTGGTTTATTGCATAAGCATCTGCAGGCATACAAAACATGAAAATGTAAGCCTTGTACGGTAACCTGCTAGCTTGCTACTTATTACAGTTTTAGATGGCAGATGGGCAGTAAGTCCTTGTGGAATGCAGTCTTCATTGTTGCATATTCTTATCCGTTCTTTCATAAGCTTGTGGAATGCAGTCTTCATTGTTGCATATTCTTATCCGTTCTTTCATAAAAAATCATTGAAATGTCTTCATCTTTTCTTGCAATAAATACTTTGTGTTGGGAATTTGTTAAGCTTACTTGATTACTTAATATAATTTTCTTTTTGATATTTTTACAAGGTTCGCAAAATTGGTACTGAGAATTATATCAGTACATTACTAGTTCAGTATGGTACAGTATGCACCTCATACTGAGATAAGGAGTCAACATATTTTCTCACTCTCAGCTAGTACTGCTCGGTACCAAACAATATAGGTTGGTATCAAATGGTATGAGGTTGTTCTGCTTGGTTTGAATTGGTTTAGCTCATATCGAGTTGAACCCTAGTACGGTACCGGTGCCATATGGTGCGGTCGGTATTAGTAGACCTTGCATTTTTATGATAATTGAGATTGTATTTATTTATCAGCTAGAAATTTCACGGTATATAGAATTTTCAAGCGAGTAAGAAAATAAATTAGATGAAAATTGCATAGTACTTAGGGACCTTTAGACAGGTAACACTCTAGGGAAGGAGGTGAACACCCCAGAATAAACTAGAAATTGCATAGAAGAGAAGATATTAATCTACATGTTAGATCTTAGCTATAGATGGAGTGTAGATGCATTTAAAATGGACTGTTATTATTGTGAATAAAGAGGATGGTGAATTTGGTATCATTCTTCTAGCTAATCCTGACCTAGCTGGAGAGGGAGAGGGAGAGGGGGAGAGCAATTTGTATTGGTAACTGACCTTTCCTCCTATCAGGAGCAGATATTTCAATTGTATCATGTGTATTGTGTTTGATAGACTAATTATTTCCCTACTCATGGAAGCACATGTAGCAGGAAGCCAATCAAATCTATACAAAGAACCAACTGCTTTTTGATGTATATACCCAGTTTAATATGTAACTTAATAAATGAAGTGATGAATATTGCATGAAGCTATTATAGTATGATTGCGTAATTGAGAGATTGTAAGAGCCCTGTCTGAAGTTGAGATGTTTCAGGTTCAACACCATTTACTGGTTAGAAAACAATGAGTCTAAGACTAAAAGTAAGTCCTATAAATACTATGTTTTGAGAGTTAAAGAAAATCAAGAAAATCTCTAAGTTGGTCCAAACGGTGGAAAACTGACCAGACTGATAATTCCAGGAAATCGATGATAACATACTTATCCTAAAGCAAAGAAACCAAAGGTTTGTATCCTGACTTTCCCTAAATTATTTATGAACTAACTGATTTAGGATAAGATTCTTCAAATATTCAGAAGTTGAAACTTTGGCAAGAGAGAGAGAGAGAGAAATTTCAGGAAAAGAGGTGTTGGTTTCACAGATAAAATCTCCAAGAAGAATGGTTTGTAGCATAAGATTAAAGAGAAGATTTGCATAGAAAATTATCTAATAAAGTTGATATTCCTAAAGTCTTCCTTCTATATTATGATATAGTTTAATTTTAAATTGCATAAACCGTGCAGTCTAGATTTTTTAATTTACATGGGAGAAAGTTATTGCATAGCTAGAAAAAAATGTCCTTCCCTTTGGGAAAATTACAATTTAGTGGAAATTCTAATTCTTTTCATTGTGACTGATGGGTAAAAGGTTGTGGTTAACAACCATGAAATAAATGTTGAATTTACAATTGCAAAGTTCTCTATCAACTAGATTTTCCAATACAAGGGTTTGCTATTGGGAAACAATTTAAAGGAAAGTGGCAATCCCTTCTAGTTACCTAAATATTAGGATGCTACCAACCTATTCTTCTCTTCAGTGTCGAGCAATAATCAGAATTGGTTTTGGGCTTTATCAAGCAAAACTTTCAGAAAGAAACACCATCAAAAATTCCATTTGGGTATCTTCAAACCTCATTGAAAGTTACCATTCTCCATTGTGTTGAGAGTAACAAGAATGGACAAGCAGAAAAGAATACCATGCTTGCAAAAAAAGTTCCAATTAGCTGCTAGCAAATATATATTTATGGTGCTCTCTTGTAGATGAGGGTCTATCTATTTATAAATTTTCTCATGAGAATCCTTTTGATATACCGATCTCTTTCATAAGACTCCTTGTAGGTCTATTATATCTTACCCTATCTATCTTAAGCAATAGATAAGTGATCCCATATTCAAGTTTATTCCAAAACTCTTAGATCAAGTTGACCCAACCGTGGGCGCCTCCAATTTGGGTCCCTGCCCGAATGGCCTACACCAACATTGAATTTTCAGAAGACTTAACCCTGAAAGTTCCCTTAATCCAAACCCAGAGATTTGGGGTCTGATTTGGATCTAGGCTGACCTGACCTGACCCTATATCCCCTGTAATGTGACTGTCAGCCTAATCCAACAAACCCAAATTATCAGCAACTTCAGGCTGATCTAGACTTTCTATTATTGTAAATTTTTTGACTGTTTCTTATCAAATACCTTTATCTTTGTATATTTATTTTGATGTATCAGTATTGAGAATTAAATCCTTTATACCTGTTTCCTAGAATCAAGACCTTGATTATTTAAGTCATTTAAGATAGTTAAAACTCTCACACTCAAATTCCAATTCACTTGTTAAATTCTTTTTCCTTTTATTTTTTGAAAAAATGAAAAGTAACTGTGCTTTTTGTTGGCCTCTTTTCCGGGTAAGCGAGAGAACATCAAACTGACTAGCTTGGATGAATGTGTGGGCATGATATCGAATTCTTACCAAAAGTGATGGATGTAATATGGTCCTACTATCTTGAACTATCTTGAACCTTCAAGAACTTCCACTACTATGATGCTACCAACTCAAAGAAAGCAATGGGGTAAAGTAAATTATTGCCGTACTATCTTGAACCTTCAAGAATTTCCACCATTATGATGCTACCAACTTGAAGAAAGCAATGGGGTAAAGTAAATTATTAAGAGACTAGGGTAAATAAGGATAATAAGAATCAAGATCCAAAGACATGTTCATTGTCTGATGTTTCAAAAGAGTCCTTTACACCTATTACAATTTCATATTTATATATTAAATGCTAGGACAGATGTTTTGATCCTATTTTGATACTTGACCCTCTAGGTTCATGCCACATTAAGCACCGCTATCTCTAATTATGGCTACTTTTTGTTTCGCCACGATATAAATATCTTTCCACTTGCATTCAATTTCTTGATAACCATCCCCCTACCATATGCAAATATCCTATAAATCCTTTCGGTTGATGATTTCTCACCCCTTGTTTGCGGCCTGATTAAGTATTGCCCTCCATTCTGGTACTTGGTCTATGCTTTGCATGTATTGGTTTCTACGTATATTTGTCCTATGCTTGGTAGTGACCTGTACTCAGCCCATTGTCTCTCATATTTATGATCAATCTACTCTAGTGTTCAAACCGAGCTTGGTCTATCATCCGACACTTAAGCGTCCAACATGCATTTAGATCACACCAGCAATTAGTCTGTCTTGGCTGAGATTTTTATATAGGTACTCTCTTCCAAGGCTGCCATCAGTCGGCCTATCTATGACATGTCATCATGGGATTCATATCCAACTCTCATGGTTCCTGGCCATTGGCTTGGATGTGGTGTAAACAATGTTGGTCGTTTTCAACTTCTTTTGTTTTATGGTTGCAAATTCATGATATGAAAATATTATTATTATTTTTTTTATAAGATATCAGTCTTTAAAATTGAGCCTTTTGTATATCTGTTGCCTCTGATCATGATTTAGATCAATGGAGGCCCTATTTGGATTAGCTGCTGGAGCACCTTTAAATGGCTGTTGGTAGCTGTTGGCCAACAGCGAGTCCAAACAGGCTACACGCCAGATGCTTCTCAATTTTTGCTTCTTATTATACTTAACAATCCTACCACTTTACATAAGTTGCTCTCCAATGTCTCTTTATCTGTTGAACTACTACTCAAGGTTTTACATAGTTGTAATTTAATATATCAATCTTCGAACATAAACCTTCGTACACCCATTTCCTATTATCAAGATCTAGATTTTGTTATCCATTTGGAATAGTTATAGCTCTCATAATTATCAAAATTTGCTGCATATATCGTTTAGTTTACCTTTTGAATGCAACCATTTTTTTCTTCGAAAAATAATTTTGCTCTCTAATAGTTTTTTTACAGTTGAACTTCTACTAGAAGTGTTGTTTGCAAATTCATAATCTGTTGTTAGATATTGAAAATCATTTCTGAGGAAATAACTCTTTTAAATGCGCCATGCTTTGATGAGTGAGAACTGATATACTCTTGTAATTTTATAATTTTCTTGTTTCTTTTGCCCTTCTAAATTTACATTTCTCACATGCTTTTGTTATTAATCCAATTTCAGTAAAGGTCTTCATGCTTTAAGAGTACAAAGTCTTCTCACACAGTTTTAACATTACAGGGTTTTGTCATCATAAGAGATAATGACTCTATCATTGCAAGAATCAGAGATCTTGCACCGAAGTTCCTTTGGGAAGTCACAACTCATAAGTTGGAAAATGAGGATAAGAAAATGGAGCCCGTGTTGATTTGCAGAAAGAAGTTTTGGGCCGTTATTTGAGGTATACATAAACTGTACATACATTGTACCATGTTGCTGTATTTTGAATTGGAAGCTAGATTAGGCTTACAGATTTCCTTCTAGCCTGCAGATGCATGCGAAAATTGATGGGACACCTGGTTTTCAAGCATTGAACTTATGTTCTCTAGATTCGTTTGAATTGTTTATTTGATGAAGGAACAAGAAATAAGTTCCAACCTATCTGGGCAGAGAAGTTTTGTCTCCAGTTTGAGGTGTGCTTTCATTTAATGGCATGCAGCTCTTTCCAACCCAAGGCAGCATGCACGTGCAATGACTTAGCAGGTTATAATAAATCAATTCTTGCTATACCTTCTGTTGTTTTTTTGTTATAATCTTTGAGCTTTTTAAATCTGTCTGTGACCTAATGTAGAACCAAGTTGTTTCTAGATAAGTTCAAGAAAACAAATTTGGAGTGTTATTCTGTTTGTATAGTATATAATATTCTTAACCATGCTTATTTTGTTGGCTATAGAAGAGTTAAACTCAGTCTAAATTGAAATGGGTAATGGGTCATGTTCAGATTTCATCTTGGTGCCAGGACTTGCCATTGTCAACACATTGGTATTATGGTTTTAAATTTTAAATGATTTGAGTGTTTGCAAATGAAGTCATTGTTAGTGTTTCCTGTTCAGAGACAAACAATAATGCAGTGAATGCAAAAAAGCAAGTCATTCCTTGAATAAATATGTTGCCTCTTTTCAGCCAATCAGATGGAATGGGTGGTTTGGTTGGTTATAATGATTCCAATTCTGATGGTGGCCTGTACGGTTCCTTTCTGATATGGGCTGTAATCATTCCAATGCTGGCCTACGTTGTTTGTGCAGTATTAAATTGCATGCATTGGTTTCAATGTTCTTATTGTTGATATAACTTGCTGAAGTCAGTATTGCTTTTTCTTCTATGCAAATTTTGGAAACAAGCTTTGAATTGCATTATTTGGCTGATGCGTGCACTTGATGTTCGTCCATCTGAACCTTATCAAAGACTAATTTAAATCATCTATGAGAGAAATCAGGAATGATTACCGCAGATACCAAGTATTACTATTCCTGAGGGATATTGCTATTAGCAGTGGACAACAAGGAGATGACAAGTTTTTTTATTGAAAATTGAGGCTCATTAAAGCAATTGCAATGTGTGGCCTTAGGACTCATCCTCTTTGTGACTGCATTCAATTGGAGAGCAAAAATGTTAGGCATGGTGCTTTTTTGCTGCGTGACAACTACGTTAGTGCATTGGTTTCAGCTCGAATGGCATCTATCCATCCAGCCTCAATTTCAGCCTTTTGTAAAGTTAGGGATATCCACTGGAAAGGCAATCATATGCTGTGGATATGCGTAACAAAAGAAGATGCGGGTGATTGTGAACGAGACTGGTTAGGATGCTGTCCTGATAAGCTGATAATGTAAGCAGGAAGAAGAAACATCCTCATGCCCTTTATGCTTTATTTTAGGCTACTTGAGTAAAGTGCTGTTGGTTGGATATCTAGCCCTTTCTCGCTTCAAATTGGTTTTCTGCCCCCTTCCAATGTTACCATATGAGCTAGGAGCATACATGGGTTTAGGTCAACTTAAGAACCCAAATCAGACCGATTTGGTTCGGTTAGTCTGGTTTGGGTTCGAATTCTAAAGAGGATTGAGTTGGTTCTCGTTAGATAAACTTTATACACACACATCTATAGAGAGAGAGAGAGAGAGAGAGAGAGAGAGTGCATGCACTTGGCTTTAATTCAAAAAGATCCTTAATGAAGACCAATCAAACTTAGATTTGAATGATTAGACTTATACATTGATAATCCAAGTCGTTAGATGCAATTTACTACTTTTAACATGTTTATTGTGCAATTTGAAAATATCTAGCATATACATCATATGGTTAAAAAATTGAATAATTTAAATAACCTAAAATAATATACTTTTTTAAAGATATTGTAACTATGGAGGACTATTATTATTCAAATCTAAATTTGATCATATTTGAGTGTAGATCATTTTGAATGCAGTCAAGTCAATCTCTTTTTCTTTATAAATATGCACAAAGAAAGATGTTCAAGTTACACTTATAGTAACTTTTATAAAGTTATATCTTTTTTGAATTAAATGATTGAGATCTCATATCCACGATCTTGGTTATTAGATTTGATTAATAAGCTTTAAGATACTTACATACTAAAAATCATATAATTTGAAGGCTCCTAATCCTATCAAGTTATTAATAATTAAATAATATAAAATAATATATATTTTTTAACACTTGATGTATAGGCTTTTAGTCTCTAGATCATATTATTTTTGATAGAATCATTAGAGGCAGTAAATTGCAACCAACAACTTGGATCATTAATACAGTATTTAATTCAAAAACAGTTTAGCTTTATCAAAATTACATTAGGAGTACCTTGATTCTAACCCATATACACATACATACACACATAAAAATAGCATATAACACGTGTGCATACACTCAGATGGTATTATGTTTAGCTCAATTTTTGCTTGTGCTTGCATTAAATGTTTGAATGATTGAATGATGTTTACTCTCTTTTTTTCTCCCTTTACTAAATTTTTTTTTTTTGGTTCTCTCATCTTTTTACTATTTATAAAACAAATTTACTGTTAGCTTGATAGAAATGGAACTTGTCACCATTTGCTAGTTTTTAATATATATTTTTTAATAAATAAAATATATTTTTATTTTTTAAAAAATAAAGGATAATTCAAGGACTAGCTTGAACCAACCTATACTTAATTGGGTTGGGTCCAGCATTTATCATTTTGTTTCCGATTCCAGAAATCAAGAATCAGCTAAGGTAGAGTCACTTCTAGATAAGTTACTCACTTGAACCAACCTGACCTAGGTTCATTCCTAATTTGAGCTAGATGTGTGTCACAATTGAGTTTTTAACCCCAATCAATTTAAGTATAAAATTCACAGAACCTAATTAAAATTATAAGTACATATGATTCCTTGTTTGATAGAAACAAGTGAATACAATTAGATTAAAATTAGTTCAAAAATCCAGATTTAGTCTGTTAAAAAACTTGTTCTGTTGACTGAAAAGAGTCAGTTGGATCTAAATCAAGAGGTAAAGCTAACTCACAATTGTTTTAGGATATGCACAGCTAGAGGTGGCAAATCATGCCAATAAATCATAAATGGATCATATCAACTTAAAAAGTATAATTGTGTTAGAAATCTAGACCCAAACATGGCTTGTGCATTATACTAGTTACATGACATGTCTCATATAACCCATTTAATAAATAAATCGTATTCAAGTTGATGCGAATGTATGATTTATTTTTAACAAGTGCAACTTCAAATCAGATTTTACTTTACTAACTCGCATTTTAGGTTTTATCTAATGGAATGCTGAAATATCCAAAACGCCATCTATTTCTTCTTGTTTTTCTTATATTTTGCTTATTATATATATAGAAAAAAGATATATAAGTAATATTTCAACATAAATTAAATAGATTTAACGATTCATGCTCGAATTTATTGATCATATTATATGAGTTGATTCATTTAATAATCATATTAATTACAGATTAATTTATCACTTTAAGATATAATTTATTTATTAATTATATTTAATAAATTAATTTATTTTTGATTTAAATTTATTTTTGCTCAACTAAAATTCATTAAGTTGGTATTCATACCAAGTTTGTGTCCATGTCCAAAACCATCATCCCAAGGCTCAGCCAGTGTTAGTTAAAATAAGTTTTAGCTGAGCAAAGGGGCAATAAGTTGGAAAGGTGAAAGGACCCTACGAGAGCCCGTCCACTGTTATTTCGGTCTCGAACCCCACCCACCCACTCTCAATAATAGGTCATGCTCCCCTAGTGCAGCCGTTGACCCACTTCCCCATCACCTAGCATCCCTCCCTCGCTTCCAACTCCGATATGACCATTATACCTCAGCATCCTCTATTAGTGATACAAGGAAGAAGAAGGACCTCATCTTCTTTCCATAAATGCTCTCAGGTCCTTTGAAAAGAGTCTGTCCCTTGATCAGCCATGCTGGGCCTAGCATGTTGCCACTACCAACCACGGTATTGTTGGAGGAATATTCACCAAACTCTCAGGCAATAACCTCCACCAGCCTTCGTGCCGTGAGAAACAGCAGGACAAAGAGGTGGATGTGTCAAAGTCTAGTTAGGATGGAAACCATATATCAATCTTTTCAGCCTTATAATTCTTTTACATGTTCAGTTTTTTCTGGAACAGTAGAGGCATCTGTGATGTACCTCTATGGAATCCTGTGTGTCGACCTTATTTCTATTTTCTGATCCAGCGGTAGGTTGTTTGACTTCAATGCAATTAAATAGGCTTGGGGTGGTATCCCAGGAGATGTCCTGCCCGGTCTGTCACTGGTTGTGGGTTAGGCCACCTCATGGTAAATTTGGGGTTAATGCTCCATCGTTGCTCATGCGGTTCACATAATTTGTGATCTGCTTGCAGGTTGCTGTGGACCATTCTAGGTACCATGGATTGAGCTCATCCATTTCTTTCAAAACCAACTAAAAGTATACTGGCCTAAGGCTGAGAATATGTTAAACTACTTTTCCTCATGCAAAATGACAAGAGTAATTGTAGCAGTAGCAATATTAGAAGTAATAGTGATAGTAACGATAGTACCATACTGTAGCCAGCTATGTTAGAAACCTGGTGAGCTAGCCTGAGTTCAAAGACTTATGGCTTAGATGCCATGCAAGATCGGAGACAATGGAGTGCTAGGGGCTCAATTTGGACCAAGTAATATTAACATTGGAATTGAAACCTGAAGCGGATTTTCTGGTCTATTCTGTAACTAATGGTTGATTCTGTACTAATTGGCTACTTAATTGTTCCCAATGCATGCCCAGAGAGAAGGGGATGGGATAAGGGTGCAAAGATGAGTTTAGGAGTGAAATGAGAGGAGAGGAGAGAGAGCTTTGCCCCTACGCAAAAGGGAGTAAAACAAAAAGGGTAATCAACCAGTTGACCTACCAAGGCACCTTTGGCACTAATGGTTCTCAAATTTTAGCAAGCTTCCTGAGGCCACAAATTTGGCAGGGCAATTTTCTCCCCAAATTGGGCTTTAATGTCATCTTATACCTTAGGCTTTTATAGATACATGTAGCTAGCGAGGTGCATTTCAAACCAATCATGCAGCTGACTTAGCTATATTATTTAGTTTGGCATTGGTTGCAGTGAAGCTTCAATTGGCTCATCTGGAATTTCATCTTTCATCGTAGCTGTACCTCATCCGGCAGCCAAATTATTTGTTACAAACTAATTTTAATAGGTATAATATAATTAACATAATATAATTCATATAATATAAATGCCGATGAGCTATAAAATTCAACTAAGATCTCTTGAGTACCAATAGCGATAATTAGATGAACGATGAGTTATAAACCGAAGCGGTGTTCAATCTACTTGATTTTACGAAGAACTTCATAT
The DNA here is from genome assembly GCA_017589505.3 of Metroxylon sagu. NCBI lineage: Eukaryota > Viridiplantae > Streptophyta > Magnoliopsida > Arecales > Arecaceae > Metroxylon > Metroxylon sagu. The sequence goes on along the minus strand of JACVBY030000435.1, from coordinate 432,892 downwards.
ATATGCTTCTACAAGAATAAAAGAAAAGCGTTAGAGGTGATTGAAGACTATCCAATTAATACCTTTCGATGCTTAAGACAGTGAGAAAGAAATATGAAGGAACGGACCTTAAAGCCTTTCTTCTCTAAGAAGTTGGAAGAAAAGTGAAGTTATGAGGCTTACAACCAATTGAGATTAGGAGGAGAGAGACAAAAAAAAAGATTAAAAAAAAAAAAAAAGAATCATTTTACTTTTAAGTGAGATTTTTTTTATAAACAAGTTTAAGTCTTGATGTAAGATTTATCATTGAATGGGATAATTTTATTTACCACGGACTATACTTTTTTTTTGTGTAAAAATATGCAAGATGTGATTATCATCCTCTCTCATTTTTCTATTGAACAAAATAATTAGAGGCTGCGTTGGTCGTATATTCTTTTGATACAGTCTAGTCACTGTATGTGTTGATTGATGTGCCTTAAGGGCTACATATCCTTTTAGTCGGATGTTAGTTTGACACCAAACAAGCTCCATGCATAGCTCAAATTACACGTAAATAATGGTCGTCACTAACCGAGCAACCTCAGAGACATCAGCTTAGGCGAAGCTGTATGCTGGTCCATGCAGCACCGCTGAGCCTCTCGGCGATACAGAAGGAACGAACGAGGCGCCGGTGGCTCCCGTCATCACTCCGGCCCCTCGCACGTGGGAGTCGACGTCTCTAGCAGAGCTGACAGGACCAGTGGCGCCACACGTGTCGATGCTCTGGCGGGGTTACTGCTAGGCCACGGAGCCTGCGTCCGCTGACGAAAACGCGTGTCGACACCATGGACGTCTCAAGGCTGGTTGGCCTGACGATTTTCGTATGGACGTCAAACTTATCTAACGTCCTTCTCAGGGCCCATCCCCCTCTTCTTACGTCCCATCACATCCCGCTCCCCAAGAAATCATATTAAAATGGCATGGCGGACGTCTGAACGCTGGATTGTGCGATGATTTATTTTGTTCGGACATTCAAGCTTTTTCTACGTCCTTTCAAGCCCCATGCCCCTCCCTCTTCTTACGTCCCATCATATCTCCCGCCTCAAGAAACCGTCCATGATTAAAATGGCGAACATCTAGACGATGGATGATTTGTTTTGTTTGGATGTCAAACTTATTTTGCGTCCTCTCAGGCCCCATCCCTCTCCTCTTACGTCCCATCACGTCTCTCACCCGAAGAAAACCCTCCATCATTAAAATGGCTAGTAGAGCAGCGCACGTCCGCTGGCTCCCGTATCGCATGTCAGTCGCAAAGCCGAGTTACACAGCACATCAGAGATGTCACACGGAGCGAAGCAATCCGGATAAAACGGACCGGATGAGACCTGACATAGCCCACCTAATGGGCTATACTGGACTATCCTAAAAGACCCATGGGTCCTGCAAGTACAATGGCCCATCACATATTGGCATGATACATGGCTTGTTTATGGATGATGCAATAGGCACCAACGGTCTAGCGCAAGAGACTGTGCCCATTAGGCATGCCTGGCTTGGTATGTTCTATGTGTGAACACGCCAAACTTGCTAGACTAACCTGCCCATCGCTGGACTAACACGTAGGCATGGTTCATTAGGTACGCACTTAGCAAACTTGAGCTTGATAGATATTTTCTTAAAAATTGATAAAAAAGCTAATTTGAGAGTATTTTTATTTAATTTTTAAAATAAATTTTTTTAACTGCTATAAATAGTCAGCTTTTAAGGATATTTTGGTCTTTTGATCAAAAAAAATCTATTTACCTTTCCTAATAGTTATAAATGATTGGTTTTTAAGATTATTTTGATCATTTAGAAGCCCTCCAACCTTTATAAATGGGCTCCAACTTTTTTTCCTCACTCCACCATATCAAACCATAAGCCTTCTTAACATCTTCTAAGCTCTTTTTATTTTTCTACAAGCCCTCCTAATCCTTTTAAGCTGTCTTAATGTTTCTCTAGCCGTCCTAATCTCTCTATAGTCTCTACTCTTACTCTCACAATCGATAATATCTCATCACCAATCCATGGTCAAGAGTTTGAGTTTGATATCGATATGATGAAGTATGGGACACACCAATTACAAACTAAACCCAGTGTCTCTAAGCTTACTATTGCCATCGATGCTAGATTGACCAATAGGTCCAAGGTTAGACTCAGGACTTCTAAAGTCTGGTTATACTTTAAAATAAAAAAGAAACCAGCAAAGGACTTCGTAGAGCCTATAAAGTTTGCAGGAAAGATTATAGCTATGATACTTTCAAGAGAACATGTCACTTGGTTCAACATTGGAAGAAATAGTAGAGTGCAGCTTTTGACACCACCTAATTTCAGAATAAAATTAGCCAAAGAGGTGAGTTAGGAAGATTTTTTTTTTTTATTCTCAAGAATTAAATAGGAAGAAATTATTAAAATTTATTGTAGAAAGTAAAATGCCTTTTATTTTTGCAAAAAATTCAAAATTTAAAAAACATATAAAAGCTGCTTTAAATCCCGTATTTAAAAAAATTTCTAAATATTGCTAAAGCTAATTGTTCTAAACAATATTTTGAAAATAAAAAATATAATTGCATATGTTAAAAATTTTGATAGTAGAATAGCACTAACATTTGATATTTAGACAAATGCTGTTGAATTATCTTATATTTATATAACCACATATTTTATTGATTGTGATCGAGTAAGATAAAAAAGAAATTTTGGTTTTAAATTAATTAAACATCCACACATTGCTATCACTATCCATGCTCTTATCATGCAAATGGTATGTGAGTACCAATTCAGTTAGTTTAGATAATACTTCTAATAATAATGTTACTATTGAATTACTCAAACCGCATCTGCATCCCATCTTAAATGAAAAATTATTTCATATTAGATGTGTATGCCATATTATAAATTATTTTTATATTGGTTTAAAAGTTATTGAATCATATATATATATATGTATAATCCTCAGAAGTTGGAAGATATGAATTTAAACCTTCATGCACCGCCCATTGATTAAAATGTAAACCATTTTTATTAGATGTAAAACATATATAGAATTCTACATATTTAATGTTATAATTATATTTTGAATATAAAGATATTATTATTATGTTTTGTAATAATCACTTCCCTAGTGAGTTCCTATATTAGATTATCGTTGGCTTAATTCTAGTATTAGTATACAATTTTTATAAAGTGTTTATGAAGTTACTGATATTTTATCTAGTACTTATTATCCTACCTCTTTTCTAATTTTGCAACAAATATATAATATTATTAATTATTTTTTAGAATATAAGAAAAGTGAAAGTTTTGAAAATGTAATTTTACTAATAGAAATAAAATTAAATAAATAGTAGGAAGAAATTTTATTTATTTTTTATTTAGCATTCATATTTATATTGTTTAGCTTTACTTATGGATCCTAGAGTTAAGTTAGATGGTTATATAATATTAGAAGTAATTTATAAAAATATAAATTGTGAAGTAAATATAAATACATTTAAAGATAAAATTAAAAATTTATTAAATAAAATATTTATATTATATGATTAAAATATAATAAAGGTAAAAGGTCCTCTATTTTGGAACCAACCCTATGTATTGGTAGTGGGTGTGTTTGGTCTTTGTTAAAAAAAAAAAAGAAACGCTACTTCATTATCTTCATCTACTGAATTAAATATTTATTTGAATAATAATTTTATAAATTTTTTAACTCAGAAAAAAATAGATAATTTTGATATTTCGGTCTGAAGAAGAGCACGGAGAATAATTATCCTGTACTCACCATCATGACCCATGATCTACTAACTCCTCTAGTGTCCACAATAGCATTAAAGTTTATTTTTAGTGTAGAAGGACAAATACTCAATGAGAGGAGACAAGTGAAGCCCGATGTAGTGGAGATGTTGGTATGCCTCAAAGGCTAGTATGATGTAGAAGAGAAAATGCAAGGAGGTCAGAAGATTGATGATGAAGAGTTCTTTATGATGATAATGAGTAGAGTAGTAGAAGATTAAAGATAGATGACATTGCAATCCATCACAGTTCTAAAGGCTAGACAAGATGAATGACCCTAATAGTTCACACCAACAAGAAGCCCCCCAAAAAGATCTCAACATTATGAACCAAGTGGGAGTGCCACACCATCCAATGGATTAGCTCCATAAGATTCTCAGTTGCATAGAAACATTTGTAAAAGTATCCCTCATCATCATTTTGGGATTGAAGGGGAGGTATTTATGATTACTCCGCAAGATAATGATGAGCTTAAAATAATAATAGAGGCTCTCTTATGCATTCTAAGAATGAAAGGAGAAAAGCAATGGAAGAAGAGATAAAAAGTCAATAAGATCAAATCATGCCTAGAACTTAATGGATCTCCTTCCTAGATATAAAGCTATTAAGAATAAATGGATTCTCAAGATTAAACACAAGACAAATTGGACAATTGAGAGATATAAGGCTCACTTTAAGGTAAAAGCTATATCCAACATAATAGTATAGATTATAAAGAAACTTTCTTTTTGGTAGTAAGGTTTATCTCTATTCGCTTGATCTTAGCTATTGTAGCTTATCTAAATTTAGAGCTATATCAGATAGATTTTAAGACAATATTTCTAAATGAAGAATTGAATAAAAAAATCTATATTGAATAGCCAGTAAGTTTCATAGTGAATGGCTAAGAATGCACTGTTTGCAAGCTCCAAAAATCAATATATGGTATAAAGTAATCATTCAAATTGTGGTATCTAAGATTTCATCGAGCTATAATTTCTTATAAGTTTACAATAACTAATGAAGACCATTGTGTGTTTGTTAAGCATTCAAAGGATAGTTTTGCAATACTATCTCTTTATGTTGATAATATTTTATTGACCGGGAGCAATAAAGAGTTTGTAGTCGGCATTAAAGAATGGTTGCCCTTGAATTTTGAAATAAAGGACATAGGGGAGAGAGCTTATGCATTTATAGTTAAAATTCCGAAGTATCACTCTAGAAGGCTCCTTACTTTATCACAAGAGCCATATATATGAAAAATCCTTGAATGATTCAATATGCATAGCTACAAACCTATTTACATTCTTATTACAAAGGATAAAGGCTTGAGCTTGAAGTTATACCCAAAGACTCTTGATGAAGTAAAGCAAATGGTAAGACTTACCTATTCCAACGCTATATCAGAAGTCTTAATGTATGCTATGATGTGTGCTAGACCTGATATTTGCTACATTATAGGAATGATAAGTTAGTATTAATCAAATCTAGGACTGAAGCTTTGGAAAATAATCAAAATGATTATGCAATGTCTAAAAGGTATTGTGGGTTATTCCTTTTGTTTTTAGGGAGGTGATTTATGCTTAATTGTTATACTAATGCCAATCAGGGTGGAGACCTAGATGAGTGCAAATCAACTTTAGGATATGCATTTTTATAAAAAAACTGATGAAAATCCATCAGGTTCAGGAGTTTTATCCGATGCTATTGACTGCAAGGCAGCCCAAATTTGAACATGTGAAACATTTGCCTCTAGCTTGTTTTTATCTTCATCAAAAATTTTAAGCTCAATTTCAGGGAGAGAAAGATGTGAGCAGGGTGAAACAGAAGTCCACCTATCCATAAAATATTTTGAAATTCATCTCTAATGGCTGGATTAAAGTCTAAAATCACCCCACTACTTGCTTAATCTACTCGATCTTGTTACTTCTTCATCTCATTATTGTGGAATTATAAAAATACCTTGTATTTAGATTTCCCTGATTTAACCATTGCACCCATGACTTCTACCTTCAGAAAATATCTTGTAGATTGAGGAGCTTATGATATTCCTTAACCTTACCCTCAACCTATGCAAATCCATAGCATTCAACGGCCCCATTGAGTCCTCCAAGAGTTGCAATTCAACAATCTCTTTCTCAACCTCCGTTAGCTTTTTAGAGATATCTCCAATGGATGACTTATTCCATGCTTTAAGAGTCTTGTTCATCTTCTTACATTTTCAAACTTGGCTTATCATTAGGGAGCTATGATCCACTGAATGTTAAGCATACTAGACAGCAGAGAAAGACTCCTTAAGAGACATCTACAATTCTTAAAGCAAAAAGGCATAGGCCTAGTATCGCTACCCTACAAAGACAGTAGAATAGGATAATGATCCGAACTAACCCTTAGAAGTTGACGAACCAAGGTTTTTGGAAAAGATGTTGCACCCTTTAAACACACCACCCTATCCAATCTCTGCTAAAGCCTCACTCCATCATCCCTATTGTTACACTAGATAAATTGTGTCCCTAAGAATCCAAAATCAATCAACCCCTCCAAGTACTGCCCCATTTAGTTATGAGATGATATGCTAAGTTGCCATGACTCGAATGGTTTCGAGTAGCTGAGTTGAGCATGGATTGCCAAGTTGACTCAGAGCGCCCTTGCTTCCTCCAATCCCTTGCTTTTCTCCTAGATTATCAAACAGCTAGCCATAGTCCAAATATCATGCCATCTTCAGTTCTGGAAGATGATGCATAATCAGCTTTACTGAACTCCTTTTCAAAATGAATAATATCTAGTTCTCTGATACCAACTCCATCCACAACCATAGGAGCCACCTTCAAACAAACTTCATAGGAGCATTCCTTGGATTCATGACCTATCCTATCATAGGCAAAACAATATATCAGAATAACTTTATACTAGAAACTCTACCATAAGGATTCCTTCTCTTTCCCACTCAAGAGATCAAACCTAGGAATCAATGGTTTCTCAATATTCACCTCAACACAGACATAGGCAAAACTTCATAGACGAAGACTACCCATCCACTCATCCAGCCATAAAGGCTTTCCTGCCATAGATGCAATCTCTAATATATGCTCCCTTGTGCAAAACTCCACAGATAGCTCTTCCATCTTCACCCACACCGCTACACTCTTGATTGGAGTTTTTGAGGCCTTGACATGTGGATGCCATGGCTTGATAGGAAGCATGTGTCTTCCCATGACCATGGCCCCTTGGTTGTAACTCTAGCAAGATCTACCTCAGAGAAGAATCAGAAGATGTAGTGATCATACCAATAGGAAAAACCTCAAAATCACTTGCCAGTTTCTACTTCTTCCTCAAAGAACTTGTAAAAAATTTCAAACTAAATCTCTTCCCTGTAGCTCTCCCAACCAATGCTAACTTCCACTTTGCTTTGGCATCGTGCATATCTTCATCACCAAACTGTATTACCTTCTTAAAATGGCTATGTAGCTTTTCGATCTTAGCATTAGAAACTTGACACAAGTTAGAGGTTGGGATCATCTGCCTGGCCACTATCATAGATAAGAGAGCATTTAGTTGGGATTTGGGACATGATCGTAGGTAAGAGGGTCATTATACTCCTTCAATATTACTAGTTTGTTTGCTATAGAAGCCAACCACAAAGGTGATAAGGCCAAGTTACTTGAATTTAAGTCATAAGGTTTGTTCGTGGGTGGGTATGCATCAAGACTTAGGTTTCACTATGATATCATGGAGCTAATGTGTCTCCTTGCTTTATTCTAAAAGGACATGAGTTTTGCATGCCAACGTATTATAATTTGACCCAACATGACAAAACAAAATTCATTGCCCCAACTTTATAGACCCTTGAAGATCAAAGGCTAAGCAAACAATATGCCCAAAAAAAAGCTAGTCAAAAATATATTATTTTGGACTTCTTGATCTTGTATAAGTACCTAAAATTTTTCTAATATATAACCTTGCCAAACTAAGGGTTAATATTCAAATCCACATTCAAATCTAATCAAATCCAATCATATACACATAGATCTCATCTATAGTATCTTTTATTCCATATGGGCTATGAACTGGGTTCGCTCTGATGCCATTTTGATGCAAGCACCAGATTGGGACAGAGCTTTCAGGGTTCCTTATGGATCTCTGATTTATGAGAGTCATTTTCTTTATTCTTAGAGTCCTTGTTGAGTTCAGTTGTGTTAGTTAGCCTGGTTCATTGTTGGAATACAGGAGTTGGTCAAGTGTCAAGTGTTATTTTCTTTCATTGAGTCCTGTAATAAGTCAAGAGAAGGTTCACCTTGAAGACCTAAGAGAAGACCCAAGAGAAGACCCATCAACTATGCAATGACGCATGTCTTGGACCATTCCCGGACACATGACATCACCAGAGCAAAGCAAGGAGCTGGCCCACATCAATTTAGAAAGGAATCTAGGCGCTAACATCCTCCTTCCTCATTTCTTCATGCCACCCACCCTTATATGGAAGATTTTTGGGCGCCTATTGCCTTCCACACTTATCATGTGGTCCCTTGGCAAATATCTATGGAAGAAATTGGCTGCCTCTCTCTAATTCAAAGATCTTCATGCGCCCCAAATGGAAGAAGGTTGCCGCCCAATCAAAGATGGCGGAAGAAATCAAGGGGCACCCATTCTTTTCCTATCTCAAGTGGTCCCCCTCCTCTACAAGCTTGAAAATTACAGCCACTCTCTCTTTTTAGCCATCCCAGATAAAGTATGCAGAGATCCCTGCCTCTTCAAGAAGAATCACATGCATACATTACAATATATGTCAATTATGTACTTAAAATGAATGATTTAACTTGTATTGACATGAAAGGGTTATAAAAAGACCTTTCTCTTATAAATGAGAGAAAGTAATAAATGAGAAAATTCTGAAGTTCTTTTTCATTGCTGTGAAGGCTCTGGTACTCCGGAAAGGAGTGGGTGTGAAGCCCTTAGTGTTTCCTTTCAACTTATCAAACCTTCCTCAAACCCAAACCCTAGCCGTTCCCCCTTCAGAAACCCTAAAATAATCCTGCCGCCAACCACAGGCCCCCATCTTTTCTTGCTATTTTCTCAGGGATTCATGAGCCGAAGAGGAAGTCGTCTTTGCCCCTGAACCATATTTCGAAGATCCTCTCCGGTAGACAGCTTCTTCATCCAGGACTTTCAACATGTCAGAGCGATCTTCCTATTTCAATCTTCGAGTGATCACTTTGGTATATGAAATCCTTTCTCTAATTCTCTTTCTCTAATTTAGTGAATGTTAAGAGCATGTCCTAACCGAGGGTTTCCTAACCTTCACTTTCCTGGCTTCGTTAATATTCTAACAGTTTTAGTTCCAGTGTATGCTTTCGCCTGTCTTGCATAGTATAGCTTAACTAGTTTTTGATCTTTCTGGTAATTAGTCATCTCATATATATTATTTCATTGCATTTGTGTCTCATCCATATTCTGCATCATATTTGTCACAATGCATGATCTCACCCAAAAAAAGCTAGCTAAGAAGATATTATTTGGACTCCTTATTTATGTATAAATACACAAGATTTTCATAGCACATAACCAATATGGGAATAAACACTCTCCCTATGTGAGAGCCTATGATGAGAGGTGTTTAATATCATATCAGAAGATTTTGGGTACTTATACCGGATCTCATCCAAAAAGGCTAGTTAAAATAATATTATTTGGGCTCCTTGATTCCATGTAAGTACTCAGGATCTTCCTACTATATAACCAATGTGGGACTAAACACTCGCTATAATACCTTTTCGGCTAGCTTTTTTAGGTAAGATCATCGGTTGTGATAAATAATATCAAAGTAGACCCAACTCATTGTTTATATGGATGAAAAAATACTGTAGATGGGCTCTATGTATTTGTGATTGGATTTGATTAGATATGAATATAGGTTTAGATATTAACCCTTAGTCTTGCAAGGAAATCAAGGCTTAAATGAAGGGAGTATTGGGTTGTAACATAATATCTTTTAATGATTATTTGCTTTCACTCAGATTTGAACCTAAGACTATTTACTTGGAAAAAAGGGTCCCAATCAGTGGAGCTAGCAATTGTTGGTGAGGCAAGTGGATTGTTATCTTGATTCAAAGAGTATTGTAAAATACTCTCATCTATGCTATAGGGTGAAATAGTCGAGTCCATGTTTGTTTCAATCAACTATATTTACTACTATTTCTGCTCTCGAGATGAAGCAGCTTGTAAAGAGAAATTGTAGATTAAAATGGAGCGGGCAGTTTAAAGTAGTCTTATTTCACTTCAATCTTTAAGAAGACATAATTTTGATATTGCCCATCAATTAGACTTTGTGGACCCAATGTAGGCTCTACTCTAATTTTGTTGAAAGACTTTTCACTTAATTCAATGACACTTTGGGCCCCCATTGTTTTCTTTTAGGAAAAGGTAATATAACTCACAGAGAAAAATATTTAATGCTACAATAGTACATAATGATTAATAATAAAAGAAATGATAGCATAAATCTTTTCATGGATCATTATTGAATAAAAATTTTATTTTGGACTATAAATCAAATAAACATTTTTGCAGCATAAAATTTTAAATCAGAAAACTATTTAATTAAACAGTGCAAACTTTTTCCCGTTATGTTTGATCCTACAAAAACTAATGGAGGGAATGGTTAAAACCTAGGCATAGCATCCATTCTGTTGTCTTTGCCAAATAAGAACATTTGCACCATCATATACAACTATTAATTAACAATTACTTTTTTTACTATAAAATAACTACTTTAATAGGATATAAGCAAGATAATATATATATATATATATTTTTTCAAATTTGGTTTTTTAATGTAATATAATGACATAAATTTGATGTAGAATTCCAGGTTGACAAATTTTATCCTTCATTAAAATAACACAAATATCAACCTGCAGCCACCAATCATTGTGGTTAGAGTGCAACACTTTTCGCCTAAATAACCGAGCTAATTGAATAGCATACTTAGGGCCGATCATGGATACCCCAGCATGTGGGCGCCGTTAAACGCGCTAGCGGTTTCAGAACCCATCACGTGGATTTGTTCCTAAAAGCGGAGTCCCTGCCCTTGCGATTCCGAAGGTATAAGCAGCCAACTTGAGCTGTTGGGCCGCATCCCTCGGTTGTCTTTATTCATTCAAGCCACGGCTTAATTTAGTGTGGTTATTTTTAGCTAATGATATATAGAGACACAGGTTGCTATGGTTTGTAGTGATTCATTATTCCATGATTCCTGTCATTGATACCGGACAATGCATGTCTTTATGCCCTTAATCAAATGGCCAAATTCCTCACGATTCTTGATGTCATCAATGACAAGTAGATATATTTAAACGAAGGTTTGGAGAAATAAAAAATAAATTTATGGTCAAGCAACTTAGGTTGGGCAAACCCTGATTAGTGATAAAGGAATGTGCTTGATTTCATAAATCAAAAAAATGATATAATAGATCGAATAGAATAATGTTCGATTATATTGCATTGGTAGTTTAGATTCCTAACAAAAACTAGTCACCTAGATCGAGGGAAGCGATGGCTAACGAATCATACAAGATATAGCATTCTATTCTCACTGGTCTTCTTTTTTCAAATCATAGTCAATTCATGAAAGAATATATATTAATGCTGCCAAATGTACAATCTTGGCTGGAATTTGTTTAGTTAGATCAAGTTCGAAGTATGCTCATGCACTTAAAATCAAGCCCAGCGAAGGATTGGGGGATTGGGTCCAACCTAAAGCCAATATAATATTGAGCTAGATTTAGCCTGCATAGGATCGGATCTGTAGGATGGAAACCATACCATATCCAACCTACTCCAAGCATGTGATGCTTTTATCTTGGTTATTGGTTTTTTTAAATCCAGTTAGAGCTTTTCTTTTCTGACCTTTTTACTCGAATTATTTAATTAGCATTACCTTGTTTGCTTGGTTGTCTATTTTATGCTCTATTAATTTTAGACCTTATTAATTGCCCACCTTCATTCTCATAGTTTGAATAATATCTCATGTATTCTAAGGGATTGTTTGGTTAATCATCAGTAACAGAATTATTAGTGATAGGATCACTAGTAATAGAAATACTAGCAGTCCAACGTCACCTCATTTGGTATGAAATACTTTAATAATCAAAGATCATCAGTGATCACAGATCATTATATTTGGCATACCATAGGAATAGAAGGTCACCATGCATACAATATCAATAATACCGTTGAAAACTTATTTACGTAATATATTTTATATATTATATAATAATAATATATTATATAATATATTATATGTTAGGCTTCCTTTCCGACGGTATGATTTCTTATGAAAATTGGATAGAGATCTACTAGTCTTTATGCTAAGTATCATGAAGCTCAAGCGATCCCTATCCAATTGCCATAAGTTACATGCACAAAAATACAGAACCTGCTAAAAACTTTGACATGCTCAATTCATTCATACTATTCATAAAATCACATCACAATTTATTTCATCCTGCTCAGATAACATAAGATTTTCACATTATTCAACATATGATTCCAAGCAATATAACTTTCATCGCTATACTACTATAAAGACCGTATGCACAAATCCATTCCACAATGACAGTCATTTCTCATAACCATCCAAGTCCAAAATACATCATAGGGTTATAGTTATACATATCCATCCATATCCATTTTAAATATATATACAATCCAAGTAACAAGTCCATGACATCAATCAATTTATCCACATCTAGTAGCTCATATCAAAATCAGGCATCCAAGAGCCAACCTGCTATCTCTGATTTGAAATCCAAAAATTTCAACAGTAGAGGGGTGAGACCTAAGTCCCAGTGACTGGATAGCCATCTAACAATGGGAAAAAACTGAGAACCACATTTTTAAAACTAATTAACATACTGATACAACATATCACAATTGATACAGAAATCTTTTCAATGAGATAAGAAAACTCATAAGTTAGCTTATGCTTCCAATAATGCAACTTAAATAAGATAATGCCACTTTTACAAAACTTCATGATGATGAACTGGGTGTGCTACTACTAAGGTACATCCCTACAGTCGCCCTCATGCAGGTGTACTCTCAGTGGTTGAGTGTACTGAGCGCCGAGGATCCCCGCACCATATGGCACACCTCACATGTGCGGTTTACCCCAGGTGTGAGCTTGCCCCTTTTCCCTAGGCCTCCTGCTTGCCCTCTCCATGGGCTTGTATCTCTGAGCCCCCTCAGGCTATATAGTAACCTAGCTCTTTTTCGATCTGTGATTCTTGCCCCACTGGGTTGCTTAAATCTGCCCCATTGGGCTGATCTAGCTTGTACTCCCCCTGGCCTCAGGATCATAGTACGATTGAGTCGCAAGGAGGTGCCGGCTATAATAGTGTGTGCAATGCTCATGCTATGGCACAATCTATAGGGTGATTAGCCCCATAGATGGCTCTATGCTCTTTATGCTTATGCTGTAAAAATACTCCAATATAAGTTTATAATCCAACATACAATCAGCTATACTTTCTTTGAAACATTGATATTCATGCATGCCCATGCATCTCTTTGAAACATAAATCTGAAAAGTAAATTTCATGCTTTACTGAAACATGTGTTTTTATCCAAATAATGCTTTTCATGAAGCTCTATACTTTGCTTTGAAACATGCTCTAGCCCATGTTTCCTTTTCTTTTCTTAAATTCATGCTTTGCTGAAACTCATGTTTTTTCTGAAACTTATGCTTTGCTGAAACTCACTTTGCTTTGAAACATGTTCTAGCCCATGTTTCCTTTTCTTCTCTTAAACTCATGCTTTGCTTTAAAATATGTTTTAAACCCATGCTTTGCTTTAGAACATGCTTTAAACTCATGCTTTGCTCTTAAACTCATGCTTTGCTTTAGAATATGCTTTAAACTCATGCTTTACTCTTAAACTCATGCTTTGCTTAGAATATGCTTTGAGAATAAGATACATCATAACTGGGTTCTCATTTTCCATATTTAACTACTTGAAATACTATACTTAACATAACATACTCTAATTTATAGCAAAATATCACTATGCTATCATAAAATATTTCTCAAAGCTAGATGAGAAACCCACTCATCTTAGCTGCTAGCACACTGCTATAGCTGCTATTTCTTCTGTTCTGGCTCCCTGGTACCAATTTCTTGGCCTAAGTCATCATACATGCATTATTAGGGTCACATGCACTGAGGGTTGTATGAAACTATGCATGCATGCTCTATGCCTTAGCATCTTAGCATAATATTTCTTAATCTCTAACATGCTTAAGGATTCACAATCTATACATGCTATTACCTTATTTACCTCTAAATTATGAGATTTTAACATCATTCTCTAGCTTAGGAAAGTTTGGACTTACCTTAGCAAAGATGGGCTAAATCACCAAGCCTTTTTCCTTTCCTTCCCTTCCTCTTTTTCTCTTCTTCTTCTCTTCTTCTTTTCTTTTTCTTCTTCTCTTCTTTCCCACGGCTGGCTGAACCTCTCCTCTTTCTTTTCTTTTTCTCTTTTCTTTTTCCCATTTTATCCCTCTCCACTCTTAAGTCATGCTTTTCAAAGCCCACATGGCTTCCTTCTCCACCAAGTATTTTTGCCCTTCAATTTTTTTTCCTATCTTGCCCTTGATCAAATCCTCAAATGACTTTTTTTATTAAATTCCATTTTTGCCCCTGATCAAATTTCTATTAATGCCCCTGGCCAAATTCCGTTATCAGATGAAAAATAGGGGTTATCCACCTATTAGTCAGCATGGATGCTAGCTAATGAGAGTGAAATTAGCCTCAAACCACTTCCACAGAAGATTTTTGTCTGAAACCTCAGTTAAGCGTGCTTGGGTGAGAGCGATGGGTGACCTCCTGGAAAGTCCTCACTAAACCCATTAGTCGGCTAAGTTGCTGACTAATGAGGGTGAAATTGGTCTCAGACCAACTTCACAGAAAAATTTCTCATGGTAGTCGACAAGTAGTCAACTACTGTGGCTAAAATTAGTTCCAAAACAATTTTACAGAGGAATCCTATCAGTTAGTCGACTAGCCAGTCGACTAACTTCACAAAATCAACCAATTTCCATCTGTTAGCTGACTCTAGAGTCAGCTAACGTCATTTTCTCATAGGTTAGCTGACTCTAGAGTCAGCTAACCTTCAGCTAACCTCATTTTCTCAAAGGTTAGCTGACCTCAAAAATCATCTTTCCAAAGATATTTTCTCTCATAAAATCTTTTCCAAAAGCTCTTTTTATGCATTCCAACTTTCAAAATTTTCTTTCCAACCTCTCTCAAGGATCAAAAGCAACTAGTAGACATTGAAATCATTACAAAAACTTCAATTATAAGCCCAAATAATTAACTTTATTAGCTTTTTGAAAGGATCACGAGAAAAACTCAAAATAACTTCAAATTTCAGCTTTCACATCTTTTCAAGATTCCACTCAAATCATTAATACCAGAAGACTAAAATAACAATAAAAACATGCTTAAAATGAAATTACAATACTTCCAAGTTTGGGATATTACATTATATATAAATTATATATTATAATATAAGATTAATGATAATATTAATAATACTATAAATATATATTATGTATTATATAATAATAATATATAATATACATGTTTATCATATTATAAATATAGAGTAATGTAATATTAATTACTACATTAATATTATATATTATAATATATTATATTATATTATTATAATATGGGGAGAGAGATTGATAAATATAGGGACAAAGTTGTTCCAATTTTTTAGTGAAGATCACCATCACTATGGTGATCTAGTATTTTTATCCCTTAGATAGGATTAGGATTACTATCCTAGGAAGTGATCCTAATCTCATGTGATGGCACATTACTATCCAAATAAAGATACTCAATGGGGTGATCTTACCACCATCATAGGATCATGATGATCTTTACAAGATTACCCGTATCAAGCAGCCCTGGCAGGTAACTTATCACACACCTAGACTTGACGTTAAAGTGTTGAAATGATGGCAAAGGATCCCGGTAAATGCTAGGAATGGACAACAGTACTCTTCTACTTTTAGGAGTAGAAGCATCTACCACCTCTTGGAGACCCTTCAAATTTTCTTCTAGATACTTTGTTGCTCTTGGACTTTCACCTTTATTATACTTATATTTGTTCATGCATCCAAATCAAATCTTAGATAAATTGTTGTTCGGTTAATTGAGACAATAAGTCACATGTTTCTCTTTTTATTTTATTTTTATTTTTCCTTTCAACTTGTTCGCAAGAGATATTAGGTTCAAATTTGGATCAATTATTAAATTTATGGTGCTCCCCAAAAGATATGTATATATATATCTTACACAATTTTCTTTTCAAAATTTGGATTTATGAAAACATAAAGAAACCCTTCTTCAAAAAAATTTATGGTCTTATAAAATAAATTTTGTCAGCCAGATAACCCATGATATTTCTCCTTTTACCTTGATAAAAAGTGATAAATTATTTATGAAGAGGAGGGGTTCTACAATCATCAGTTCCTATATTGTAAAATATATCAAGATAAGTATAGGTACACCACCATACCACCAGACAACCCACCAATATTTTAGCATTACCTATTTGCCCAATTATATTCGGACAAAATATAGCTAAATATATAAATAAATAAAACTAGATTTGCTTGAGTCAACCTTAAAGTTATGTCGTAAGATCTATCAATATTATTATATAAAAATGAGACTACAAAGCATAGCAGACAATGGCCCCTAAATCTATGAGGATCACAAAAGTCCTCCATTATTGCAAAATTTTCCCACTTTATTATCATCATGGAACCATGTTCGCATAATTTCCTTATCCATTTGAAAGTTCCACTAATATTGTCTCTATCAGCCTTTAACATGATAAGTCCAATTTTTTAGCAAATATTTCTTGCAAACAAAAGTATCATTTTCAATGACTAGTACTTGTTTACAAGAACTTTCAGCCTGGCCTCACAATCTATGGCCTCATGATCTACCGTTTAACCCTTGCTTTTTCCCAAGCATTGAACCAAAATTTTCAAACGCCTAATAGATTTGTCATATGACTGTACAACTTTTTGGCTCTATCCATAACTCTGTCGCATTATTGATTTGGTTCAACAAGGTTAATTTTAGCTCTAAAGGCAATTATCTCATTTTAGATTGGCTAAAATATACTTTTGGTCCTTAAACTTTTAGTTATTATAGTTCATGTTTTAAGAATATTACATTCTCAACATCTCGTTTTATAGATTAGTTAAAATTGATGAAATAATTGGAGAGTTATTTGGATGATAGGGTGATATACTCAATTTTAACCGATCTTATGTAATGAACATCAAGAATGCAATATTTTTAAAATATAAAAAACTAAACCATAACATATCAAAAGTATATATATATTTTAAAAAATCTTGAATTCAGAGTCGTAAACAAAAGATCTCCTCACGTACTTTCTTAGTATTAAAGGTAAAACAAGCTAGATGTGAATGCAAATGCACTAAACAAAGTTCCTAGCTATAGTTTATAATCTAAAGCATTCAAATCCCAATAATCAATCCTCTCTAACTTGGCTTGCCTCTCATGGCACTAATTGCATGAAAATTTGGAAGAAACAAGCATGGCGTGCTAGATTTAAATCTACCTTCACTTGCCTTTGCACAGGAGGTGGCCACCAACTTAATTTGGATGATGCTCCCTTGTTTTGACCGTATTGCAGCATCACAGCTTGTTCATCCAGTGAATGCAGCTCCTCCACTCATGTAGGTAAAACCCAAAGTCATGTCACCCATGGTCAATCATCTTTCATATCAAAGGATTGACCACCTAACCCAAAAAGTGGGAAGGCAACAAAGAAGGGGGTGGGGGAATCCTACAAGTGCAATGGTCTTCCTCTGAAGCCCATAAAGGGTAGGACAGAGGTAGTGAGCAGCTCTTGGTGGCAGGTGGAGTGCATGATATGATTCTCTAATGAGTGGGTGTGGAGACTCCTAGCTGGTCGGATTCCATGTCCACTATTAGTGTCGAGGATGGTGACCTTTGAATTTGGCTCCTCCACAGGCGCATCATGTCATGCCCCCCACTACCCCTTTGTGGCATCGCAAGGGAGATAATATTTGCCAAATGAAAATTATAACTGCATTAATATCATTGTATCCTTTAAGATACAAGCACCTCCAAAAAGTACTGCCTTTACTTGAAGCAACAGCTAAGGTTAACAAAATTACAGGCTGCAACCAAATTCGCTGCCTTCTGGTTAACATGGTAACTTGGCCTAGGTGGCATTCAACTCAACAGTAGCAGTTAAGGCAGTTTGACAGTGGTAATAGATTCGCGTTAACTCAATTATGGTCACTTTGCAAATAAGATGGAGTTTGGATACAAATTAAGAGGTATTTGTTCGGTGATAATCCAACTTAGCAATCTGATATTACCCTACAGATTATCATATTTGATAATTAAATATAGTAATCTAGGTGGTAATATATGATTTCTGATAATTTAAGATTATGACAAATCATAATAATCAAAATATCATATAAAAGGTAGGTATCTTAAATTACCAAAGTTCGGTAATTTTAAATTACATTCTTAATTAACTTTTATGTAAATAATTTAATTTAATTATATATTTAACATACGCTTAGTAATATTTAAATATTTAATATTATAATATTATAATATATAATATAATATATTATATTAACAATAATTTTAATATTAATAAAATATTTAATATTTTAAATATTATTTTATATTTAAATAATAATACATATTAAATTTAAATTTATTAATATGTATGACCTTGCTTATTAAATTGTTATATTTTAATAATATATAATATATCAATAATTTATATTATATAGATATTATTAAATAATACAATATACCATATTTTATTAAATGTCTATATATTATTTATTAATATATATCATATTTTATATATTATATAATATTATTAAATATATAATAATATATTTAATAATATTATAATATATACTATATTTTATATAATACATATTAAATATTTATATTATTTAAACATATAAGATTTTTAAAATGATTTTACAAAGTATCCTTGCTTTTTACTGGAACATTTCATATTCTAGTAGGAAAAAATGGATAGCTTCTTAAAAACAAAAAAATTATAACAAAAAAATATTTTTATTTCTGAGAATCTTAGTTAACATTATTAAGGTAAATCTAATATAGTAATTTTGTATTCCTAATAATTTGATTACTCAGGGTAAGATTATTAGGAATATAAGATTTCTAGTAATATTATATTATTGTAAATCAAATGCCAACTTAGAGTGCTTTTTTTTAATGTGGCATAATAAGTCATCCCAACAAGTTATCATCATTAGAAGAGTAAGGTTTAAGTTAGCTAAATTGAAATGAAGATTAATTCTTTGCTCTTTATTTGACTGACATTTTTAAAAGTTAGTCTAGTAATTTCTTCTTAAATTTTTATTTTCTAGTGAGATTTTAAACATGCTGATACTTAATTTATGTGTTCCTTTAACTTATATACATCTTTGACTTATGTTATCACATGTGACATAAGTATGGAATTATAAATTATATAGCATCAATTCCTAGTTCAAGGAGCTAAATCTTAAGGGGATGTAGCCAATCATTTGATGGCAATCAAATTACACCTAAAGTTAGTTTTCCTAAATGAGTATGGGAAAGAAGTCAGAACGTATCACTACTTCAATCAAAAATATAATTCTACTTTACTATCGTAGGAATATTGTTATATGTATGATGTACCTCAATGGTATCCAAATAAGAGCCAAGCTGAATTTTATATATCCTAAGTAGGGATAGGTAATTTGATGTTCATTTTAGCCCAAGTGGTCCAGCAAATCCCTAGTTTGAGTGTTGTTGCTCATGCTAAGTACATTATTGTTCTTGCTATAAGATTAAACTAGATTGAGGCACATGCCCATGATAGACATATAAGGTCAACCAATATAAGCTCATAATTGTACCAACTTGATTGGATCAAAATAGTGGCCAATGCCTAGATATATGACCCAAGGAAGATGCCCAAAAGGTTGACCATCTTGAGAACCATTGGACCAAATCTTGCATGTTGATTTAACAGCATAGAAACATATTTATGATTAGATGTAAGTTTAAATAACCTTAATATATTGCCCATGAATCTTAATACACTACTTTGTGTAACTAATTCTAGTTGGTTTATGGGTGCTAAAAGGAAGAAAAAGGAATATAATTTGGATGGTTCCATGATTTGACCCAAAAGTAACTTTAGGAGGCATATCTCACAGAACTCACATCCCTCTTTTTTTTTTTTTTCCTTAAAATATAATCTCATTCCTAATGGAATCCTTATGGACATGCATCTTTGTAAAAGGTAATAAGATTTCCAACTTTTATTTAGGCTGCTCCGATCTCTCTATCTAGACCATTCAACTGAGTCTTCTTTTAGAAACATAGTAATTGTTTGATTTTAAGGGCTCATTCTTTTAGGGACATCAAAATTACTTAGGAACTTATATTTTTGTAGATAAGTGTTATTTAGACAATATTTATATGAAAAATTAATTTATCTATATTTTTTATACATTGAAAAGTGGCCTCAATATCTGTTACTCATATTCTTTTACATAAATTTTTGACTAAGTTGCTAAGATCTATTCATATTTTCTATAATACCCTTTATGCCTTTAGGCTTACTTTGCATACTGATCGTACACCATCCTTTGTGATTGATGTCTAATCCTAAATCCAATAGAAAGGGTTTTGATAGTTAATTTGCAAAAGAAAGTAATACTATAGCTAAAATTGTTGAAGTAAGAACTTATTTAAGCTAATTCATACCAAAGCAAAACCAAGGCTTCAAATTTTAATTAAAGGAGGATGAGGTCGAGAAAAAGAAAAAAAGACTCTCATCATGGAGAGAAAAAGAGAAGGGGAGTGTTAGAGGGTGGACCTTAAGATCATGCACGGAGAGGCTACACGTTTCTTAGTGGTGGCACCGAAGGGTGAGCAAAGGCCAGATAGGGGACAAAGCCTAAGACTATGTAGTATTTCTCTATGCACTTTTTGAGGACAATGTTGAAGGATAGTCAGAGGCTAGGTGGGGAGCAAAAACCATCTTCTTAGTTTCATTCTTCATCGAATATGACCAAAGGCTAAGATGAAAGAAAAAAATGTAAGACTTAGAGGAAAAAAAAAAAGAAGAAAATTATATTATAAAAAAATTGATCAGGATGGAGGCTAGGTGGGGGTGATGCTTGAGATCATGCATGACGGTTGAGAGGAGATAATTTACATCTCTTGCACCAATTTAGAGAATAGATGCAGATATGAGCGATAGGCGATTGATCAAGGGTAGCAAGGTATCAGAACTCTAGAGCAAAGGAAATCTTTAAGGAGAGTGACTTATTCTAAAAAAATTGAAGCTTCTACCTAGATTGAAGCAATTGGCAAATTTGCACCGAACTGAAAAGGTCCTTACAGCATAGCCAAAGTTCTTCAATCCAATGCATATAAGCTAAAAAGATTCGATGGCATATCAATTTTGAGGAGTTGGAACTCAGAATATTTAAGAATGTATTATTTATAGTCCTTTACAAATTTATGCTTATCTTGGTAAAATTAGTCCACTCATTGATAAGTCAGATGTAATTTGAAAAATTGATGAGCAAGCCTATAACTCACATAATAAGAGAGAGAGAGAATCAAAAGCTTGGGTGCAAATCTTTCTAATCAACTTTAGACTTGTATGATGAAGAGCTATCCACCTTTCTATTACTCATAACTCATCAAGAAAGAGAGCTAAGTGCATAGAACTTACTATAGGTGGGAAGAACTGAACATAGCTCATAACTCGTTGAAGATGAGGAAGCCCCTGTGACCTAAAACTCGCTTTGGATTGAAAGAGCCAAACATAGCTCGTAACTCATCAAATATAACTCGCTTTGGATTCTGGTTATATTGACCTTACTATGGTCCATAACCTTTTGCAAGAGCAAAAGCATACATAGGTTAGCTTGATAAAATCAAAAGCAGATAAAACCAACAAGAGTACAAGCTAATTACCCTGAGCCTCCTTGGGATCTAGATTTCCTCAGGCCTTGGGCTTGCTTTAATCATTAGAGGAACCATCTCATACTAGTTGAGTCTCTTCTCCTTTAAGAGCCTATGCAGTTTAGCCCCGCTAGAGTCGAGAGGTCGATGGTCACAATAGTTTCTTCATTATTGAGAGGTGGGACTTCACTCCGACTTTTGATAGGCTCCCCCTAGATGTAGAGAGAGCCATCAAGCCTGTCCTAGAAAGTGAAGAAAAATTTCTTGTTCTAGTTATGGGTAAAGGAGGGTAGGTTGGAAAAAACAAAAAAAAGCCCTTTTTCAAGCTAAGATACTACTGCTTGCAACTCTTCAAATGGCATTTCAGAGAGAAAATTTTCTAAAAAATATTTAGATAGTTCTAAGAGAACCATTTTTTCCTAAGAAGAACTATATATCACAGCAGCAAGGGCTAGGAATTGGAAACAAGTTGAGAAAGAGAAATACTTAAATTCCTACATATCTCTAAAGCAAAAGGATGTATAAGGAGCCTAAGGCTGGCGTTCATAGCATCAACGTAGATTCTTATTTCATCGGGATGACGATTGCAAGTCCTCTCATTTCCAAAAGGAGCTCTCAAATGTACTTCTAGTGGAATTGTAAAGAATAATCTAATGTTATCAACTATCCCATTCAAAGTGTCAGAAGGCCCTTTGAAGGTAGAGAATGAAGGTGGGCAAAGGGACATTAATGGAAAAAAAAAAGAGAAAAGATGGCATACCTATGAAAAAGATGAAGAACAAGAATTAAAGGAGAAGAAATCAGGAGGAATGCTTTCAAAAGAACAAACACAAAAGCCAAATCTTTGCCTTTACCCTCCTTTTAAAGACATTAGGATGGCCTACAACGATCAATGGGGCTCCATAATTACGGATGAGAAGTGCAATTAGTTTTGCCTTTACAGGTCACCCTCTAATATGGTTGGTAAGGATAGTGCTTGCCTTGAGACTTAGTGATACAGTGCCCCACACATGATACATTAATTGTGGCATCATTAATAAGTTGGCATATGTATAGATAAATAAAAGGTTTTGGCTCTTGGGCTTCTTACACAAATATAGGCATCACAGGTATCACCCTTTTAGTTCCCGTGAGACCTCCCAAGTGCCTCTTTGAATGATACAGTTCAGATGTCGACCTCTTAGCTTGAATAAGGAGTTCGAATTTGATCAATTTCCCCTCAAAAGTTTTGAGATTGGTCACTCAACGCCTCAATGCTTGGTATAGCCTATCATTATGGAGCTTGGATAAATTACTTTCTTACCTAGGCTATGCACCTTGGCCTAAGGAGTGCGGAACATGAGGTAAACCTTTATCAGTCTATAATCATCTGACATATAGTTGTCCACCTCAACCAAACTGGTCAGTGCCCTGCCAATGCTTGGTCAACCCTAGATGGAACAAACCTTAGGTCTTAGAGATGCCCTTTGAGCTGCCACCACCATAATCCCATACTGAACGCCAGAGGATTTCCCATTAAGAGAAACCTAGAAACTATTTATTGCACTCTTTTATTTGTATAGCCTGACAAATGTCATCGTTGAACTTCACAGTCTCTCCATCTGAGGAAGTTTCTGCCTTTGACCACATATGTTTTGTCATTTCTAGATCTCATCATCTTTTACTATTGCTGCTTAGAGATATGCTTCCAAATCTGAGACATATTAAGTGTACCAAAACTAATTCATATTAAGTTGACCACATGATTCCTAAAAGGTAGAGAATCATGACTGATTGAAACAAGTATGAATATTAGCTCCAAAATCAAGCCATCAATCATCAAATGAATTGGTTAACTTTATTAAGGGAGTTAGAGTATTCAACACAAAAGATGGCTCAACACTATTTTCAACCATATTAACTTAAGGTTTGGGTGTTCTATAACTTTTCTCAATGGTTCATCCTTTTTATAGTGCCAATCTTAACCAAGTGATTGGTTCACTTGCAATTGAAATAGGAGGGCTCCTTTTGATTATTTGATTTCTGACTTAGATTTAGTGGCCAGATTTGATTTAGCAAATTTTAATGTTAAGCAAGGTTGGAGGTTAGATTCTAGATTGACTAGTTTTAGAAATCCTTCTTTCTAAAGTTCTTTCCTCAAGGTTTGAACTGTTTTGATTAGAGGTTCAAGGATAAGATTTAATCCAATAAATCTTCAATCAATACTCTTACTTATGTTTGAGCTTAAGTCAGAATTCTTCTTCTATTCTAAAGGATTTAGTAACTTTCATTATGGTTAAGCCACTTTACTTTTAACATTGCTCTTGTGAGAAGTTTGTTTGAGATCTAGGAAGAGAGTTAGTGAAGACTTAAACCTAATAGCTCATGGAAAGTTTGTATCTAGTCAATTTGGCTTTACGAAGATCTTAAGGTTGCGTTTGGTGCATCACCAGGTAATCCAGAAAGGTAACGTGGATTACCTGCAAGATAAATTATCACTGAATAGATTGCCAGCAATGTTGATTACTGTGTTTGGTATATACAGGCAATGTTGCAATAATATTGATTACTGTATTTGGTATGACAACCAGATTACTAGTAATGTAACATCAAATTTCTAAAATACCCCTAAGTCAAATTTATTAAAAATTGATATATTATTACATGTTTGGCAATATTAAAAATTGATATACTTGAGATCTATGCAGGAAAAAAATTTCTATTTGTGCTGTTTTATGGAAAAACAAACACCAAGCTATGGTTGCGTTATAATCAAAAAAAAAAAATTTTGAGATTTGAAGCAAAAAATACACTATTTGACAAACACCACTGATTTGTGCTATTTTATGAAAAACAAACACCACGCTACGGTTGCATTGCAATCAAATAACAACTCGAGATTTGGAGCCAAAAAAATACTATTTGATAAACACTACGCTGTGCTTGCATTGAAATCAAAAAAAAAAACTTCAGATCTAGAGCGAAAAAAAAAATCACTACTTCTACTGTTTTATGAAAAAATAAACGTCACGCTGTGGTTGCATTGAAATCAAAAAAAAACTTAAGATCTGGAGCGGAAAAAAAAAATCACTGCTTCTACTGTTTATGGAAAACAAACACCACGCTACGGTTGCATTGCAATCAAATAACAACTTAAGATCTAGAGCCAAAAAAATACTATTTGACAAACACCACGCTGTGCTTGCATTGAAATCAAAAAAAAAAACTTCAGATCTGGAGCGGAAAAAAAAATCACTACTTCTACTGTTTTATGGAAAAACAAACATCACGCTATGGTTGCATTGAAATCAAAAAAAAACTTGAGATCTGGAGCAAAAAAAAAAAATCACTGCTTCTACTGTTTATGGAAAAACAAACACGACGCTGTGGTTGCATTGAAATAAAAAAAAACTTGAGATCTAGAGCGAAAAAAAAAAATCACTACTTCTACTGTTTTATGGAAAAACAAACACCACGCTGTGGTTCCATTGAAATCAAAAAAAACCTTGACATCTGGAAGGGAACCTTTTCATGAAAAAACAAACACCACGCTGTGGTTGCATTAAAATCAAAAAAAAAAACTTAAGATCTGGAGTGGGAAAAAAAAAAAAACTCACCTAGAGTGGAAAAAAAAATTCACTATTTGTGCTTTTTTATAAAAAAACAAATACCACTGCAATCTGGATTGCCTCTTCGGCGGCGATCTTCTCGGAGGCAACGGGAGGGGAGCTCACCGGTGACGTCAGAGGAGTGGGAGTAGGGTAAGCACGGTGAAGGGAGAAGGGAAAAAGCATACGGAAGGATGGGTTTTATTTTCGTGGAAGAGACTCGACTGCCGGAAAGGTGCCCTTGGCCAGTTAATGATGTGATAAAGGTACATTTGGCCAGTTATTTTATATTAGTGCTTTGACATCAAGCCTCTTCTGCTCTTTGTTTGGGCCCATCCAACTCAAAGCTAGATATTTAATTACAATATATATATATATATATATATATATATATATATATATAAGAGTTAATAAATAAAAAAATATTATTATATTTTAAAAATATTTTTTTGCTATCAATATATTATCAATATATTTTTTAATTTTTATATTAATAGATAAGATTTTTTTTTTCTTTATATGATAGAGTACCTTTTCAGTTAATCATCTCCCTTCGCATGCTCAAAAAGAAAAAGTGCATTAAGGAGCCCTAAAGTGTTTTTTTTGAAAAATTCTTCTATCCTTAAGTCTACCAAAGGTGGAGGAGAGCCATAGGTCTCTTAGGCAAGAAGCCTAGGACTTAAGAAAGGAGAGAGAAGAGAGAGTTGAAAACTTTTCTATCTAAGATGACTTGGATTACTTTTATAGATGTTCGAAGAAGTTTAACTTTAAACTGAACTTTTATATTGGATGGCTCTTATTGAATCTTGATATCGAAGGAAACTATAACCTAATGGAAATTAGCTTGAATCTTGATATCGAAGGAAACCACATCCTAATAGAAATTAATTAGCTAATTTTCTTACAGGACTAGCCTTATCACATATAAGGAGAGTTCTGGTTAAACTTGGTTAGAGTGGCCATCACGAAGTGGAGTCCTCTAATTAGAATTCCTATCCTTGTGTGGGTATCTATGTCGAGCCCCTTTTCGATGGCATAATTTCTTATAAAAATTAGGTAAAGATCTGCTAGTCTTTATGCTTAGCACCATAAAGCCCCAGCGATCCTTATCTAATTATCATAAGTTACATGCACTAAAATACTATACCTGTTAAAAACTTTGATATGCTCATTTCATTAATACTGTTTATAACATAACATCCATAATTTATTTCACCCTGCTCAGATAAAAATAGATTTCCATACTTTTCATCACATGATTCTAAGCAGTATAGCCTCATCACAATATTTCTATAAAGATTATATTCACAATTTCATTTTACAATGAAAGTCATTTCTCATAACCATCCAAGTCCAAAATATAACATAGGGTTACCGTCATACAAATTCATCCATATCCATTTCAAATACATATACAATCCAATAATTAACAACTCGAATTCACTTTCATGCTTTCCAGGGCCTACCTACTATCTCTGATATGAAATCCAAAAATGTCAACGATAGAGGGGTGAGACCTAAGTCCCAGTGACTGGATAACCATCTAACAATGGGGAAAAGCTGAGAACCACATTATAGAACTCATAATAATACCAACATAACATATTGCGATTGATCCATGAATCTTTATAAATGAAATAAGTTAACGTATAAGTTAGCTTATGCTTCCAATAATATAACTTAAATGAAGAAATATCATAATTATAAAATTTCATGATGATGGGCTAGGTGTGCTACCACTAAGGTACATCCCTACAGTCGCCCTCCTGTGGGTGTACTCTCAGTGGGTGAGTGTACTGAGCGCCAAGGATCTCCGCACCACATGGCACCCCTCACATGTGCGGTTCACCCTAGGTGTGAGCTTGCCCCTTTTCCCTGGGCCTCCTGCTTGCCCCCTCAATGGGCCTATATCTCTGAGCCCCCTCGGGCTATATAGTAACCTAGCTCATTACCGAGCTGTGATTCTTGTCCCATTGGGCTGCTTGCAATCAGCCCCACTGGGCTGATCTAGCTTGTACTCCCCCTGGCCTCGAGATCATAGCACGATCGAGTCGTAAGGAGGTGCCGACTATAATAGTGTGTGCAATGCTCATGCTATGACACAGTTTATAGGGTGATCAACCCCATAGATGGCCCCACGCTCTTTATGCTTATGCTGTAAAAATACTCTAATATAAGTTTATAATCCAATATACAAGCAGCTATACTTTCTTTTAAACATTGATTTTCATGCATGCCCATGCATCTCTTTGAAACACAAATCTGAAAAGTAAATTCCATCTTTACTGAAACATATATTTTATCCAGGTAATACTTTTCATGAAACTTTATATTTTGCTCTGAAACATGCTATAGCCCATGTTTCCTTTTCTTTTCTAAAACTCACGCTTTGCTGAAACTTATGTTTTTTGTTCTAAAACTCATGCTTTGCTTTAAAATATGCTGTAAATCCATACTTATTCTTTAGACTCATGCTTTGCTTTAAAACATGCTGTAAAAATATAATAACATTATAACCGGATTCTTATTTCCCATATTTGACTACTGAAGATACTATACTTAGCATGTTACACTCTATTTTGTAGCAAAATATCACTATACTATTATAAAATGTTTTGCAAAGCTAAATGAGAACCCACTCACCTTTTTGTTATTTTCTCTTTTCCACGGTTGCTACCCTTCTTGAAAAGGCTCACTTGCCTGATTTTCTTGACTTATATTACCGCATATGAATTTATTTAGACTACATATACCAAGGTTTTCCTGAAATATGCATGCATGCTATATGCTTTAACATCTCAGTATAATATCTTCTATCTCTAACATACTTAAAAATTTATAATATACGCATGCTATCATTTCATTTGCCTCTAGATCAAAGATTTTAACATTATTCTCTATCTTAGAAAGGTTTGGACTTACCTCAACAAAGACGACTAAACCATCAAACCTTCATCTTTTCCTTCTCTTCTTCTTTTCTTTTTCTTCTTCTCTTCTTTCCCACGGCTGACTAAACCTCTCCTTTTTCATTCTCTTTTTTCTCTTTTCTTACGGTGGCTTAAGGGCTAAGGAAAGAAGAGTAGGTTTTTAATACCCTCAGAAATTCCCATTTTATCCCTCTCCACTCTTAAGTCACGCTTTTTAAAGTCCACGTAGCTTCCTCTCTGTCAAGTATTTTTACCCTTCAAGTTCTTTCCTATCTTGCCCTTGATCAAATCTTCAAATGACTTTTTATCAAATTTTACTTTTACCCCTGGTCAAATTTTCATTAATGCCCCTAGCCAAATTTCTGTTATCAGATAAATAACAGGGGTTACCTACCTATTAGTCAGTATGGATGCTAGCTAATGAGAGTGAAATTATCCTCAAACCACTTCCACAGAAGTTTTTATCCACCTGAAACCTCAGTTAAGTGTGCTTGGGTGAGAGCGATAGGTAACCCACCGGAAAGTCCTTAATTAAGAGTGAAATTAGTCTCCAACCAACTCCACAGACAAAATTCCCACAGTAGCCGACTATTTAGTCGACTACTGTGGCCTAAAATCTCTTCTAAACCATTTTTACAGAGAGATTTTCTAAAGTAGTCGACTACTTTGGCCAAAAATTCCTCTCAGGCAATTTTACATAACGTTTTCCCATAGTAGTCGACTAAGGAGTCGACTACTGTGACAACAAAAATTCTCCCAGCCTCTAGACAGTGAGCTTCAGGGAGTTAGCTGACTTTAGAGTCAGCTAACTTCCCCTGTTAGCTCACAGAAACCAACAGCCAGCCAAAATGTCAAAGTTAGCTTACTAAAGAGTCAGCTAACTTCCAAATTTGGCTGACTAACAATCCAAAAATTTTAGCCATCTTCCCAATTAGCTGATAAATGAGTTACAAACATCATGAAACCTTTTCAAAAGCCATTCTAATGCATTCCAACCTTCAAAATCTTCATTCTAACTTCTTCCAAGGATCAAAAATAATCAGCAAACTTTGAAATCATTACAAAAACTTCGATTAAAAGCACAAATAAGTGACTTTATCAACATTTTGAAAGGATCATGGGAGAAAACTCAAAATAACCTCCAAAATTTTCATTCCAACCTTTCCCAAGGATTAAAAGTAACTAGTAGACATTGAAATCATTACAAAAACTTTAATTACAAGCTCAAATAACTAATTTTATTAGCTTTTTGGAAGGATCATGGAAGAAACTCAAATTAACTTCAAAATTTCAGCTTTTACATATTTTCAAGATTTTACTCAAATCATTCACATTAGAAGACTAAACTAACAATAAAAACATGCTTAAAATAAAATTACAATGATTCCAAGTTTGGGATATTACAATCTTTCCTCCTTTAAGAAATTTTGTCTTTCTTTCTGGAAATTCAGCTACTTTTAACTTGGAACAAATGAGGGTACTTCAATCTCATCTCATCCTCTCTCTCCCATGTAACTTCCTCTCTTTGATGGTTCTGCCACTGCACTTTAACTAAAGGAATTCTTTTATTACGGAGCTGTTTAACCTCTCTGCTCAAAATTTGCACTGGCTCTATTACATAAGATAAATCTTTCTGTAATTCTATTGGCTCTGACTGAAGCACATGAGAGGAATTTGGCACATACTTCCTAAGCATTGATACATGGAATACATTATGAATTTGAGAAAGTTCTAATGGCAAGGCTAATCTATATGCAAATATTCCAACCTTTTCAATAATCTTATAAGGTCCAATGTATCGAGGACTTAATTTTTCTTTCTTCCCAAATCTCATGATACCCTTCCAAAGAGATACCTTCAAGAATACCTTATCTCCTACTTCAAATTTAACATCTCTATGCTTCTTATCTGCATAGCTTTTCTGTCTATCTTCGACTGCCTTTAACTTTGCTCTAATAATTTTAACCTGATCTACTGTGAGCTGCACCAACTCTGGGCCTAGCAGCCTCCTTTCTCCTTTCTCATCCCAGCACACAGGAGTTCTACATTTTCTTCCATATAAAGCTTCATAAGGTGCCATATCAATGCTAGAATGATAACTGTTATTATATGCAAGCTCATTCAATGGCAAGTACTCATTCCAGCTACCTGAGAATTCAATGACACATGCTTTCAACATATCCTCCAGTGTCTGTATGGTCCTTTTAGACTGCCCATCAGTTTGAGGATGAAATGTTGTACTAAATCTCAACTTAGTGCCTAAAGCTTTTTGTAACTCTGCCCAAAAATGAGAAGTGAACCTTGGATCTCTATCTGATACTGGTACCCCATGTCTACTCACAATTTCATTCACATATAATTTTGCTAATTTGTCCAAGGTAAATGAAATCTGGTTTGTCAATCTATCTACTATCACCCAAATAGAATCATTACCTCTCCTTGTCTTTGGGAGACCCACAACAAAATCCATAAGAATGTGCTCCCACTTCCATTCTGGCACAAATAATGACTATATTTTGCTAGCTGGGCTCTGATGTTTTGCTTTAATTTGCTGGCACACTAAACATTTAGCAACATACCGAGCTATCTCCTTTTTCATCCTATACCACTAATAATTTTGCTTAATAGTTCTATACATCTTAGTGCTTCTTGGGTGCATTGCATAGGCTGAACTATGGGCTTCCTTCAAAATTTGCTCTTTTAATGATTCTACTGCTATCACACATACTCGGCCCTTGAATAATATCATACCATCATCCTTGATTGAAAATTCTGACTGGGATCCATTTTGAACTAGTTCCTTAGCTTTCTGTAACTGTGGATCCCTCACCTGAGCCTCTCTTATTTCCTCAAGTAACATTGGTCTGACTGTAAAATTTGCTAGTAAGGCTCCTGAATTATCTGCTGCTAGCTCTGCATCTAACTCTCTCAATTCTAACATCAGGAGTAACTGCACTGCTCTAATGGAAGCTAAGGTTACTGTAGACTTTCGACTCAATGCATCAGCCACTATATTAGCTTTTCCTATGTGATACTCTATAGTGCAGTCATATTCTTTTATCAACTCTATCCATCTCCTTTATCTGAGATTCAATTCTTTTTGTGTTAGGATATACTTTAGGCTTTTATGATCTATAAATATCTCGCACTTCATCCCATACAAATAGTATCTCCATACTTTTAATGCAAATACTACTGCTGCTAATTCTATATCATGGGTAGGGTAATTCTTTTCATGAGACCTTAATTATCTAGAGATGTAGGGAATCACTTTCCCATTTTGCATCAATACACACCCCAAACCTTTAAAAGATGCATCACTATAAATCACATAATCACTGCTACTATCTGTGAGGGTAAGCACTGGAGCTGAAGTCAATCTCCTCTTCAACTCATCCATACTTTCCTGACATTCACTAGACCATTCAAATTTGGTATTCTTTTTTAGCAGCTTGGTCATGGGAGAAGCTATAATAGAGAACTTTTCTATAAATCTTCTATAATATCCTGCCAAGCCCAAGAAACTTCTCACCTTTGTCTGATTTATAGGTGCTTCCTAATTCACTATTGCCTCTATTTTCTCGGGGTCTACCATAATACCCTTAGCTGATATCACATGTCCCAAAAATTTAACCTTTTCTAGCCAAAATTCACTTTTACTCAACTTGGCATACAACTGCTTCTCCCTCAAGATCTGCAACACTGTCCTCAAATGCTACTCATGTTCCTCTTTGCTTCTAGAATAGATTAGGGTATCATCAATGAACACTATCACAAATTTATCTAAAAATTTTTGGAACACCTGATTCATCAGTCCCATAAAAGCAGCTGGGGCATTGTTCAAACCAAAAGGCATCACCAAAAACTCATAATGACCATATCTGGTCCTAAAAGCAGTCTTTGGTACATCCTCTTTCTTTATTTTCAACTGGTGATACCCAGATCTAAGGTCAATCTTTGAAAACACTACTGCCCCCTGAAGCTGATCTAACAGATCATCTATCCTTGGCAAGGGATAATTATTTCTAATGGTCACCTTGTTGAGCTGTCTATAGTCTATGTATAACCTCAAGGTACCATCTTTCTTTTTTACAAACAACACAGGTGCACCCCAAGGTGAAACACTGGGTCTAATGAACCCTTTATCAAGCAATTCCTGAAGCTGGACTTTTAATTCTTTTAATTCTGCTAGAGCCATTCTATAGGGTGCCCTGGCTATAGGTCTAGTATCTGGGGTCAAGTCTATACTAAACTCTATCTCTTCGTCTGGTGGCAATCCTGGCAACTCCTCAGGAAATACATCTGAAAATTCACATACTACCGGAATATCAAATAGCTCTGGACCATTATCCTCTAAATTCATCACACAAGCTAAATAGGCTTCATACCCCTTTCTTAGCATTTTGCTAGCTGTCAAGGCTGAAATCACACTTGAGGGCAACACTCTCTTTTCTCCTACAAAATAAATCTCTCTACCATCCGAGGTAGGAAATACTCTTCTTTCTTTGAACAGTCTACCTTGGCCCTATGCATTGATAACCAATCCATCCCCAATATAGCATCAAATTCTTTTAGATTTAATGGAATAGATCTGCTAACAATTCTTGGCCCTCTACTAAAATGGCACAGTCTTTATACACCCGATCTGCAATAAAAGGCTTCCCTACTAGCACGGATACTACCAATTGACTACCCAATAAACTCAAAGCTTTATTTAGATTCTTGATGAAAGCTACTGCTATGAATGAATGCGCAGATCCAGAATCAATTAAAACATAAGCATCAAAATTGCAAATGGGTAATATACCTGTCACCACATCTGGGTTAACCTGAGCCTCCTGCCTGGTTATTGCAAAAACTCTAGCTTCAGCCCTTGGAACACTAGGAATCATCCTTTGCTAATTAGCAGTAGACCTCATCTGATTGGCTGAAGTTGGGATACTACTATCTCCCCTTCTAGCAAGCTGCCCTCTAGGTGCAGCTGATCCTTGAGGATGATCGCTGCTCTGCACTCTCTTAGGACAATCTCTCTTCAAGTGATCCATCTGACCACAGATATAACATCCTCTATTACCTCTCTTACATTCCCCAGAGTGCATCTTTCCATAGACACTGCACTGGGGTAGAGTTCTCCCACCACCAAAGGAGCGGCTTTGACCCTTATCTCTCCTGCCACTCTACTACTAACAACCTGAGACATCCCTCTATATACAGGCTTCCTCTGGACAGGACTAGATACTGACACAGATGCTGACCTTCTACCAACATCTGCAGGAGCTCTGTAACTGGAACTAAACTGTCCCGCCCTCTGGGGCTTCTTGAACTGCTGAGTTCCCCCTGCACCTGAAAGGAAACTAGGTGCACTCCTTTTTGTTCTCTCCTGTCTTCTACTGAGGAACTCTTTCTCTATCTCTTCTACCCTGAGGGCTCCTTGCACCAGCTCAGAATAACTACTGTAACACTGCATGCTAGTCTTAGCCTTGATTGGGAGGTTTAATCCATCCTGAAATAGCCTACATTTCTCCCTCTCATTCACTACTAGGGCTTCAGCAAATTAGGACAACTCAATAAAGGTAGCCTCATACTCAGCTACAGACATCTTCCCCTGGGCTAAATTAAGAAATTCCCTCCTCTTCTGATCTCTATACACTTCTGAATAATATTGCTGATATAACTCCTTCTTAAACCTCTCCCAGGTCATCTCTACCCCTTATGGCTGCCTACTACTAACAGATTTCCACCAGTTCTAAGCCCTACCTTCTAACAAAAAGGTTGCAATGCTCAACCTTTGCTCCTCAGAGCATTTCATCACCTCAAAGACCCTTTCTATTTTCTGAAGCCATAAATCAGCCTGAATGGGGTCAGTAGTTCCCTGGAACTCTAGAGCCCCCAACTTTCTAGCTCTCTCTACATTTCTTTCTGCCTCAAGATTTTTAGACTGTAAACTGGAACTAGAGGCCACCGCTGCCATGACTGCCTGGGTAATCATCCCCACCAAGTTTGGCATACTCGGCCCCTGAGTCTGTGCCTGGGATGGGTCCACTGGCACTGGGGTAGTGGATAGTGAAGAAGACTCATGCAGATGCTCCTGAGGTATATCCATCCCTGCACCATCAGATAGTGAATCACTAGAAGATACTCTACTGGGCTGGGCTTCCCTACTCACCCATCTAGGTCTACCTTGACCCCTGCCTCTCCCTGAGGACTGCTCTCCTTCCTTGCTTGACCTTGTGTTAACCATTCTACAAAGCACAATTCATTTGATCAGGTTCATCATTCAAAACTATACTCAATATACTCGACTCATCATTATGCCCTTAAGATCTATTACCTAAGCTCTGATACCAAAAATACTGTCGGGCCCCTTCCCGACGGCATAATTTCTTATGAAAATTAGGTAAAGATCTGCTAGTCTTTATACTAAGCACCATAAAGCCCCAGCGATCCTTATCTAATTGTCATAAGTTACATGCACTAAAATACTATACCTGTTAAAAACTTTGACATGCTCATTTCATTAATACTGTTTATAACATAACATCCATAATTTATTTCACCCTGCTCAGATAAAAATAGATTTCCATACTTTTCATCATATGATTCTAAGCAGTATAGCCTCATCACAATATTGCTATAAAGATCATATTTACAATTTCATTCTACAATGAAAGTCATTTCTCGTAACCATCCAAGTCCAAAATACATCATAGGGTTACCGTCATACAAATTCATCCATATCCATTTCAAATATATATACAATCCAATAATTAACAACTCGAATTCACTTTCATGCTTTCCAGGGCCCACCTGCTATCTCTGATCTGAAATCCAAAAATGTCAATGATAGAGGGGTGAGACCTAAGTCCCAGTGACTGGATAACTATCTAACAATGGGGAAAAGCTGAGAACCACATTATAGAACTCATAATAATACTAACATAACATATTGCGATCGATCCATGAATCTTTATAAATGAAATAAGTTAACGTATAAGTTAACTTATACTTCCAATAATATAACTTAAATGAAGAAATATCACAATTACAAAATTTCATGATGATGGGCTAGGTGTGCTACCACTAAGGTACATCCCTACAGTCGCCCTCCTGCAGGTGTACTCTCAGTGGATGAGTGTACTGAGCGCCGAGGATCCCCGCACCACATGGCACCCCTTACATGTGTGGTTCACCCTAGGTGTAAGCTTGCCCCTTTTCCCTGGGCCTCCTGCTTGCCCCCTCCATGGGCCTATATCTCTGAGCCCCCTCGGGCTATATAGTAACCTAGCTCATTACCGAGCTATGATTCTTGCCCCACTGGGCTGCTTGCAATCTGCCCCACTGGGCTGATCTAGCTTGTACTCCCCCTGGCCTCGGGATCATAGCACGATCGAGTCGCAAGGAGGTGCCGGCTATAATAGTGTGTGCAATGCTCATGCTATGGCACAGTCTACAGGGTGATCAGCCCCATAGATGGCCCCATGCTCTTTATGCTTATGCTATAAAAATACTCCAATATAAGTTTATAATCCAATATACAACCAGCTATACTTTCTTTGAAACATTGATTTTCATGCATGCCCATGCATCTCTTTGAAACACAAATCTAAAAAGTAAATTCCATCTTTACTGAAACATATGTTTTATCCAGGTAATACTTTTCATGAAACTTTATATTTTGCTCTGAAACATGCTATAGCCCATGTTTCCTTTTCTTTTCTAAAACCCATGCTTTGCTGAAACTTATGCTTTTTGTTCTAAAACTCATGCTTTGCTAAAACTCATACTTTTTCTGAAACTCATGCTTTGCTTTAAAACATGCTGTAAATCCATACTTATTCTTTAGACTCATGCTTTGCTTTAAAACATACTGTAAAAATATAATAACATTATAACCGGGTTCTCATTTTTCATATTTGACTACTGAAGATACTATACTTAGCATGTTACACTCTATTTTGTAGCAAAATATCACTATACTATTATAAAATGTTTTACAAAGCTAGATGAGAAACCCACTCACCTTTTTATTATTTTCTCTTTTCCACGGTTGCTACCCTTCTTGAAAAGGCTCTCTTTCTTGATTTTCTTGACCTATATTACCGCATATGAATTTATTTAGACTACATATACCTAGGTTTTCCTGAAATATGCATGCATGCTATATGCCTTAACATCTCAGTATAATATTCTTCCATCTCTAACATACTTAAAAATTCATAATATATGCATACCATCATTTCATTTGCCTCTATATCATAAGATTTTAACATTATTCTCTATTTTAGAAAGTTTTGGGCTTACCTCAACAAAGACAGCTAAACCACCAAACCTTCCTCCTTTCCTTCTCTTCTTCTTTTCTTTTCTTCTTCTCTTCTTCTTTTCTTTTTCTTCTTCTCTTCTTTCCCACGGCTGGCTGAACCTCTCCTTTTTCTTTCTCTTTTCTCTCTTTTCTTACGGTGGCTTAAGGGCTAAGGAAAGAAGAGTGGATTTTTAATACCCTTAGAAATTCCCATTTTGCCCCTCTCCACTCTTAAGTCACGCTTTTTAAAGTCCACATGGCTTCCTCTCTGCCAAGTATTTTTACCCTTCAAATTCTTTCCTATCTTGCCCTTGATCAAATCCTCAAATGACTTTTTATCAAATTTCACTTTTGCCCCTGGTCAAATTTCCATTAATGCCCTTGGCCAAATTTCCATTATCCGATAAATAATAGGGGTTACCCACCTATTAGTCAATATGGATGCTAGCTAATGAGAGTAAAATTATCTTCAAACCACTTCCATAGAAGATTTTTATCCACCTAAAACCTCAGTTACGCGTGTTTAGGTGAGAGCGATGGGTGACCCACCGAGAAGTCCTTAATTAAGAGTGAAATTGGTCTCCAATCAACTCCACAGACAAAATTCCCATGGCCAAAAATCTCTTCTAAACCATTTTTACAGAGAGATTTTCCAAAGTAGTCGACTACTTTGGCCAAAAATTCCTCTCAGGCAATTTTACAGAACGTTTTCCCACAGTAGTCGACTAAAGAGTCGACTACTATGGCAACAAAAATTCTCCTAACCTCTAAACAATGAGCTTCAGGGAGTTAGCTGACTCTAAAGTCAGTTAACTTCCCCTGTTAGCTCACAGAAACCAACAGCCAGCCAAAATGTCAAAGTTAGCTGACTAAAGAATCAGCTAACTTCCAAATTTGGCTGACTAACAACCCAAAAATTTCAGCCATCTTCCCAATTAGCTGATAAATGAGTTACAAACATTATGAAACCTTTCCAAAAGCTATTCTAATGCATTCCAACCTTCAAAATCTTCATTCTAACTTCTTCCAAGGATCAAAAATAATAAGCAAACATTGAAATCATTACAAAAACTTCGATTAAAAGCTCAAATAAGTGACTTTATCAATATTTTGAAAGGATCATGGGAGAAAACTCAAAATAACCTCCAAAATTTTCATTCCAACCTCTCCCAAGGATCAAAAGCAACTAGTAAACATTGAAATCATTACAAAAACTTCAATTGCAAGCCCAAATAACTGACTTTATTAGCTTTTTGGAAGGATCATGGGAGAAATTCAAATTAACTTCAAAATTTTAGCTTTCACATCTTTTTAAGATTTTACTCAAATCATTCACATTAGAAGACTAAACTAACAATAAAAATATGCTTAAAATAAAATTACAATGATTCCAAGTTCAGGATATTACAATCTAACTATGCCACATATTATCATAGGATTAGTTAGCTAAATCAGCCACATCATTTGCCCTTCATTTTTGAGAGTTAAGCTTGAATTCGTGCTCAAGCTACAAAAGTAGCGCTACTTATAGTATGACTAATTTGTCTTAGGCTCATTGGTTTTTTCCTATATAATTGCGTCATCTTGTAGTGTATTTTTCATCGAGATATCTAGTAGCTCTCTTTGATCGAACTATGCAGTAGCTATCTTGTAGCTTGGTTGTCCTAACTCATGATTAGTGAATGAGCTATTCAGTAGCTTAACTTTCATAAAGCTATCAAGTAGCTTATCTTTGAATTTACCCTTCAGCATACTGAGACTTATCAATCTTTCTAAGCACCAAGTCTCCTGATCAAATGTGATACCCTCATTTAAGGCGGCTAACTTTGGTCTAATGAGGTTTAATTCTTTAGGTTGGCTGACTTTGGTGTCAATCAACTTTGGTCTAGTTGGCCTTGATTGTTCAGCTAAATGGATAGATTTGCCCTCATCTCAAGAGTGCTCCATGACTATCCTTATTGGAATAGCACATTTAGAATAAGACTAGGATAATTATTCTACTTATTTTAGGTCTATTCTAACTTTATTTCTAACTTATTCCAAATGTCTTCTTCTTTCTCGAAATCACCATGATGCTGTCACATGCAACCGAATCGGTCGATCTCCCAGAGATCTCAAATCTAGGCCAAACTTTGGATCCTGTCTCGGATCACAGAATAGAGGCCATCTCTGTTTCGGCTTGATTACCCTTCCTAGCATTGGCGATGGTCCAACTCTCTTCGATCTTTGGCAGCTATTTGCTAGTGACATTGCTCGGCCGAGTGGCAAAACAGGGGCGCCCGACAAAGCACTGCAAATTGGGGTGATGAACTTCATTAAGGGTTTGGTTGGGAGAGCAATCACCTAAAGCCAACCCATTGGTCCTCTTCCTCATTATAGCAAGGGGCTAGATTGGGACCTCAACAAACGGAAATTGAACGCCATCCCCATCGACTGCTCACAGATCAGGGACTCCTCGGGGCCCTCTCTTTCCTCTTCTTCATCATGGTATTGGAGTAATGCTCCAACAGAGAAACACCCTTTTCTTCTCTAGCAAGCCAAGCTTGGTGTTAGTCGGCCTTTGCTCCCATCTACATGATGGAATATCCTGGCTTCAAATCACCCTAACCAATGATGGTGTCATTCATGCTACACGATCATGGCGGTAGCAGGAGGGCTTGCTCCTTCTCCATTGACGAATGGGACCTTGAATCCCATGGCACTATGTCTTCGAGTCCAGGCCCAAGCCAAGAAAATAGGGGAGAGCTCTGCTCGGCTTGGATGGGGGAGAGCAGTCACTACCATGGCCGGTCGGCACTGACTTGGATGGAGATCAGGTGGCTGGGCTGCTGGGTTTGGCGATGGCAAGGGATGGTAGCCGCCAGGATCTGGGCAGTGATGGTTGGAATCGGTGGCCGGTTGACTCGATCTTAAGGATCTTTGGCTGCCGGTTTAGGGAGGAGAGGAACAATAAATGCTTCTTCTTCGCCACCATTTTCCCCTATTTTTACTCTTTTTTTCTTTCTTTTTTTACTTTCTCTCTCTGTTAGGCAACTTGGCTGGATGCTTCTCCTCATCATTTTCCATAAATGTTTTTTTTTTTTTTTTCTCTCTCTATTAGACAACATGGCTGGATGCTTCTACTCATCGTTTTCCATAAATGATGCCAATCTTTGCTTTTTTCTAATTTTTACACCAACGAATGAAATTTCTTTTTTTTCATATGATAGAGTATAGTCGTCCACCTTTCTTCATTCAAAGGAAATAAGAGCATTAGAGGATCTTAGAGTTTTTCTTCGAAAAAACCCTCCAATATTCAACTCAACCAAAGGTGGAGAAGAGCCATAGGCCTCTTAAACAAAGCCTAGGACTCAAGTAAGAAGAGAGAAGGGAGAGAGAGAGTTCAGAACTTTTTTATACATGAGGTTACTTGTGTTGCTTTTATAAATATATGAAGGAGTTTTACCTTAAGCTAGACTTTTATATTGGATCGCACTTATTGAATCCTGATCTTAGAGAAAACTAAAGAAGACCATATCCGAATAGGAATTAGTTAGTTAATATCCTTATAGGATTGGCCTTATTACATATAAAGAGAGTTCTGATTAAACTTGAATAGAGTGGCTATCATGAATGGGAGTCCTCTAATTAGAGTTTTACCCTTTATGTGGTATCTAACCGTGCTATATGTTACTAGAGGATTAGTAGGTCAAATTAACCCACATCGCATATCATCAAGGATCTCTAACTTGAAAGAAAGGCTACTTTTTTCCTTCAAAAATGGTGATCAAAGCTGCTCTAAAGGTAATCTTAGTTTAAGGAATTTATAATTATAGTTGAGTTGGATTTATAAGTATCTAATTTTGATCAAGTATAATTTGAGATGATGCTAGATTTGGTATAAGAACTAGGTAATTTGATTCAATCCAATCCTAACTAGAACATTTTGGTAGCACAACTTTCATCTCAACCC
Source organism: Metroxylon sagu (assembly GCA_017589505.3). Classification (NCBI taxonomy): domain Eukaryota; kingdom Viridiplantae; phylum Streptophyta; class Magnoliopsida; order Arecales; family Arecaceae; genus Metroxylon; species Metroxylon sagu. Next base: position 392,273 of record JACVBY030000435.1, on the reverse strand, counting down.
AAATTGAGAAAACCCTAATTTAGGAATAGTGAGTATAAAACATATATCAAATAGGAATTACAATATAAATTAATGATCAAAATCATACAAAGGTATGTCCCAAACTATAACCGTAAAAGCTTACGTTGGTAAATATTTAATAATGATATTTATATAGGATTAAGGAGCCTAAATAATATTTTTTAGCTAGTCTTTTTGAATGAAGTCGTGGATTGTGATAAATGGTATTAGAGTGAATTGAGCCATTAACCTATGTCGACTAAGAGATATTGCGGATAAGATCTATGTATTTTTTTTATTAAATTTGATAAGAATTGAATGTTGACCATTAGCTTGGAAGGACGTCAAAGCTTAAATGAAGGAGTATATAAGAGTCAATACTAGCGAGTGTTTAATCTTACATCAGTTATATATTAAAAAGATCTGAGCACTTATATAAGATCAAGAAGCCCAATAATAACTTCTTGCTAGCTTTTTTGTAGTTGAGGTCTTGGGTCGTGACAATGATATGCTCAAAGTTGCATCTTTAGCTTTATCAAGATAATTTGTAAATCTTTAGGCGAAACACCCTCTTACCAAACACCTCAATTATCATATTTAAATTTAGGATTTTGTTTTGATATATTCTATATGAATAATATCTATTTTGACGTTAAATCTTAACAATAACTCATAAGACCAATGGAACGTCAATTAGGGAAAAAATGAATTCTTGAAGTTAGAAAAAGTATTGAAATAATTCTCTCGTATTTGAATTAAGTTTCAAGCCCATGCTCATGTCGGCATTCACCGGACAAGATGATAAAATAGACTAAGCCAAACAATGCTATTCCACCAATTTTAAGTTTAACTGCACATGTTTTGGGAATCTTAGAATAAAATATTTCCCAAGGTTGCTTTCGGAAATGGTTATATTGGATGCTATTTGTTTACAGCTGGATTATTTGGAAAGGACTTCTACATACTTGTCACATCAAAATTTTCTGACTTCTTATCAGACATATTGATTATAAACAGACATAGAACATCCCACATGTCCATTTGCAAATGTCTTACTCATTATGCCCGCACATCACCAGCTTCCACACGCAAGCATTTATGCACGCAGAATACGCACGTATGGATCCCATCTTTATTGACCAGCTTTTGTGGCAGCTTGCTAATGTCTGTATGCACTGTATTTTGCAGGTTGCTTTCGTATCTAAGCGTGGGTACTTTCGGCAAGGGTGCACTTTGTTGTTATAGAAATGCATCTAAATAGATTCATCTAGAAGAAACCAGACATCATGCGTCATTTGGCCTCATTATATTGGCATGTTTTAGAAATTCCTCGTGCTGTTCCTCTAATCAAAGGCTGCGCAGGCTCAACTTTGGGAAACAAATGGTACCACGGTAGAGCGTTAAGGCCACATGGGAAGCTAAGATATCTGGTTACATCCTTGTTAAAGATGTCATCCTTGCTCTGTTGCAGATGTTGGAAGTGGAAGATGTTTTGGTTTTAATATAAAGACAAGCATATAACCTATGATGGTGCTGACATTTGATGGTGAGATTTTATGGGCCAATAGAGATGATAATAAGGATGTTGAACTAGGAATGGAGGTAACTATGAGCCTAGTAAAAAAAGACCCTATATGCAGGTCAAAGCTTCTATAAAATGATAGAAAATGGATGTAAGAGATGATAAGGACTGCCTAGTAAAGATCCACTAATGCTCAAGTCAATGAGGAAAGATGAGGGTGGCAGCCAATAAAAGCTTATTATAAGTAGTGTAGGAGATGACAAAAGATCAAAAGAAGAATTCATTGCCTTGAGTGCACCTCTCACTTATAAGAGCTATCCATATTTGGCAATAAGACTAAGTGGCTAGCTTAGGTCGTGCACGATATACCCTAGCATGATGAAACTACCTTTCATGCCCATACTTGATGTCATGAGTCACATTCTCTGCAAGAAGTAGTTGAACTCGCCTACACACTGAGAAGTATGTGCATCTTTTTCAGTCATTGCACACCACCCAACTATCCTCTGGGCATGTCTTTCCTATGTGATTGTGCCGGCATGATGTGAAAGATGTTGACATGAAATGGGTTACCATGTGCTTGCTCAGTTGGATGCCTACAAGACATGCCCTCATCTTATGGCCCCCACTCTTGGGGCTGAGATGGTCTGTTTGGGTGAGGGAGTAAACTATGATTTTGGGTATCGATTCACAGGCTTTCGTACCTAAGGTGGGCTCATGGGCCCTTTATTGTTCGGGCGGTATTTGAGCTATCAGAGAAAGTTATGATGGGCCTTCTATCTTGTTAGATGGTCTTGTGCTTGAGGTAAGATAGGTTTTTAGGCTAAGGGCCTCTCCTTTAGGTGGGTAAACTCTACTCAACAGCTAGGTTTTTAGGCTAAGGGCCTCTCCTCTAGGTGGGTAAACTCTACTCAACAGCCACACTGATATTTTGAGGTCAGAACTCTAGAGTATGGGGGGTATTGGGCTGCCTATCTTTATGATCTCCATACCGATCGAAGTGGATCCTGGGCCCTTCGGACACCATGAACAATTACATTATTACATTACTACCTCCTTAATTCCGAATCCTAGTGTTTGTGTAATGATTGTGTAGAATTTAGTATGCTTGGGCAAGTGTCATTTCTCGAGGCATCTGGTCGAGCTCTTTGGGTGAGCCTGAGATTGGACTAACTTTTTTTTTCTTAAGAAGAGTTTTTTTAGGTAGGATCACTCTCTAAAGGAGCGGTTCGCCTTCTTTTGCTTCACAAAAAGAGTTCTTCTAATAGTCTTCAGGTAATTTACTCTTTCTTTCTTTTGAGTAGAATTTTTTTAGGTAGATCGGCCTGAAATGGAGTAGATCTTCTTTTGCTTAGCAAGAAGAGTTTTTCTAAGTAACCTCTTCTTGGTCTACTCTCTCTTTCTCTTGAAGAGAGTTCTTTTATGCAAGCTTTTAATGATCTAATATCTCTTTCTCTCATATATAGTTCTTGTAAGTAAGCCAACTTTCTAATGGAGTGGATTACCTTCTTTTTCTTAATAAAGAGAATTCTTTCAAGTAGTCTCTTCTGATAGTTTACTCTTTTTCTCCTTAGAAAAACTTTTCTAAGAGGGCGGCTCTTAGGTGGAGCAGACCTTTTTTTTAACTCAATGATGAGAGTTCTTCCAAATAACCTATCTTGGCAATTTGCTTTCTCTTTCTCTTGAGTCAGGTTCTTCCAAGCATGCTGGCTCTGACATAGAGGATCGCTTTCTCTTATTCAGTGAGAGGGGTTCTTCCAAGTAGGTTCTTTCAAGTAAGTAACCTAACCATAATTTAGAGTATTTTATAAATTATCCATGATTGCTAAAAGGATTTCAAACTTTGATAAGTAATTTGACCATAAATTATGATTTTTATAATATTGCAAGATTGCTAAAAATTTATTTTATAGTTAATGAATTATTATTTGAATTGAAATAATTGCTAAACTTTCATATAATCAGTTATTTTGAAATAATATGATTTTTTAATTATTTTTGAAGTGTTATTAAAGTTTTAAATTCTGCATAGTATGTTTATTACAAATTTGGATGAAAAAAATAAGCTAATTATAAATTAGAAGATTTGTGTAAATTGCTGATTATAAATATCTATTCGAGAATTTATAAATTACTAGTTAAATATTACTGTTTTAATTTCTTATGCGCTATTAATATTTTAATATCTACTATTATACAATTATTTTTACATAGCTATTTATTGTAAATACTGAAGAGTTATTGTTATTACAAGAATTTCATGATATGAATAAGTAAATATTAATAAATATAGAATTATTGATAATAAAATATGATTGAAATATATAGCTCGCGGTCCACTATGTAATAACTTGATGACTTGATGATAGATATCGGGATCCATCTTTATAGGAGATATATATGAAGAATATACCCCCCATTCATAGGGTTAAATGTAGTCTTTGCTCCTGTTAAAGGGATATATGTGACCGTAGTTTATGATCGTAGAGTATTAGTAATAAGATGACATGAAAATTATTGATTTTGATGACTTGAAAATTTTGAATATGATGTATGAAAGATATAAATGAAAAGTTTTGAATACTAGTTAAAGATACCTTAAAATTTATAAGTATTAGTATATCAATGATATGTGAAGTTGTGAACTGAAGTTTTCAGTTTTTCATTAATGATATGCATTGTTTTATAAAAGGTTTTATAAATTTTTACTTGCTTGATCCACTAATTTATAATTTGTGCTACTTACTGAACGAAGGCTCATAAAATTCTATTATTATTTTGTTTTAGAGATCAAGATATAAGTAGAAGTTGGATAGAAGCTGACCCTCTTTATCTCAATTAATTATGTAATATTACTTTGCATATAATGCCTTGCATACTGGTAATTTATTTTCAAGTATGCGATGGATTGTTACGCTTTAAATCCATCCCGAATTTAGGGTATAATAGTCAATGAGAGGTTTACGATGGAACTATGGTGCAAGTAGTTAGATCATAAATGATGGGTCAGCTTAAGATAAAGCCTTCAATTAATGCTAGCAGCCTTAACATATGACTTAAATGGGCCAGTTAGATAAACCTAATAGACTGGTTAGCGGAATATGAAATAAATTAAGTTGTGTAGGACGGTCTCTATGGTCTTCTAGAGGCAGAGGTGGCATGGAGTGATTATTCTTTATTTTTCTCCTCAATCAATCCCAATAAAGTTGGAGCTATTTGCAAGCCTCATTTTCTCTAAGGAGAAAAGAAAAGCATACAAGACCTCAAAATTCATCTTATTATATATTAATTGACTTAATATGGTTGTGCCATTTTTGTTGTTTTAGTTAAAATAAGTGGCATGATTTATTTGCAGTAGACAGATTTATGATATATGAGTACACATAGCCTTCCAAAAATAGACATATGAGTACACATTGTTAATTACTTCGTGCATAATTTTATCCTGATTGAAAGATTCCCGTATGTGAGTTGCATGGACAGTCCTTCGCTATGAGATCGACTGTCATAGTCTCTACACTGTCATTGTCTCTATCTTTCCCTTTTCTTTTCCTTTATTTATTTATTTTCCTTTATTTATTTATTTATTTATTTATTTTTTTGTCCTCAAAGAATGAGATCTACTGGCACTAATTAAGCTAAATCGAACATAAAACAAAATAAGCCCAAATGATGGTCTTGGGAGGAAGCGTTTTTAATTATTTAAATCATGAGATTCAAGGAAGACTGATGAGTCTAATATACAAAAGGAACGAAAGCTAATCTGCTGATTGATTGAGTCTTTTGAGAGAAAACATAATTTTTACACTAGAGAACACATCACTAACGGAGGCAATTGAGTCCAAATAGGGCGCCAAGGTGGATGTGCTCTTATTTGTGGCGTGCCATGTTTATTTTCTCAAGAACAACCATTTTTTTGAGAAACTTATATTTATTGTACTTTAATCTTTATTTTATTTTATTTTCTATTATCATCATTGTTTTTCGATTGAAAATTGATGGTGCTGAAATTTAGCAATAGAATCTCACGTGCCAATAGCGATGATGATGAAGATGGTGAACTAAAATGGAGGCAGTTATGAGTGTAGCAAGAAATGACCCTACATCCGCATTACATCCTGTAAGGACAAAAAATGGGCATGAAAGATGTCGAGGGCTTCTCAGATAAGGCCCTCCAAAACTCAAGTCTATAGGTGTCAAATTGGCTAACTGACTCGTGGCACAGCCCGACCAAGCATGAAGTGAACCATGCCAATATGGTACAACTACTATAGTAGCTATATTGGGCCAGGCAAGACATGATACCCTAAGCTGTGTTGATATGATAGCATCATGGGCTAGGTTGGCACAACTAGGTGCACTGGCTAGGCATGACACAATATGAATGAGCCGAGCATGCAAGCTAGGCATGGCACAATAAGAATGGGCTAGGAATGACAAGCACGAATGAGCCAGGCATGACATGGCATGGGTTAGCTCTCCTTACAAGCCCTCCTAATCTACTTATAACTTTTTTCAATTTCTTTATAAGTTTTCTTAATCTCTTTATAAGACCTTCCTAGTCTCTACAATGGCTGATGTTGGTAGCTCTCACTCTCATCCAAACCATTATAACTTTGAACTCAACTTAGAGGAGGTCAACATGTTGCGACCGATCTTGACACACCATTATCACAAACTAGAACCAATGTCCCCAACTCCAATGGTATTGCCTCAAGCTTCATCTCTAGGGCCAAGGCTAGGATCTCTGATATTTAGAAGAACTTCAACATTGAGGAGATTGCTATTAGGGGTTTTGAACTATACATCACATTTGAAAAAAGATTACAGCTGTGACATTTTAGTGAGAAATGGTCACTTAGCCCAGCATTGGAAGAAGTATGAAAATATTATTGATTCTATCAAGGCTAACTTAAATTTAGTCCAAGTGAGTCATTAATGTTTTCTTATTAATTTCCAAGATATAAATAGAAAAGAATTGTTAAAATTAATTTTACATACTAAAATGCCTTTTTCTTTTGCTAAAAATACATATTTTGTAAATTATATAAAAACTACCTCAAATTCTATATATAAAAAAAATGCTCAAAATGCTACTAAATCTGATTTTTTAGATAATTTTCTAAATATAAATAAAATTTAATTTCTTATTTTTTAAATTTTAATGATAGAATAGCACTTATCTTCGATGTTTGGAGTCATATTTTTGAGTTATCTTATATTAATATTACCACACATTTTATTAATTTTGATTTGGTTATATAAAAATAAATAATCCACACTATTAACATCTCTAGTTCAATCATCCATATAGTATATGAACACTGCATGCATGATAAAATTTTTTCATTTAATTTAGATAATACTTCTAATAATAATATTACGGTTGAGTTACTCAGACAGCACTTGCATCCCATCTTAAATAAAAAATTATTCCATGTAAGATGGTCATGCCACATCTTAAATTTTGTTATAGAAGATGGTTTAAAATTTATTGAATAATTAATAAGTAAACATAGAGATGACATTAAATATATAATGTCTCCAAGAGCTAGAAAATAAGATTTTAATGATTTGTGTATTGGCCATAGTAAAAAAGTTTAAAGAATTTTTATTATATGTAAAACATAGATAGAATTCTACATATTTAATGTCACAATATTATTTTGAATATAAAGATATTATCACTAGTTTTTAAAATGATCATTTCCTAGTGATCCTATATTAGGTTCTCACTGGACTCATTATACTATTATTATGAAATTTTTAGAATATTTTTATAATGGTACTAATATTTTATTTGGTACTTATTATCTCACCTCTTCCCTAGTTTTGCAACAAATTTATAACAATACTATCTATTTTGCAACTTTTAGGAATGTAGAGGGTTTAGCATATATAATTAAATGAATGAAATTAGAATTTAATAAACATTAGAAAGAAATTTCATAACTTCATTATTTAGCTTTAATTATGGATCCTAAATTTAAATTACATGATGTATTAGCAATATTAAAAGAAATTTATATAAATATGATGCATAACATTAGGAATATTAAAAATGAAATTACTCATTTATCAAATAAAATGTAAATGTTATATGACTAAAAATATAGTAAAGGTAAAAAGTCCTCTACTTTAGGATCGACCCCAAATAATGGCAGTGGGATGGTACTTATAAATTATGAAAGAAAACTAAAATTTATAACTATATCATTCAATGAATTATCTTTTTATTTAAGATATGGTTTTATAAATTTTCTAACTCGCATGATCTACTAATCCCTTCGATATCCACAGTAGTATCAGAATATACTTTTAGTGCAGAAAGCCGAATACTTGACAATAATAGGAGCTGATTGAAGCTCGATACAGTGGAGACATTGATCTGCTTAAAAGACTAATATGATACAGAGGACAGGATGCAAGGCTAAATGAAGATGAAGATTCTCCTTCGAATAAATAGAATATTAGAGATGGAAAATAAGAGAAGTGATCACGAAGAAGAAATGGAGGACCGAGCAATAAAAGATGGGATAGCATAACTCGTTGTAGTCCTAAAGGCCAGATGAGAGAAATGATCATGACGGGTGCACTAATAGTAAGCCACACAAAAAAGATATGTATTTTCAATTTATTTTATTTAATTTCTACAAAATTAGTTTCAAAAATAAAAAATAAAAGTAAAAATTTACCTAGTAGGATGGCTCATCGGGCTCGATAGTCTGGAGCTTAGGTAATATCAGATAAAAGATGAAAATAAAGACTCCCCTTCAAATGACTAAAATATCGAAGATAGAAATCAAGAGGAATGATCGTAAAGAAGAAAAAGATTAAGCAACACAACAGTGGGATGGTGCAACCGCAATAACAAACCATCTATCCATCCATAAACAAAGGAACATATATTTATTTTTTATTTAATTTCTACAAAATTAGTTTAAAAATTCAAAAATTGCTTGGTCCATTTGGTTAATAATAAAAAATATTTAAAAATAAAAAAAGTTGGGCTGTGTTGGTGGGCTAGCATGCCGGCCAACACATAAGCCATGTTGGTGGGCTGGCAAGGTGGGCTGTTTTGGCCTGACTCAGCTAGGTTATGTGCCTACGGTTGTGCCAGCCTGACACAATGCCCCTAACACTTATGCTAGCTATGCTAGCTAAGTATAGTCCATTTGACAACTGTACTTGAGTCGATGCGAGAAAGAGAGGAAGGCTAAAGGTGTGCCTTCTAGCCATAATGGAGGGTAAAAGGGAGAGAACAGGATGCTCTAAGGCTTACTAGAAGTAGAAGAGAAGAAAAGAAAGGGACCAAAAGAGAGAGACAGAGAAAGATTGATTGTCTTGTATAAACCTTTTGCTTATGAGTGATGTGTTCCCAGCAATAAGACTGAGCTGCTGGCTTGAGTCATGCATGGTATGCGCTGGCATGATGGAGTATCTTCCAGTACCCTTGCCTGATTACATGGGTCACATTTTCTATGGGATGTTGGCGACCTTACCAACCTAACAGGGAGCAGGAGATAATTGACCTCGTTAGTTTGCCAAAAAATGGGGTATTTCTTTTTTGGCCGATCGCATGCCACCTTCTAATTCTTCGAGCACATTCTCTTAGCACGGTCACATCAAGTAAGTTGCGGGTGATGCTAACATGAAATAGAATGCCACGTGCCAACTTAGTTTGAGGGATGCAAAACTTGTCCTCGTCAGAGATCTAGGGTTCATGCTTGATGTGTCCTCATCAGAAATCTACAAAATCAAGGTTATGGTATGATTGCAACATGTGCAACCTTTGTAAAAGTAGAACAAATTTTGCAGCTAAATGAAGTTATTAGGCAATGACGTTATAAACTATGAATTGGGGAAGTATTCAGTCCATTGAAACGACCTGTTGTGGAATTACTGTATATTGAACACTTTTTTTTATCCTTTTTTATATAGACCATTTTGCAAATATTAATGCTTCAGCAGACATGAATGTTGTGACTATTTAATAAGTTGTCCTACTTGTTGGAAGGAAGTAAGCCAATTCTATAATTTAAAGCACTCTCATGTGCATTTGTCCGCTTTCTGAATGATGCATTCTTTAAATACTAGTACTGCAAAAGGCTGCAAGAACCATAAAGATTTGATTAAGGGATCAGAGGTAAAGTTGAAATATATCCAAGTTCCTAGGTTGTGTAATCTAGAAGTAACAAAATTCTGTACTTGTTTACCGTAATTTGGTTTGCTAGTTCACATTTGATTTTTTGCTCACCATTGCCCATCTGAGGACACTATTATCTAGATGGATTCATATCTTTTTCCAGTGTACCGGAGAGTGAATAGCTAAAGCTATACTAATGCGACTCACATGCCTTCTATGGAAGCAAATCATTCAATCTTGCAAAATGTATTTAGAACCTTGGATTTGATATATTTAAAACTTTTTCATATGTGGCCCACGTTAACACATCTTCAGGCTTTGATTTTATGCGTTTTTTAATATAGGTTCTGCATTCGAGATAAATTCATCCGATAAGAATGACGGCAAGGTTTGAATGAAATTGTTACAATGGAGGATAAATTATCATATTTGATGGTAACTTCATAGTAAATAATACCATCTTGATACTCCATAAATGTCTCTAATGGGTAAAAGATATCCTAAGGATTTGGTCTCCTATTGAGATTGGTCGGGATTGGAGAATAAACCAAGGTATCGCTGCTGGGTCCAAGAAGCATGTCTAGATCTTCTTTACATGTTGCAGCAAGGTCCTGGTATCAAAGAATAATGGTTTCATCCACTTGTGAATCATTTTCTCTATCCTCTTCTAGAGATGAAAATAGAATAGCCAATCATCTCTTAACTTTCAATAAACATGTAATGTAGAAAAGCTCCCACTAAACATATTAAGGCCCTACTTACACGGTGTCCTGTAAACTAAGGCGAACCAAATAGGCTCTCAGGAAGTGGAATAGAGAAAAAGTGGGTAATATTTTAGAAGACTAAAATCTCTTGAGTGAGATATTCTTGATTTGAAATTGAAGAAATCTGAAGAGCAATTAATTGTTACTGACCTGAGTCATCTTCGTCAATGCATTGCTTCCTACCACAATCTCTTAGCTTAGCAAGAATTATTTTGGAATCGGAAGGCTAAAGTGTCTTGGATTCATCAAGGTGGCAGAAATACTATCTTTTTTCATAAATCCATAATTATTCAATTAAAAAGAAATAGAATTTTTTCTATTAAAGATAGTAATGGAAATACCGTAGAAGAGGATTCAATGGTCAGGGATGTTCTTCTAAAATTTTTCAAAGAAAAGTGGTCATCCTCAGTGCCCTTCTGTAGCACTACTCTTCCTCATATCCCTTATAGGTTGGAGGATAGTGATCATCAAATGCTAACTGCTCTAGTTAATGATGGGGATATTGAAGCAACAGTATGAAGTCTTGGTGCAAATAAGACTCCTAGTCCAGATGGTTTCCAACAAGTTTCTTTAAAGTATATTAGCAAATTATTATGTTTGATATGTGTGTTTCTATTAAACAAATTTTCAGTACTTCTATTATGCCAACACCATAGAAATCTATCTTTGTTGCTCTCATTACTAAGGTTGATACTCTCTTTTAAGGTTAAGCATTATAAATCAATTAGTTTATGTAACATAATTTATAAATTAGTAGAGAAAATCTTGACTAATAGGGTGAAACCTCTAGTAGATAAGAATATTTTTAAAGGGCAAAATGCTTTCATTCCCAATTGCCTTATCTTAGATAATATATTTATTGCTTAAGAGGTCATCCATTCCTTTCATGGAGCTCCAAAATCTCATCTTTTAGTGACCTTGAAGCTAGATATGGAATGAGCATATAACTATATTGATTAGCTCCTTTTGGAACAGGTTTTATATTATTTTAATTTCTAACCATATTGATTAGCTCCTTTTGGAACATGTTTTATATTATTTTAATTTCCCCACTTCTTAGATTAATCAGACTTTAGCTTTATCAAAAATCTTTCATTTGCAAGTCTGATTAATGATCCTTCTTCTTCATTTGCAAGGACGTCTTTTGCCCTCTTATCTATTTATCTTCTGTGAGGACATGTGTTTCCAAGCTTTAAATGCTGAAATATCAATCAAAAATCTTTATGGTTATAGACCAAGAAGGGACCTAGTCGCAATTTTTCATCTTATGTTTGTGGATGATTATTTAATCTTTACTAAAGCTAGGGTTAAGGATATATATACATTCAAGAAAGTGTTACACTTATACTGTTAGGCATTGGGCCAACAAGTTAACCTCTATAAGTCATCTGTGTTATTTATTTCAAAAATTAATAGTTCTCTTGCTCAAAGGCTTATTGAAATGCTCGGTATGCAGAGGGTTAGTAAATTTGAGAAGTACACAGGGCCAAGTCATCTTGGAATAATTGATTTCCTAGCTATGAAGGATATATGATTGAAAATCAATTAGCAGCTTGAAAATAGAGGTATTTATCTATGACAAGCCGTCTAACTCTTATAAATTCTGTACTTACATCTTCTCCAATTCATTTGCTTTCAAATGTATCTTCTTCTAATAGTTTCTTGATTGGTTAGACTTACGTTGCAAGCTTTCTTATGGAAATATGATTTCAAAGCTAAAAGGTTATAACTAATTGATTAGGATAAAGTTTGTCGAAGAAAGCAGAATGAGGGTTTAGGCATCTTCAATTTATATTAGTGGCATAAGGCTTTATTTAGTAAGGCAGCTAACAGAATGGCAATACAAAACCATTGTTTATGAAATAAAGTTATATAGCAGAAGTGTAAATTTAATGGTAACTAGGATGGATACACTGTATCCTCCAAATACTCAGCAATCTAGTATGCAATTTCATCTCAATTTATTTGAAGTATCAGTAATGGTTCTAAAATTAAATTGCTTACTATCCCTTGGCTAGATTCAATTCCTATAAGCAATGCCTATCACTTTTAACATGACCACTGCCTTTGATGATTTGAAGCTTGAGGAGTTCATTTGTTCTGATGGAAGGTGGCATAAGGAGGAGTTGCTTAAGAATTTTCTTTCTATCTTAGCGGACAGGGTTATGTTGGTACCTACATTGGGAGGAGCTAAAGAGGACAAATTATGTTGGGGAACCTCTTATAGAAGCAAGTTCAAAGAATCTGAAGCATACAAGATATTAAATTTAGAGACTATGAAGGATAACTCTTATTTATATAAATGGATCTAGTGAATGAATGTTCATCCAAGAATTCATTTGTTCTACTGGTGATGGATTCATAACAACCTATCGGTAACTGAGTTGCTGAGTTGCAAGAATTTATTTATCCTGAATGTCAGAGATGTAAGAGAGACATTGAATCCCTTCAACACTAGTTTTTCTCTTGTCCTAAAGTTATGGATGTGTGAAACTCCTTTATGGGCAATTGGCATCGTTGACTATTACTCTAACAATGGAGTTCCTTTCCAAGTCTTCTCTTGCCTCCAATGATCTTAGAAAACAATCTAAGATAGCTTATCTTTTATGGATGATTTGAAATGATAGAAATGCAGAGTTGTTTCAAAGCAAAATTACTCAACCCATGGTCATCGTTAGCTAGGTGGAATATCTAGTGGAGAAATTTTTAAATTTATCATCAGCTCTATTGAAACTGGTTGAAAGCATTGGCATCTGTGGAGTCCCTCATAGCGGTAATTTGCCACATTCTTATTATCATCTTATTGTTTGGATTCCCCTACAGCTAGGTACTCTCAAGATCAATTTTGATAGAGCTTTTAAAAGAAAACAAAAGGCTGGCATAAGGTATATGATTCAAGATCATGATAGCCGTATACCATGTGCTGGTGCATATCTTCTCATTAGTGACTCAATTCCTATGACTGAATTGCTTGCTACTTCGGCTGGTATCAAATTATCATTGAGATATTTAGAGTGCAAAAACTATGGGTTGAAGGTGATTCATATAGTATTATTAGCTGATTGAATTATAGAAGTGATTGTAGCCATCCTTGCATTTGAGATGTCGATAAAATGCATACAATATTAGAAGTCCTTCGAGTCTCTCATATATTCAGAGAAGGAAATTATATTGCAAACTATTTGGCAGGCATGGCTTGTGATATTGAGAAACCCACTTGTTGGCTGATTGATTTTCCACCTTCTGTCAATATTTTATTTAAAGCTGATATAGCTAGGTGTATTTTCTTGAGATCCTACTTGGGAAGATGATCCTCCCTTGTTGTCAAATACCCCCCCTCCTCCCAACACCCAAAAAAGAAAAAAAATTAAAGATGCATTTGATATGGGATTAAAAAAATCAAGATGAAAAGTTACAGAAGTAACATTTTATGGTACAAATTTTAAGGGTTTAAAAGTTTTTCTAGTAACTTTGTTTAATTATGTTCATCAATAGAGGGTCAAATATTATAGGTATAGCTCTAAATTGTGTTTGAAATAAAGTTAATATAAAAGAGGTGAAAATATCATTATTTGTAACCTTTATCCCTCTTTTTCGCTCATAATCATTTTTTTTAATTGATTGCTGATGACCATACTAATTGGGTGAGTCATTATATATAAGTTAGATCCAAGGCATTTGGGAGCCCTACATATATAATAAGGTCCTTAAAAATGCAATGATCTATACATGGATTTTCAAGGTTTTTTTGCTTTTATCTACCTATATTACTTTTCATTTTTTTGGCATTGTTACTTCCACTCTCTAATGTCAATCTATATGTTTTGGGATCTCTAAAAGAATAAAGATAGATGATCTATAAATAAGATTGTATTAGCAAAAATATCCATTTCAAGAATCAAAGTTTGACACTCTTACTATTTCAAGTTTTAAGCTTTTAAACAAACATATAGAAAGAGTGATATGAACTTACATATTTGGAACACATGATATAAAAAGATATTCTAATAAAGATATTAGTATGGCTTATCACAAAAAATATAGTTTATCCAAAATTCAAACCAAGGAATAAAAGATATGCCCATATGATCGCCACATACAAAAAGTCAAGGACTAAAAGGCATGCTAGCAAAATCACTAAGTCCACGACCAAAAGACATGCCAAAAAAATCACCATCTTGAAAAAGCCAAGGACCCAAATGCCACCACAATTAACAACTACATAAAGCTAAGCACCACCTACATGAACTCATACCTCTCATACACATCCTTCAAGTTATAAAATATATCAACCTCATTTGCAGCCATTTTTCTTATGGCAAGTAAAATATTTTGACATACTCAAACCAAAAACTAATCCAAGTTCTTCATGAAACCAAGCCTTGTCAATTTTTTCATCTTTTGAAAAAGCATTTCGCATAACTTATAGAATGTACGTTTAATACCCCAGCTTAGCATACATTAGTTGAAAATAAAGCTGAATAAAAACTTCATAATACAAATTTTGAGGAAGTCTACCTTATTGACATTCGACATCAAGTTAATTTTACAATGCATCTTAATTCAACTCAAATGAAGGTCATATGAGAGAGTTACAGGCAATTTAGTAAACATGTGTCAATGCTGATAACCTTTAAAAAAATTACGAAAGTGCCATTCTATGGCTTATAATTTAAGGATATTTTTTCTAAATTTTTATTATTTTTATCTTTTAGAAACTCATACTAGATGAGTTAGAAACCAAATAGAAGTTAGGAATCTATTTTTAAATATTTATTTAAAATTTATATCTTTAAGTTTCTTTAGGAAATAGAAATTCTACTAGAAGTAGGAAATCAATTGGTTTTACTATCCTATAAAAAATAAAAAACATACAAGCTTTATTTAGTAATAATTATCTTTTTAAATTTCTTTAGGAATAGGAATCTTACTAGAGTAGAAAATCTATTGGCTTTAGGAATTAGTTTCCTATGAAAAATGGAAAGCCTATGAGCTTTAGAAAACTCTATAAATCAGCCCTACTAAAGGTTTTTTTATTTGAAAAATTCATTAATAAAGTTCCTGAAAGATTCTTTCTAGCTTAGAGATTTTTTGCTTGTTAGACTGTAAGGTCTCAATCCCACGAGAGGTGATCGATACAAGGCCAAGAGTTTTTTTTCATTGATAGGTTCTAGGGAGAATATAATGAATTGATTTGGATTGATATTACTTGCAATTGAGACGTAAGTGATGATCTATCTTTTCTAAATATTCATGTAATACCCTAAAACAATCCAACAATCTAAGAAAGCCAACCATTAAAAGTATAAGGGTTGTTATTACTCGCAATCTAAGAGTTCAAGGGTTGTTATTGAAAGATGATATATAAAATAATTTCATAGCATAAATTTATCAAAAAATATGGTAAAAAAATAAAAAATGATGATATAAAAGAAAATATGAAATTTTACTTCTTCAACTACAGCAAGAAATCTTAAGGAGGACCAACCCTTTGCTTTGATTTGTAAGAAAAAAGGCCAAGCAATATTTATAACCAAATCTTAGAAAAATGTTTATAGTTTTGATTTATAATTTTTAAAAATAGAAAACTAAATGAAAAAGAAAATTTCCAAAAAAAAATAAAGAAGCATTTGAGAGATTTTATCTATGGAGTCCATTTATTTAGAGCTTAAGAAGAAGATAACTTTAAGAATTCAGACCTAGCCTCACCAATCTACTATTAAGTTCAAGAATAGTACCAAGTTAGGGCACCATTATACCCTGTAGCTTTGTTGTGGCTGGGTTCTAGACTATGCAAAAGAATCAAGGCTAAGAGGTCTCATTCATAGTGGTTCCCTTGTGCCTTGCAAATAGGCCATCCCCCTTTAATGAATCAAATGGTCCTTCAACCTTTATTTGATTTTGAAAATTTGCATAGATTAGATTTTATGAAACACGCCTAAAGGGTAAATAAAGGGCATAATAAGATAACTTCAAAGGTAGCTTAAAAGTTTATGGGTAATGTTAGATTTTATCTTAATTAAAGGGCATAAAAGAAAGTTTGAAGAAAATTATTAATTGTAAGGAAAAAATAATAATCTGCATTCTACTTTGCAACTAGTATGTCACTGGATTTTCTTGCAATTGGCATCCCTCCTAATAGAATGTGATATTAATGTTGTGGTGCAATGAGATTTCTTGTCTCCAAATAGCTTGGGTCTTGTTTGGACTGGAAACACACCCCAAATATAATGCAAACGGGGATCCAAACGATCCCTTATTTGAGATTTTAGATGCTCTGAGTTTAACCACTACCAATTTTATGATTATAGTAACCCTTTCTTGGAAATTCTATCATTAGGCTTGATAATTATAAGCACACCTTGTTACATTTTTTGAGGAAAGTCTTGAGAGATGCCATCGTTTATCACATATCTACCTCGTGTTGCTGGATTAGCGTGTGGCAATGTTAACATTAATAACAAATCAAGCTATAAAATAAGTGCTCACCCCCCCTCTAAAAAAATTAAAAAAAAAAACTAAGAGCAAGTTCTAGATTTCTTTCCTCTTCTATGTGGCTTTGATTTATGGTTTTACTGCTATTTTTCTTACTTCCATTTCTCTTAAAAAATAAAAAAATTACTTATAAAGAGAGCTAACTAACAAACTCAATGAATAACATGTAGTAGTGAATAATATGTAGTAGTCAAATTCATCAAAAGTTGTTAAAGCATGTATAAAAGTACATATATCTATTGATTGCTAATTAAAACAAAGAAGGTGAAAACAAGCAGCACCAAGAAGCAGCAAATAATAATGCAACTAGTGTGAGTAACCTATGAATGGCTTATGACTATGAAATTGAAGTATGATTCTTAGAATATGTTAAAATTTGTAACCCAAAAATTATACTTTATGCATAAATATTGTCATGCCCCAGACCCTAGTGTAGATTTGGATCTTAACAATTCACCACATACAAGTATGCAAGGCATCTTAAAATACATAATTTAACTAATCAATGGTCCAAGTCATATTTAAAACTGTTAAAACAACTAAATAAGAAAAACCTCAAGTTCAAGACTTTAATCAAATAAAGTCTACTACAGATCAAAGAACTAGCAAAATTAGGAGAATTGGAGAACTAGCAAAAAGAAGCTAATCAACTGGTCTAGTAGTTGTTGCATCTACTCATAATCTCTCTTCAATGCCTTGAATGTAAAAAAAAATATAAGACATTTTATGAGATCATGCTCAATAAGAAAACTAACTATGAATTATTCAAATTTAAATTTTTAGACTTAATTAACCAGCATATCAGCATATCAATGTTCATTAATTCGTGTGCATATCATTACTTGATAGCAGTTTCAAGTTATCAGGATTTATATAATCATTATTCATGCTATCAGTTTTTCATGTTATCTTATTCATGTCATCAGTATTTCAAGTTATCAATAATACATGTCTTCGGTCATTCATGCTATCAATATTTTCTGTTATCAATAATACACATTATCAATGGTTCATGATATCAGTAATTCATAATATCAATATTTCATGTTTTCAGTGATACATATTATCAGAAATTTATTTTATCAGAATCTCATATTACTAGAAATTCATGTTACCAGAAAGCCATTTTATTAGAAATTCATGTTATCAGGAATTCATGTTAAAAAAATTATGTTATCAGAAGTTTATACTCCTTAGTCACAAATTATGGCCATATGTATCCCATTGATAGGGCCAAAGCATCACAATTAACCATGTGGATGGAGGCTAGAACATCACATTTAACCCTATGAATATGAGGAGCATCATATTTAACCCTGTGAATAGGGGTGTATTTTTTATAAAAATTTTGTTATCTTATAATAGATCTAGAAGGAGCCTATATCATGTAGGTATTTTAAATTTGATTTGTTTGATTATATAAAGGCAAATCAAAGAATCAATTTGTCAGCCAGAGGCATAAAAAATCACCACTCTTTTTCAATAACGTAGTCAGAATGGTCAAGTCCTGTTGCTTCGTTTTTTTTTAAGAAAAAAATTATTTTGTTTTTTCTTTTTAAATAATTCAACTCCTAACTTTTGCCGTGCTAACTGATGGGCTTTATTTTGAAGTGCAGTGAAAAAAAAAAAAAAAAAAAAAAAGCCGAAGGTCATGTTAATCCGTCTTGCTATTTTTGGTTATCTGTCAATCTTGTTATTACCCATGCTATGACTTCTTCACTCATTTTTCGTTTTTCACACCTCAATTATTTAAATTACCAGCCACCCAAATTGCTCTCTCTCCTGTTTCTTCTCTCTCCTCCCCCATTAAAAAAAAAAATCTCCTCCCACCACACGACCAAAGGAGAGGAATCAGTGCGGCAGAGGAGATCATGAGAAGAAGCCCCTCTCACAACCACCATCCCTCCTCCCCCTCGCCCTCCCGGCCTCCCCCTTCCCTGACAAACACCTCCCCCTTCTAGATCCCTTCTACTCTTCCTTCTGAAAAGTTTTTAATTCAGTCAGTTGAGAGAGATAGAGAAACATACATCTAATAGCGAGGACACAAGAACATAAGAAAGAGAGCGAGAGAGATAAAGTAAAAAAAGGGCCAAGCTAGTTCTTGGAAGCAACAGTCTTGGTTGAGCGATGGAGGATTCACTGAAATCTCTCTCCTTGGACTACTTGAACCTCCTCATCAATGGCCAGGCCTTTAGCGACGTCACCTTCAGCGTCGAGGGCCGCCTCGTCCACGCCCACCGATGCATCCTCGCCGCCCGCAGCCTCTTCTTCCGCAAGTTCTTCTGCGGCCCCGACCCCCCGCTGGGCCTCCTCCTCCACCAGGATCTCCACCCCCACCACCACCTCCACAGCCCCCGTTCCCCCTCCAGCGCATCCGCCTCCTCCCCCCGCGGCGGCGCCTCCCCCGGGGCCGCCTCCGCCGGTGCCGGCCCCGTCGTGATCCCGGTGAATTCCGTCGGCTACGAGGTGTTTCTGCTGCTGCTCCAGTTCCTCTACAGCGGCCAGGTCTCCATCGTCCCGCAGAAGCACGAGCCGCGCCCGAATTGCGGCGAGCGCGGCTGCTGGCACACCCATTGCACTGCCGCTGTCGACCTCGCCCTCGATACCCTCGCCGCTGCCCGCTCCTTCGGCGTCGAGCAGCTCGCACTGCTCACCCAGGTCCCCTCCCAAATCTCGTCTCCCGCTCCAAGATCTGACCTCCCATCTGATCACACTCTCTTACTGTTACGGCCTTAATTGAACAATTCTTCATCAGATCCTCCTGTTGGTAATTTGGGATTGCCGAATCTTGTGGTGTCTGTGAGTAATTGTTCAGCTCTTCTTCTTAGTTTAGAAACCTTTGCTCTTTACCTCTTTTCTTTTCTTTTCCTTCTTCCTCTTTACTCAATTCATTGTATGGTGTGCTGCCTATGGCTTTCTCTTTTTCTCTCTCTCTTTATCCCCACCTCTCTACCGTGCCATCAATTCTTCTCCTCCTCTCATTTTTCTTATTCAACCTGTTCTTGCCACTGTGTCCACAGCGCTTATCTACAGGGAACACAGGTGATACTGGTGGGGCTCTTTCAGCTTGCACGCCATCTTTCTTCTTTCTCCCATCAAAAGCAATTTTCCCATTAGATCTTTGTCCATTTCATGCAGCTTTCCCGATTTCTAGAATTGGGTAACTTGCCCTTTTAGCCCAATCACGGCCTCCCTCGGTCCCCGACGCATCCTTTCTATATATTTTATGCTGGGAATAAGCCTAAAATTCCCTTCCCCCACTAACCCACGCCATCTCTACCAGAAGATGCCTTTGTTTATTACCGTCTCAGAACTCATCGCCACCTCCAATTCCTTATCATTTTTTTACTACTGTTTCAGAACTCATCGTCACCACCAGCTCCTTATCCTTTAAAAATTTTGCTGAATCGATTCAATTATTTGTTGCAGAAACAACTGGCGAGCATGGTCGAGAAGGCGTCGATCGAGGACGTGATGAAGGTGCTCATGGCGTCGCGCAAGCAGGACATGCACCAGCTCTGGACCACCTGTTCCCACCTCGTCGCCAAGTCCGGCCTCCCGGCTGAGGTCCTCGCCAAGCACCTCCCCATCGACGTCGTGGCCAAGATCGAGGAGATCCGCCTCAAGTCCTCGCTGGCCCGCCGCTCCTCCTTCATGGCCCACCACCCTCTCGACATCGCTGCCCCCTCCTCCGCTGCGGAACTCGAGGACCACCACCACAAGATCCGCCGCATGCGCCGCGCGCTCGACTCCTCCGACGTCGAGCTCGTCAAGCTCATGGTCATGGGCGAGGGGCTCAACCTCGACGACGCGCTCGCCCTCCACTACGCCGTCGAGAACTGCAGCCGCGAGGTCGTCAAGGCGCTGCTCGAGCTCGGCGCGGCCGACGTCAACTGCCCCGCCGGGCCGGCGGGGAAGACGCCTCTCCACATCGCCGCCGAGATGGTGTGCCCAGACATGGTCGCCGTCCTCCTTGACCACCACGCCGACCCCAACATCCGGACGGTCGACGGGGTCACTCCGCTGGACATCCTCCGCACCCTTACTTCAGACTTCCTCTTCAAAGGCGCCGTCCCGGGGCTCTCCCACATCGAGCCCAACAAGCTCCGGCTGTGCCTCGAGCTCGTTCAATCCGCGGCGCTCGTCATGTCGAGGGAGGAGGCGGCCAATGGTGGCAACGGCGCCGGAGGTGGCAATCCCAACACAGCCATCTACCCGCCACTGAATCCGGAGCCGAGCAGTTGCAACGCAAACAGCGCCAGCAGCAGCATGGTTAACCTTAGTCTCGATTCCAGAATGGTTTATCTCAATCTCGGCATGGCGGCGCAATTGGGGTGCAAGATGAATGATGGGGGCGAAGATGATACCAGCAGCAGTAGGTCTCAAGGCGGGGGTGGTGGCATTGGTTCGTCCTCCATGTATTCTTCTCACGGCTTCCCGTAACTACCTTGTAAGCTAAACAAAGAACCTCCTACTGGTCTCTCAATTGCTATCTTTATATCACATTATATCATTATCTATCCGATCTAATACTTATGAATGGGGAAAGCAAGCAAAGGCCAGGCCAAGATGCAAGATCTATATAGAGAATTGAATTGGAGTAGAGTTTTTCTTCTAGTTTGTATTTCTTTTTCTTTTTTTTTTCCTGCTACATTACTGCTGTTTGGGGGTGACGAAGGAATCGGGAGTTGCATCTAGACATAAGGGACCGGAAAGAAAGGAGTTTGTTGAATTATTTTAATTCTGTTTGTTTTCAATGTTTTTGTTTGGGATTTGGGATTTCGGTATTTTTTGGAGTATTGGTTCTCATGGGGTGGCATCAGCATGTGAGGGATTTGAAGAGGGAGACAACGAGAATCTTAGTGATCTTTGAATGATGGAGGAGATGCAGGTCAATCTTTTCACACTCCTTGACCTGTCAGCCCTTTTGTTCTTATTGTTATATATATCTAATATCATGCCTATTTATTTATTTATGACGTTTTTGTTTTATTCCTTCCTACCAACTCCCACCCCCCCCCCGCCCCAACCACAACAAAAAAAAAGAAAAAAAAAAAAAGGAAAAGAAAAGAAACTTTTCTCTTGTATTGAGTGCAGTTTGCTATCATGGTGATTGGATTACTTGGAATAGTTAGCTTCTATGACTACTGCTAATGGCAGGAGGGATCACCTCCATTTAAGCTCAGGTAGGTACTCTTTTGCCCATGGCTCTTAATTGGCTCCTTGGGCCTCCCTATTGATCAGACTAGTTTCGATATGGATATTGGTATCATATCCAAGTGAAGGTAATGAGCTGTCTCCTCCCACAAACAGCTTCTGTAGTGCAAGAATATTTATCTATTTCTTTTTTACAGAGTTTTCCATGCAACATGACCATCTTTATGACCTAGAGTTTTTATTATTACACATAAAGGCCAGAGAGGCAAAGAGATCACCCAGCTTTAGACAAATAAATCTCTTGTCTTGCATGAATGCAACACTGAGTGTGACTACACGCCACCCCTATGGATTGTTAGTTTACCCAAATCAGGATTCCTTCCCTGTTAGCTAGCTGCTTTTGTCGTCCTCCTTTTCCTTTTTTGAGTCGCTTTTGAGGCTCAAACCAGCCTCTTCTTTGAGGAGCCTTTATGAACACAGTGTTCATCTTACCCCAAATAGTATGCTTCTGTTTTGGTCTTCAAGTTTCATAATGTCCGCTTGAATATATTTGTCTCTCTCTCTCTCCCTCCCTCCCTCCTTCCTCCCCCAACTTTTAGAGGGTTTTGTTGCTCCGTTTGAAAGAATGGAATAAAGAAGATGACTTTTTGCAACTGTTGAGAGTTATGAACTGTATTCTTGTTTATATAATCATTCCAATATACTCCTTGATTTATTTTTATGAGTCATCAGAAATAAGCCATGTGCATGTAATTTTTTTTTGGAAATTAACACGTGCATGTGACTAGTGTCATTGTTTCTGTATGTACTTTTCACCATTTTATGGCCTTTAGATTCATATTAGAGTGCCTAAAATGTTTGGTAGTGTTAAGAAATTAGGAAAGTTATGCTTTTCTGAGAGTGATACTGTGGTTTGTCTACTTGGTTGTCATTGGTTGTTCTCTTTTCCTTTTTTTCCTCCTTGAGAAAGCTGTCAATGGTTAGAGCCTCAAAAAGCACCTAGCCCCTTCTGATCTTGCGTGCGCAGGAAAAATGTTGATTAGATCTTATGAAGCAATAGCAAGTATCAATGGTCTTATGCTTCTCATTCTAATAAAGAATGTTTTTATTTGAGATAAATTTAACTACATTCAAATATAATCAAGTTCAGGATCCAGTTATCTTTTTCATCCTTAAATCTAATGGATCTCGGTATCATTTCACCTCTTTTATTTTTTCTATTTTTGAAACTTATGAACTGTATGGATTCACAAATAAAAGAGATGATCAGATTTTGACTTGGATATATTCGAATATAATCAAGTTTACCCCATTTTTATTTTTCAAATTCAACTTATGCCACATATGTAACTAACAGTTATGAAGTTACAAGATTTTTAGACATGAATTTTGAACTTTCTACTTGCATTCAACAATGATCAAAATTACTAATTTGAAGCTCATGAGGTATATATAATCAAATTCCTGGATTACAGTCAAAATAACTATTTTAGTAATTGTCTACTTATAATAAAATAACATGGACTTTTGATGATATCTCCTTGCATGGGGTTCTTTATATCCAATAGAAAAAATGTATAACATGTAAATTACACAATTACTTGCTAAAGGAGTAGGATATCTGATTAGGTTATCTGCGTTGTACCACAATCTCTATGAGGCATATAATTAGGTAATCATTTGGTTGCTTGATTCCATCTATAGATTTTGTTGTATTTGGCTGAACTGCAACTTTTCGTTCATTATACTCGGCATGGCATAAATCCAAAAATGCAGAAATGTGGTTCAAAGAAGCAAGCATTGTGGGTCCCTTCCGGGATCTCATTTTTACACATAATTCTAAGCAACATGTAACATATGTTATATTAAAGAAAAATATAGCAACCAAGAACAAATGGATTTCTTTTAGTTAGAGATAACATGAGAAAAATAATGATGTAATTGTCAGTACTTTTGTAGAATAAATGAGCACTTAAGCATCCTTATGGTTCTACATTTTTGCAGGCAAACTCCAATATTTCATTATGGTGTTCCAGCTAAAATGCTAAAAGTATAACAGCAGACCAAAGTGGAACTAGTTTTTATCCACATGATCTGATAACCTAGGTGAAAATTTTCATCAGCAAAGAACATTTTTATTTCTTAGCTTGTCACTACAATCTGACTCAATTAGGTTTTGCTAGGTAGATCATTTCTATGTATAAGTCCCTTCATATGGTTAGTCACATTTTGCTTAAATAATGAATATTAAAAAGAAAAATTGTACATGCTGACTGGAATACTGTGTTCTATGTCTAAATTCAAATTCTCTTAATATCTATTCTCATAATGAACTCATGTAGCACCATTCCTGAGCCCCCTCTATGGTGAATAGACAATGATCTTGGAGAAATAACAACACCTCACCACCATCACCACCAACAACAGTAATAATAGTAATAATAATAACAGCAGTCACAGCAACAACAATCTAAAATGCAGATCTATTGATTTCTGTAAAGAGAGAATAATGTGTAAAGGTATCAAACAATGATTAGCCTGGAGAAGATGTCTCTTTTATTCTCAACGCCTAATAATTTACTTGCTAAAGGAAAGTCAATTTTTGTTACTAAGGAAGAAAGAGAAGTCAAATTTTTATATAAGCATCTATTCAGGCAGTACAAGAATCATCTGATTAAACATCTGCAAGATATTCTAAATAGCCTTTTCCCACTCTGCATCCAAAGTTAGATACATCAGACCCATCATGCTGAGACTCCTGCTCACATTCTCACTTCCAACTATAAAATCATATGTAATTCAAATTTCTTGATTTTTTTCAGAGCAAGTAGTTGTTCTTCACGTGTAATCTGTATGAAACCTAGAATATAGGGGTAAGAAGCATTTTCTATTCCAATCCGATAGCTTTTGATTTGTTGTTCAAGTATGGCTAAAATATGAATGATTTTTTCTTCCCATTCTTTATCCTAAGCCATAGCTCATTGTTCGTACCTATGAATAGGCACATGTGCATAAGATAAATGCTTTTGAGGGAAATGTGTAGCATGTTTAATAGTACATTCTTTTTGACAAATACCAAACAATTAGGCCAAAATATGGTTTTAGTCCTCAAACCTATCCTCAAAATTTATGTCATTCTATCAATTAATCCATATGCTTGCACCAAAGCAACATATCAGCTACTCCATCAATTTTAATTAACTCTATATAACATAAAAATACAACATTCTTAAAACACAAAAGACTAAACTATAATAACTAAAATTTGAAGGATCAAAAGTATATTATAGCCAAAATTTTAATACTAACAGAATTTTGCATCAGTTTCATCCGTGGTAACTCAAAGTGTTTTCAAACCCATTTTTGGTGCTTCCAACTTAGCCAGGGACTAAAAGGAGAAAATGAAAATATGAAAAGATATTTGCATACTGTGACCAGTAACAAAGAAGAAACAGCTGTGAGCAATGTCTTTCTAGGAAATCATGATGCAAATGGATCGCCCAAGTATTTTTCACGATGATATCTGTTGTCTGGGGATGATCAATACACCACCAAGGCCAAAAAGGCCCTAGATATTCGCAATAAAAACAATTTGGAAACATGAGAAATCTTGGCCATGAAGATCATTTGAGCCATACACAGCAACTTTCAAATCAAGCCCCCTATATTTTAACTTTCGAGAATTACTGTAAGAAAAAAATTGCATTGCAGCAGCAATCAAAGTAATGAGTTCTGAGTAAAACGGATGGAATAACATCATAAATGTTCATAAATGTCATGGTACGCACGTTAATTTCCACCAGAATAGTACTTAGCTTTAAGTGACAAATTCATGGAAAGGCTGCAAGACGAGCTTTCTCTCTATTTTCCACTTGCGTATAACGTAATCCTATCACCATTTAGACTTTAGTTTTAGTGCTATCTATCCAACTGCATAAACTTAGCTGATAAAATTAACTAGCAATACTGTATCGTAAGTGCAACATTAACGGCACAGAGCTAATGGATAGCATTCATTTTGTCATGTAGATGTGCAAGGATGACGAGTTTGGCTTTGATGAAAAGTAACTTTGCCGAAAGAAAATGAGAGTTGCCGGATATTGTTCATTCCAAGTTTGGATGGTATGTGGAACAGCTCGTCTCAGGCGAACCGAAAGAGTTGTCACCATATCCTCATTTATTAAGCCTAGGAATGCGTGCGAAAGCACATGTGCATGAACGCTGCACAGAAGTGAGAGAGAGAGAGGGGTGGGGTGGGGTGGGGGGATACATTATTACTGTAGGAATGTTGCACCCGCTGGATGATGCCTTTTGGATTGTCTGAAACCCTAGTAAGTCATGAAGAAATTATCTTAACATGAAGAAATTATCTTAAAGCATTTACAAGGAGACTATTAGTTATCTTTTGATAATAGTTTTACTTATTAAGCAAGATGGCTCAGCGGAGCATAAAAACGAGAAAGATGTCATGCGCTCATCTAATTAAGAGACATATAATGGAACAATTCTTCCTTAAAAAGACCATCCCACCATTCATACTATCACGTCCTATGGTTAGTTTGAATCCTTGTAGACATATTAGGTAAATTTTAATGCTTCAAATAATTGGATAATTTTAAGCCAAGCATAAAGCACTAGGTGCAAAAGAGATCTCTTCGAGTCTCAAAATCAACAAAATATAAAAACTATGAAGCAGTAGGAATATTATCTATGCCTTGATAAGTATGTTATATGTACACCATACACTTGACGAGTTATATGTGGAGATGATTGACTGTACGCACTTTCACTGAAGCACACAGTGGAAATGAATAACATAGTAGTTGATACCTTTGGTGTTAATCAACGGCGAACACAATAATATAAGCACATATTGCTGGATTGAAAAGTTAGCGAGAGTTATATGCTGGAGCTTCATATTTTATTAACTACAGGATAATATATTATTGTCATGATTTTGGCTAAATTGAGGTTAGATTTCATGCAAATTTGTTTAAGGTTTTGCAGGATTTTTCATGCTTCCAAGTAGCTATCTTTTGCAAATGTGATGAGTTTAAGTTAGTCCTTCGATTTTATTTTCAGTTGATATTTGTACTTTTTAGTTGCAAAGGAAATTTGATGGATATGCATTACAAGGGATTTCTTGCTGCCTTTTTCCACACCAATTTAGTGGAGCTGCCATTCGAAAAAAAAAACTTACCCTAGTGAAAACAATCAAACTTAAGGTTTATAGTTATGTACCTGCATATGGATGGATTTTCTTTCTTGGACATAAGCCACCTTACTTTAGGTGAATGATTGCAGTAATGATTGTTGTGACTATATTTTTTTTATTTTACTTTTATGTAATTTTAACGGTTCTTATGGTTTGGGTAATGACGTGTGGTGCATAGCCCAAGTTAAAAAGTAATGGAAGTTTTTACTTCATTTAGAGTACGAATATTATCTGCATAATTTGTTGAGTTAAGGATATGGGAGGTGCCATGGTATTTTTAATTATGAACCCACAAAGTCTTTGTTAGATGGTTGTGACATTTCAGGAAGCTAGTGTGGACAATTTCCTTCTTTCTGAAAGTTATTGATGGCACACTTAACTGGGTTATTAAAAAAAAAAAAGGAAAGAAGGAAGAGAAGGGGAACAAAGAGGACAAAAATACAGATCGATCTTGATTAGCGAAAGCTGTTGATACATTGTGCTTTGAATGTCACTGCAAAGGCACAAATTGCTAAAACAAAAAATCTATTTAAAGGTCGCATCATTAGCTAGGAACAGAAAAGCTATGTTCTATACTAGATACTTATTAGATCTAAGTATGTTGATAACTAGGTTTATATATATATATATTGATAAGACATACCGACTAACAGGGAGAATTTTTAACGTGGCATGAGGAAAGCAAGGGCACAGATGTTTTTTTAGCAAAGAGTCAAGTTTAATTTGAAGAATATTTGATTTTGATACTAGTTGGAGCCACGTTAGCCAATTGATGCAAGCATACAGTTTGCAGCCAAGAATTCTCTAATTTCAAGTATATTCCTTTCTCTTGTCATTTTGTAAGCTTTTGAGGATAGAGACAATTTGAGGTCACCATTTAGGACTTCGAAAGATCTATAGAATCATATTGAAACAATCTTGAAGGAGATAGGAGCAAAACGAAGGAAAAGAAAATTGAGGCAGTAGAAGAAATGTTTTATGAGAAGAAAGCAAGTTGCCTTTCAAGATGGTTTACTAATGCAATTTTGAATGATCCTGTAAAGATCATTTCACTGTGATTAGTATCTTATTCTTACTTTGGCCTTCGCTGTTCATGGGCAAAGGAACATACTAATCATCAAAAGAACAGATTTTAAAGGGGTTCTATTTGTATATTTTCGTTAAACAGATTCCTCAAGGCATATTCATACCATCAGCATGATCCGATGTACCTGTGTCAAACTTTCGTGTGAGCTAGGGTGGTATGGCTTCTCTAATACTCACCTATTTCCTCTTGTTTACAATAACATTGCCGTGGTGGCACAATACTAACATGTTGCTCAGAGATATTGAAGGAAAGCGGAGAGAAATTGAGTGCCTAGATATGGATGCAGAAAATAATTCTTCGGTCCAAGAATCATCAAACAAAGGCAGAATGATTCGTTCAGAGGTCGTAAGAAAGAAAGAGGAAGAAGAACATCTTTTATGCCTCAGCGCTGTAATCTACCGCAGCGAAAGACAACGCAGTGGAAATTGGTTTCAGAAATCGACTCAATCACTATGCTAGATAACCCATGTGGATGTTTGAGCTGATGAACTAGATCAGCAGTCAATATAAATAAATATATAATATCTGTTGGAAAACTGGCTGACAGCTATACGAGAACATACTCATGATGAGTCAATTGGATCCATTGGAATAAAATAATGTATAGAATTGAAAATCATTTTTTATCTGAATTTATCAGAATTATTTTATAGTTAAGAGTCATAAAGTAAGCTAGAGAATGATCCCAACCAGTATATTTTTTTCTTGGCTTATTTATGCATGAAGATTCCAGTACTACGGGCCCTCACATTTCTAGTGAAATGACATTAATTTATATGGGAAACCTCCATCAAGCCCTCTTAGATTGAAACTTTTAGGATGGCCATCATGTGATTCTAGAGCAGCCAAATGAGCTTATTAAATTCAAAAGACCCAGTATGAAAGACGTCTTAAATTTTACTTCTCTATGATTACAAATTTGTCTTCTGCCTTGGAAAGTTAACCCATTCTACATGCATATTTTAGTGATCCAAGATCTCTCTTATTAATATATTGGTAAGACTTTCATCACGAGTAGTTCCACGTCTATTTGATCACTGCTGATCAATTCACTAGTCCAATATGGCAGCTGGGGACCGGGGGACCAGTGCAGCAGAGGAGGGGTAGGTGATGTCAATCAAGACCTTGGAAACTTCTCGATCAAGCATGCCTTTTAGATATAGGATCAGTGAACCAAGTGGTGACATAATGGGTGACCTATAGCATTCTCTTTATTGGTTACTACTTCCCGTGAAGTCCCATAAACCTTGGGGGAGGCCCAGAATTAGAGGCGTGGAACCCATCTGCGCCTATACGCTCCTGGCCTTGGAAGCATGCGAAGGGTCACAAGAATGTGCCTCCAAGGCAGCAAAATTAGATCCTATGTCACTTCGCAAGCCAGACGCATGGTTTTGCAAATGGTTTATGTCGCAATGCATTAAAATAAACACTACCAACATAATTGATCGAAGTTTTTGTGTTGAAAAATTTATTCATCAATCACTGTATAATGGTGCATGTGAATAAAGTTGATTATTTTCACACATACCCTTTGATGTACTATATCAGATGTATAAACTTTCTTACGTTAGATATTCTATATATTCCCCCAAATATTCAAGAAACTAAAAAGCTTCACCAAATAATTGTCATCCCTTTTGATGCAGCCCAAATACGGTGACATCTCCAAGGGGCAATAATAATACGAATACGAGATTTGAAATTTGTAAAAACAATGCAATTGGATCACATTAGATGGAGAGACTTCGAAGATAAACATGGTAATAGAAGGTTTTTGAGATCTATGCCAACAAAGAATCCTTCGTTTCTCAAATCAGTAAAGAATTCTCAGCAATGACAGCTTTAAAAGAATGCCTAAGGCCTTAGGGTTCCAAAGTCAACCTCCTCCTTTTATAAAGTAATACGAGATTTTCTAATGGGCTTACGATTATATGGTCAATAGGACTTTTTTTTACCTTAGATTGTTTAAAGTCAATTCCATCTAGGGTTGAATGGGTACTAATATTGTAAAACATAGCTCTAAAGCTAAGTTCAACAAAGGGCTTAAAGTGGATTGGTCCAACTCTAAATAAGCCAAGAAAAATAAAAAAAAGAAAGCTAACGAAACAAGAAATAGAGATCAATGAGATCTTGATCCCTGTTTCCTAAGGAAGTCGATCTAAACTCAAGAATTCCAAATCTTATTAAAGAAGGATTAGGGAAAATTAATCATCTATAAGAAGAAAACCCAGGGTTCAATCTAAAGTTGAAAAGGGAGGGCAAGGAAGCTAACGAGAAGAGTAAGGCATAGGCCGTGGGATTTTTGGGAGCTGTTGAAGAACACTGTCAGAAGAGGTAAGCTTTTCTTGTTATTTTTATCTGTATGTTATTGCTTTTACAAGCTTTGATAGCCATGGAAGGGTTGCTGATGACCAATTTCTAGGATTTAAGGGCCGTTGCCCTATTTTGATGTGTATTTCCATCTCCCTTGGATGGCTACTGATCACACTAGAATAATCAAGCAATAAAGGATAGAAGACCAGAGGTGGATTTGTGACATCGGAGAGATGTCGACGGTACCGAAAGATGGCAATTAAGGATAGGCTTGAGTTATACCTAACCAGCAACTTCTTGCTATCGTGGCCTAGCCACGACCGGCCAGTGAGCACTAGAAAAAGGAAGGTTAACCATCGGTCAACCAAGCATCTATGAGTAGAGTTTCGGCCAACTGGAGGTATTTGAAGGTGAGCATTTATTGTTGAAAATCAACAGGGATCATATCCCCTATTTCTAAAGCCCAAGACTAAATTCCACATATGTCCCTAGTCAATAAGATGACCCGAATGCCCTTCAAGACAGTGTAATGGCTTGTGTCTCCTCAAGTTAAGCCAAAATTTCCATTACCACATGCCCTTAGATCGCCAAATGACCTAAATGCCCCTCCAAATAAAAGAATGTCATGCGTATCCACTTGTGGATGTTCCTAGCTTCCATAAAGACCAGAATGCCCATTGATTAAGGAAAAGGCGCGCATGTCCTTTTTTTTCTTTCATTGAGGCATGTATCCCCTTATTTTGAGCCAAATTTACAACGATGCATGTGTCCCTGGCTTATTTGAATGACTAACCAAATGAATTGCCATCCCTAAACTTCTTTCATGAAAATAATGCGCATGTCCTCAAAAGAAACGAAATATGTGTACTCTTAATGCCAAAATGATCCCCTTGGCCCTAATTAACTGGCAAACATATTCTTTGGGGTTTAAAGTTGAGAATAAACCTAAAATAACCATTCCAAATTAGTTATTCTAAGGATAAACGATGGGGATAGGTTATTTAGAACCAAATTCATGAGGAATGGCATATAAATCAAGGCTAAGATGAATTAATTGACTAATTTACTATTAAATCCTAACCTAAACAAGTGAAATATACCTAAAATTACCAGATAATGGATATTTTTATGACCCTAGAAGGAGACCTTAGAGCCTGGTGAAATAAAATTCATAAATTGATAGAAGAGATTTAAATTAACATGAATAGATTTGATTATCTTTACCAAAGGTTTAACCTTGAGCCACGTCATAAAATAGTCGATGGCAACTATCATGAACTTTCTTTCCACAATGATCAAGGAAAATGGCCCCAAAATATCCATCCCCCACTTAAAAGAATGGCATGGACTAGTATCTTTGGCACTTATTGCACATCTCTCTATCTTCTATGTATCTTCCATCATGGTAAGCCAATAATAGCCCTGTATGCGGACTTTATAAGTAAGCAACCTTCCTCCCAGGTGACTCCCATAGACTCTTTCATGAGTCTCATGGAGCACATAGTCTACCTCAAACAATCTAAAACACCTATGGTAAGGCAAAGTGTATGATCTTTTGTTCAACTTCCCTTCATCTCAAGTATACCAAGCTATACGGTATTAGATTTTTCAAGCTTTCCTCTTATCCTTAGAAAGTTTCTCATTTCTTAGAAATTTACTAATGGGATCAATCCAACTAGGCTCGAAGTCAATCTTTATTACTCTTTCTTTTTCATTAATGCTTAGTTGCTCCAAGTCTTTGATGTGCACTGACTTCTCTAGCTTAGAATAATCCAAAGTTGCAAGCTTTGATAAAGCAAGGCTTAGGAGTTCTACTCTCAAGGCACTTGTACTATTTCATACTTCTTAAAGTTCTTTCACCTTATACAAGTGCTTTATCATATTCTTTCCTTTTGCCTCATACTCTTTCCAAACTTGATTGATCATGAGTTGAAAGTCACTATAGATTTTGATCTTAGAGACCTTCAATTCTCTGGCTAGACTTAAGTCAACAAGAAGCACTTCATGTTCTACTTCTTTATTATAAGCCATAAATTTAAACTTGAGGGTATATTCAACTTCAACTCGTAATCTTCTGAGAATGAGATTGGCTTCAAAATGGAAAAAGCTCTATCTATATAGAGGGTCCAATCTATGGGCTCTGCTTTCATTTCTTAAGAAACTTTTTAATTGAATAGAGCTATATACTTTATAATAAAATTAGTCAAAACTTAGATCTTCACTATAAATCAAGAGCAATGTTGCATATCAAACTCGCTAAACTCCACCGAGTATTTCAATGGTCATCCCAAAGTATTGGACTTCTGCGGTATTTATTATAGAGGCCTTTTTTTTTTTTTTTTCTTTAAGATGATATGGTTATATTTTAGGGTCACAACATAAGCCGAGCGAAATAATTCTTCTCAACTATTATATGGCTCCTTTATTTGAATTTTGTTGGGGTATTTTTCTTTTCCTTGGTAGGACAAAAGAAGAGGTGAACTTTGCACCGAAAGCCGTGGCATGTGATGGCTACTCATTAGCTTCATCCAAGGATTAGCGACCAAACTTTGGACACTTCACATCCCTTCCCCCTCCCCCACCACATTGCCAAAAAAAATATAAATAAATAATCTCTGCAGCTCAAATCATTCATTATATAGTGCTAGAAGTAATGATAGGGTCCACCATAGCCTGTTGATTCCATTTACGTTCTAAAAGATTGATTGAAAAAGGAAAGCAAACCTTTATCGAGGCTTCATGACAAGAGATGGAAAGACGATAAATTTGACAAGAAGGCTACACGTGGAAAATGTTTGACAAGGAGAGATGAATAGAGAGATGCAATGTAGGTGAAATAGAATGGGGAGAGAGAGAGAGAAGGATCTAATATTTCAATGAAAACAATGAAAAGACCTCAGACAAGCTCTTGTGGTGAGGATAAAGTGTCCTTCCTTTTGATATTTCAATGGGTTCATTATTTTTAAATCATGAGATATTTTTACACGTAAGACCAATTCTTCTTTCATTTCCCCGTCTTTATCCGCAAGGCCAAGGTTCTCTTTTTTTGGAGTCAAACCTACACTCCTTCCAACATTGACATCGTTGTCCAAAGAAGGACGATGCTATATATTTCATATATTTTTAAGAAATTTCTTCAGTAAATTAATGCCCAGACAATCCACGCACTATTGAGCCTATTTTTTATGCAATAAAGTAGTACTAAACCTCACGGAACTAATAAGACCGGAGCTGGGCCTTTTTACATAAACAAAAGGATAGAATGGCATGCTTATCAACTTAATCATTAAAAATAGAACAAAGGCAAGCCAAGAAGTAGTGGAAACGCCAAAAGTTGGAACAAATCGATAGTAAAGTATCATATTAACGCGTCCTTATCAAGCTTACACAAAGCTCAACAATCTAGATTCCCTTCTTATTACATTACAAATCCTAACTTCTTTTAGTTAAGTAAATTAAACAATAAAAATGATTAGTCTTGTCCTGTCTCTATTGTGGGTCCGGTGGTCACGGTCAGGCGATTGAGAACAAGGCCATGCATGGGTTGGTTAACTCGGACCAACTGAATTTTCTTTTCTTTTCTTTTCTTTTTTTTTGAGAAATAAGAAGATGCCACCCAAATTCATTTAGCAAATAAAGGTTCAAAAGAGGCTACATAAGGCAGGAAACCGCATTAAGATGAACAACTCCTGGACAGGAGAAGCTTTAACACAACAAAAGGGAACAAGATGACTTTGTTTTAGGTGATACAAAGGATTGTCAAAATTGGAGACGTTCTTGACTTAATTAGCTACTGGAATTAACTATTAACTGAACTCAACCACTAGTTTGACTTTGGTTGGCTCAATCTTAGGTTAACTTGTGCTCTATGCTTGGTTTGGTTTCAGAAATTTTAAGCCTAACATTTTTTCAAGTCAACTTTGAGTTGCAGGCTTAATCAATCCAATATATTCAAACTTGGCCAAACTTATGCCTTATAATGAAGCTGCCTCTAGCCTCATTTTAATGTAACTATAACTATTGCTATCTTGCATGATTAATATAATTTTGTCACAAAAATTAATCCAATTCAGCCAAACCTAACTGAATCCAGTCGGATCGATCTAAACCCTATCTATTTTGTATTTGAGCTAAATCCTTGGAGACTGATTGGTCTGAATCGCCATCGTTCGCTCTCAAACTCAACAACCACCTACCAAAGTGCATGCTTGCACTTATAATGTGAGGACAGCTAAATTATTGGCTTCCAGCTTCATGGCCCATTCCATCAATTGTAGACTATTCAAAAGGTATGCGATCAATTGAGACTAAGACGTGACAGAGGAGATCGAAGTATGATCGTTTTTGGTTTCTAAGAACTGTCACATATTTTTTTATTTTTTATTTTATAAAAATAAAAAATATTTATGAAAATTTGTTTGATGATGAAAAATAAAAATAGTATTTATAAAAATACAACTCCAATAGTTTAAAAATGCTTGCAACGAGTTCCATCAACATTAAGAAGGCAATATGGGAAACAAAAGCTAAGGAACTTAAAACTTGATAATGAATAATATTTTTACTTTTTAACTTTTACGATTCTAGTATTTTAAAAAATATAGTTTGTAATAAAAATAAAAAATATATTCTTTTATTTTTATTAACTAAACATGTCTTCTAGAGAATAAAAAGTAGAAAATAAAAATTATATTTTAAAAAAAATAAAAAATATAGACATAAATCATTCACGAACAACGAATTTTTGGAAGGTTTGAGCCGCCTAAGCTTAACTCATTGCCAGGACTCAAAGCCAGGTCCAAATAAATGACAAATTTTGCTCTCTTTTTTTTTCCCCAATCTGGCCTAGTCTACCGTGTCCCCCTCCTGAGTCACATTAATTTGCACCCTTGTACACGTGAGATGCATGCTAGAGTTGAACAACTTGACTCAAAACTAGGCTTATTAGAACACACTGAATCAGTCGAGCAGGCGAGGACGACTGGCAGCAATCTACACTAAATGACATGCTAGGGCCATTATTGGTGCCATATGATGCTCGCCACCTTGGTAATTGTGGTACACCTTTGCAGGCCAGGCCATTCATTGATGATTACGAAGCTCAGGCAAAGGGTACAGTTTGATTCAGCTCATTCAAGGCCTTAAGGCTGGGGGGCCTTCTATTTGAGCACAGCTCCAGCTGCTCTCTTTGGGGGTTCCACCCAGTTATTCACTGAACCTATCCAAGATCCATCGTGCTCCATTCTCACATGGTCATAATGGGTGAATACATGCAATTTCTGCTTCCAATCAACAAGAAGGCTCCATTTATCAGAGATTGAGGTTAGGCTTTGATAGCATGACGGATTTTCTTCCAAGGTGTATTGGTAGCATAATAATTTTATTTTAATACATGTCGCTTGTTTCCGTAGTATATGTTTTTTTATGGTAACAATTTTAATCTTTGAAATCAGGGGCACTATGGCCTGTTACCATCATTTGGGCAAAACTTGGTCAGATGGTCTCCATGATGACAACAAAAATTAGCCTGGCTGCGGTGGGTAAGATCCCAATTCCCATCTGAATGCAGGCCTCTGCTGGCTTGGGAGGCATGAGCCTGGACTTAGTGAAGTTCAACTTGGACTGGGCTCAACCCAACTCCAACCAGTCCACCGGATTGTTGGGGAGGTCGGTCCTTAGTTTTATGGACTAGGATTGGACTTGGGCCAAAATATCTCAAACATTGGTTTCGATTAACGTTGTCCTCGAATCCTAACTGACCCTCTTAATAATTAAATAAATCAATTTATACCTGCATTTTATATAAATTATTATATATTTCATTTAATTACGTCTTGAGTTTTTTTTTTTTTTTTTTTCTTGTATATCTTTATAAATATGTGAAATAGTATGTATATGTTTGCTAATTTATTATTTACTTATTTCCTGATTTTTACGCTAATCAGGGACGGCTCACGATTGTGAATTAGGAATTTCTTCATGAACTCATATAGTCTCTATCAGAGCAGAAAGACTTTGATTTTGATCACTCTCAAGCGATTAATGATATCTTTATAAATGTTCACGGTTGTAGGGTTTCTGAAGATTATATAAATTCTTATTCAAAATCTTGTTGCAGGAGAATCTTTTAGGGAAAGAAGCATGACATATTTGATCCATGCATCATATCATAAAAAATAGATACAATATTTTTGATAACTACTTTTAGTATTTATAATGGGTCTGAAATGTGTATATATGTAACTATATATATACCTTTTATAAATATCTGAAATCTTATGTATATCCTCATAATTTGACTATTTATTATCTTTGTGCCTATATTCTTATAAATTAATTGCTTTTACTTGTAGATCCTTATAAATTATTTATTTTTGTATATATATTGTTAACTTAATAAAGAAAAACATATAAAAAGAAATAATTTATAAGAATATACATATAAAAAGAAATAATTATAAAGACGTATATAATAATAGTAAAATTATAGCGATACATGTAATTTTAAATATTTAAGTATATAGATAAAACTAGTCACACCTTATAAATATGAATTCAATAGAAAAAATCGATAAAGTTTGGATGTTCCCCGTAAGCGATGCGCTGCATCCGAGATATAATAGAAATAATAAAGGTAGTTAGGATGGTCTCCTAAAAATAATGCATCATATCGTGTCTAGGTGTGACGAAAAATAAGCAAGGTAAAAAAGTTAGTCCAAAAAAATAAAAAAATAAAATAAAATATGTTTAGTAACTTGAAATATGGGATTATTAATAGAAAAGTTAATGAAACTAATATATACAATGACTAGAAGAAGAGTTAACGTACCTTGCTTGCAAGAGACTAAGTGGATAGGTGAAAAAGTAAAAAAAGTTTATGGTTTTAAACTTTGATATATAGGTAAAGATAAGAATAAAAATGAAGTAGGAATTATTGTAGATAAAGCCTAAAAGATGAAGCTGTAGATATGAGAAATAATAATTTAATTAAATTAGTGGTAGATGAGGAGTCAATAAATAATATTATCGCTTATGCTCCTCAAGCAGCTTTAGATAGTGTAACAAAGCAAAATTTTTGGAAGAATATGGATGGAGTAATTTAAGAGATTCTTATTGAAAAAAAAATTATTGGAGGAGATTTGAATGGACATATAGGAAAGTATAATATAAGTTTCGAAAGAGTATATAAAGATGGATTTGGAGATAAAAATGAAAAGAAAAATGTCATTTTAAAGTTTATGATATGTGGTAATACAAGAAAAGATAGGATAAAAAAATGAAACCATTCATAAAAAGATAGAGATAGCTCCAATCGAGGATAAATTAGGAAAAAATAACTTAAATGGTTTAGACATATACAATGTAAATTTAGAGATACATCTACACGAATGAGTGGCTTGATATATGTAGAAGGAAATAGAAATGGAGATAGACCGAAAGTTATATGAAAGAAAATGATAACGAAAGACTTAAAATCTTTACATCTTGTAAAAAAAATATAACTTAAAATAGAGCTGAATGGAGAAAAAGTATTCATGTAGCCAATCCCAATTAGTTTGGGTTTAAGGCTTTGTTGTTGTTGTTGTTAAGTATATAGATAGAAGAAAAACCCTTCATATCTTTAGCTTTTATTGAATTATAAATTTATGTAAGATCATTCAAATAAAATCCAAAGCCAACATAATACTAGCTATCAAAGGTGTTCAAAACCTTTTTTTAATATTAAATTACTTATATAATGCAACCTACTCTCATAATTTGACCTATCCACCTCAACACAATACTAACCCATCATAAGAAATCCCAACTTGAGGTTGCATTAGGTTAGGATATGATTAAGAAGCATAGTTTAATAAGAAAACCCTCTGATGCTTAAATCAATACTAAAAGGATGTAAGGACGACCAAGGGCAAACCCTATCGCTTTTGAGAGGTATATAGAAGGGAGAAAGAAAAGATGTTTCTTGGCTTGGTTGTTAGGATGAGGAGAGGGAGATAATGTTGCTAAGGTCCTTTAAGTATCCGAAGAGTCTTTCCTTTTATAGGTGGTTCCTAAATCTAGTGATGGGACTATATACATCATTTAAACCGTGGCCACATGCTTGGTCATGATAGGCTCAATCTCTAGATGAAATGGTGTAAACAACTATGGGCAACACTCTTTGCAGGTGGTTGGTGGATTCTTCAGCTGAGCAAAAGATATGTCTGCCTTATTTCATTAATGGCATATTTTTATTCGATCTATCGGCTATGTTTTCTTGTATTGTCTTATCAATCATGCCATGGATGACATCTAACAAGGGATGAGTTGCCATATGCTACTTTGCTAAAAGTCAGTGAAAGCCTTATCACATGCCCTCCACTTTTGAGACCAAGGTAAATTAATCGGGTGAGGGAGTAATCTTCCTTAAGCGTTGGCTTAGTTGAAGTATGTCGATTTCTTATAGCTAAGATGGACCCTTGAGTCTCTTTCCTAAAGGTTATTAACTGTTTAGAGCCTTTTGGTTTTTCATACTTGGAGATTGTATGCACTATTTTTGTCAAACTAAAAAGCTGACTGTAGAGCTATTTGGGTGATGGGGTAGGGGTCTAAGGTTCTTCTCATTTTGCAAAGTGCCAAGCAAATTCTTCAGAGCCACGTGTGGTGATGGACATAGTGGTAGCACCTCCTCATTCTCCATTTGTGGCAATTTCGATGACTAATCTTCCTTAAATGCATGGGACACACGTCATTCTTTAAGAAACCTTGGATGATTTAATCCCGATTCATCTTTTTATCACCTTACAAGGGTGTGACATATATGGTGGCTATTGATTTAGTCTATAACCATAGACTTGCGATGGCTGGGCTCTTTGCACTTTTAAAGGTAGGTACTTTAAGTTTCTTCTTTACCTTTATATCTTTGCATAACATCTTTCAACATTTGAGTTCTTTCAGACTTTAGTTCTATCTTCATCAGGTGTCTTCTCCCTTTTCTAGGTATATTCATTCATTTTCTTTAGTTCTTCTCCATTATAGATGCTTTCCACCATCTCTTAGTAGCCATAAAGGAACCTTCATCAATGTTCAAATCCAATCTTGAAAGCCTAGGTCATACTATAGGATTCCCTTACAGGTAGCCCTTAGTTTTTTTTTTAATAGGATAAATTTCTCTAATGGGCCCACTAATGGGGCTCACGTACTTTTCTTCAAAAGGAGTGTTTTCAAGTAAGTCAAGGCAATTCTCCTTCCCCTTCTTATTGGAAAGAGTTTCATTGGTATTTCGCTATCTTTTTCCTTAAAAAAAGTTCTTTCAGGTAAGTCAGCTCTCAAGTGAAACAAACCTCCTTTTCTTACTTAATAAAGAAAGTTCTTCTAAGCAATGATAATATTTCATTCTCTCTTTCTTCTAAGGAGAGTTCTTTCAAACATATACTCTCGAAGAGTGTCCTTTCTCTCTTAATTCTAATTCTCTCTCATACCATTAACCAAGGAAATTTCACTAAATATGATTCCCAAGAAATGAGTTTTCTGTTAAGAATGCATTCTTACCTAGACATTTATTTTACTTTAGTTTTGACTTTCCTCTAAAGCTTGGTCTAGGAGTCATGACCCAAAGTAAAAATATATCTATCATGATCCTAAGCAAAGAAAGGAAACCTTATTTGTTTGGTACTTTTCATATAAATCAATTCCTATTCTAGTTGAGACACTTAATTAAATACATAAAAGTTCAAAAAAAATCAACAAGATAATCCTAATAGCAAAAGTATTCACAATGATTCTCAAAAACAATAGGAATAATAATAAAACCTTAATTACAAAATAATTGGGGTTGGCTATATGAATCCTTTTCTCCATTTTCCTTGGCTATGAGTCATATTTTCAATATAATGCCAATATTTTAAATTTTTTTAATTACTTTCTTTCATATAATTTTTAATCTATTTCTACTTTTTTTTTTCCTTTTACATATATCAAATCACTTCTTCACACCATTGCATCCCTAAACCTGCATTGTGGATGTCTAAACCATCTAAGTCTTTTGTCCTTAATTTATACTTAATTGGTGCTCGTTTTTACGAATGATTTTATTTCTTATTCTATCTTTTTATATATTATTACACATCCATCTTAACATTTTCATTTCAGTTGTATTCATCTTATGTTTATATAACTTTCTAACTATCTAACATTTTATATTATAAAGCATAACTAGCCTTATAGCCATCTTATAAATTTTTTCCATCAACTTGGCAATTATTTTATGATCACTTAATATTTCAATTGCACTAATTATTTTAATCTTATGGACAGCATCACACTCAATCTTTCTTTTCTTATAAAGAATCGATCCTTAATATTAAAAATGATTACTTTAGGAACTTTATGGCCTTTAATTTTAACTTTATATTCATATTTATTTCTAATTATACTAAAATAGCATTCTATGTATTCTGTCTTTATCTTATTTAACATAAAATCTTTATATTTTAATATATTTTTCTATAATTCTAAATTACGATTAACCCAACTTTAGTTTTATCTATCGATATTATATCATTTGCAAATAACATGAACCATAGAATATCATTATAAATATACCTAGTAAGCTCATTTATAACTAATAAAAAAAGTAAAAACAAAGAGTAAAACCTTAATGTAAATTTATTGTAATTATGAATTCACTAGTAATACTACCACTAATTTTTACATTAATAACCACTCCATCGTACATATCTTTTATTGCATTAACATATCTAATGGGTACTCCTTTTTTCTAACACCCACTATAAAACTTTTTTAGAAACTCTATTATATGCTTTCTCTAAATCAATAAAACCTATATAAAAATCTTTTCTTATTTCTCTATACTTCTCCATTAACCTTTTAAAAAGAAAAATAAATTTCATGGTAAACCTTTTTGACATAAAATCAAATTAATTTTTTAATATTTTTGTACTATATCTTAAACTATACTCAATTATTTTCTTCTAACGTTTCATAATATGACTTATGAGCTATAACTTTAAATATCTCCTTTATTCTTATAGATTAGTACTATTATGCCCTTCTTCCATTCATCAGGCATCTTCTTAATTTTTAAGATTTTATTAAATAAAT
This sequence comes from Metroxylon sagu, assembly GCA_017589505.3. Lineage (NCBI taxonomy): Eukaryota > Viridiplantae > Streptophyta > Magnoliopsida > Arecales > Arecaceae > Metroxylon > Metroxylon sagu. Next base: position 350,471 of record JACVBY030000435.1, on the reverse strand, counting down.
TTGCCACCTAAATTACTCCTAAATCCCCTAAATATTTCCAAATCTTGATGAAAAGTTTGTTAAATCCCATTGGTCTTCCTATTTTTATCTTTTTCATAGTCTCTTTTATATCAAATACACTAGTTCTATGAGTATACAACATATTTCTATGCTCTATAAAACTAGTATAACATTCTAAGTTATATACATAATTTTTATTTAATAATTTATTAAAATAGCTTATTCATCTTTCTTTGATCTCATTTTTTTTAATCAAAACTTTTTTATCATTATCTTTAATGTATTTGACTTGAATTATATCTCTACCTTTTCTTTTAAGTCTTGTAATTCTATGTACATCTTTCTCTCCACCTTTAATTGCTAGTTTATGATATAATTCATTATATACCTCAAATCTAGCTTATTCTACCTCCTTTTTAACTTTATTTTTAACAATCTTATAGTTTTTATTTGCTTCTCTATTCTTATAATTAAATAATTTTCATCATACTATTTTTTAGTCTTAATTGCTAATTAAACTTTCTCATTCCACGACTAAGTTTTCTTATCATATGGTCCTTTTTCTTTTAACGCTTCTAGCATCTCTATAACTATTTTTCTAATACTGTTAACTATCTCTTTCTATATAGTATTGATTTTTCTATCTAAACTATGTTTTCCTTTCATCATTACTCTATCCTTCAAGGCTATTTGTTTATCTTCTTTCAAATTTTATTACTTAATTCTCTTATTCTTAAACTTTTTAGTCCTTCTTCTCCATTTGAGAATACATAATTTATAACTATTAGTTTATATTATATAGTCAAACTTTCACCTAGTATAACCTTATAATAAAGAAATCTATTTGATAGAATTATATCTACTTTTAAAATTTATTAAATGAGAATTCCTCTTTTTAAAATATGTGTTAGCTAATACAAAATCATGTGTTACATTGCAAACTTTAAAACGATATTTTCTTCTTCATTTTTATTTCCGAAACCATATATAACCTTCATATACAGTTTTAACTTTTTTATTATATTTTTTTCCATATTCATTCAAATCTTCTTCAATAAATATGCTTTCTTTAATAGAAATCTCTTGAATTACTTTATTCATATTATTTCAAAAGTTTTATTTTATAGTATGATCTAAACTTACTTGAGGAATATGAGCACTAGTAGTTTCATTAATTAACTCCTCTGCTAACATCAATTTAATCAAAATAATTCTATCTTTTATTCTCTTAATATTTACAATTTCATCTTTTAAACTCTTATCTATAACTATTCCCATTTCATTTTTTTATTCTTATCTTTACCTATATAGAAAATTTTAAAACTATCAACTTCTTTGTACATGAAGACCATCCACATCATTTATTTTAAGCTTATCTTGCCTTTTAGATTAATCTAATGACTACGTAAGTTTTAATTTATTTATCCCATTAGGAACTTTAAGTTTATTGTTGCTTGACTTATATAAATCAGAGGATGAGGATGCTACTAACAAATAAAAAAATACTATTAATATAAGTATGATGATAATTTTCTTCTACATATTTATAAAATTATATTAATAGTTAGATATTTGAAATAAAATAATTGCATGCATGTATCATATAATAAATAAATAAATTTAAAAAAACTTTACTGTTGGATTGGAGGGGTGGATGGTGCTGATACATTGATGTCGATAGGTATGAGAGGTGGCACCAAGTTTTAGCTCGAGGGAGGGTCAATTAGGTGGGGTGGCTGGCAGAGTGGGAGAGGAAGGAGGAGAGTAGGAAAAGGAGGAGGAGAGGTAGGGGTGGTTAAAAAAAAGCTCAAAATTGTTTGTTGAACTGATGATTTTGAGATTCAAATAAATAATTTTGATATTTTATAAAATGATTTAAAACATCAAAAAAAAAGTGTAATCAATAGATAATTTTAGATGTTTTTTTTAAAAAAATAATGAGATGCTATCCGAATATTATTTCAAGGATGCGTTTTCTGCAAACATTATTCTCGAAATATGTTATTCAATAAACGTTAAAAATAATAAAGATCCACCAAACGCAGCCCACTTCCTCCTATCAGCTTCTGGCACCATACTGTTGCCAAGATTCCTGCGGAACACCACACTGCAGGAGCTCCAGCCAATTGCTAACTACTTCATCTTTCACCTCGCCACGTGGTCAGACCACGGTAATCCTAAAAAGGCTCCTGCGGGTCAACAAGAGTTCCAAACCCCCCGGCCAAGCGCAGGGCGTTCCATTGAAGCGCCGAGAAAACCCCCTCAAGAGCGTGTCCAACTCCGAGGTGCACATCTTCGTTAGAATATTCCCTTACGTGGCACGTTTTCAATGGTCCGTCCCGCTCCTTCTCGACCTAGGAAATTAGGGTGCCCCAGCACCAGTTGTAGGGAGAGAGAAATAGCCCTCTCTATAAACACGTATCTCCGTGGGAGGAAAAAACCCTCTGCCTGTAATCTCACCCTTTCTTTTCCCCCTCATTAGATAACCTCTCTCTCTCTCTCTCCCCCCCCCCCCCCCACCGTCGGAGAGGCGTCGACCCGCGAATCCGAAACTCCGCCCGTCCGCCACCCGAAATCGGCCGATAAATCGCCGAAACCCGCTACCGATTACCCCCTCTCCACCCCTTCCTCCGCCGATTCGCCCCCGAAACCAAAAAATTGGGAAAAAAACGAATTCAAAATTTCAAAAAAAATCGAATATTTTCTCTCCCCTTCCCCCTTCCCACTCTCTTCAGCCGCCTCTCCCCCGGCGCACGCTTGCTAACCTGCGCGTCGCCGTCCCCTATTTGAAACCCCCTTCCTTCTCCTTTCTCATCGGCTCTCCGAGGTACGTCTCTTCTCTGCCGAATCAGGTCTTGTTTCCGTCCTCAGCGTGACTCGCTCACTCGGTTTTTTTTGGCGGGCTCGAGCCCTGTCGTTCCGATTCTGGGGTTTCTTCCAATTTGCCCTCTGTTTTTAGGGTTTGGATGAGGTTTTGGCGATCGGCTTGATCGTTTCCAGGGTGTTTGCTGGTGGATCCGCCCAGTTTTTGGTTGGATTCGATTGTTTCCGGGGTCGATCGTGGTGGAATCCCTTGGGTCAATCCTGCTGGGGCTTTTCCTGATTGGATTCGGTTTGACTTAAGATTGCTCTGCTTCCAATTTGGTAGAGTGTTCGCGGCTGCTCATTCGTTTGATGAAATTTATTATTTTGGTGAAATTTCTTGTTCTTTAATGGCATTGTTTAGATTGTGGTTTTAATTTGTTAGATTCGGATTCTTTTTCCTCTATAAATGGATTGTTTTGAATGCTAAGATTGCTGATTGTGGATATGGATGTGGCTTCATTTTAATGGCATGCGGTTTTTTGTCAACTTTGCAAGCTTTGTATTGGATTTTAGGGTTATTTTCATGAGGTGCAGACTCTGATTTGGAATCTAAGCTATTAATTCCCATCTTTGTAACTTTATGACTATTAAAAAACGAGTTTGTTGGTTTGCTGAGTAACGTGTAGGAATTAAGATAGAATTGAATTAAAAAAACCTTTTTTTGGCAGTGAGAGTGTGACGTGGACGTTGGGCAATTCTATGCGACAGTGCAATGGCATTCTTTCGGAGCTATGGGAACAAGATGGAATCTGGGCATGACTTGAATGAGAAAGCAGGGGACAGTGGAACTGAGGATGCTTATGGCTCTGTAGGCAATAGAGATGGGGACATGAGTATTAGTGATAAGGATGTTGAAATAAAGGCAGAAGATGCTTACCAGAGTGAAGAGGAGCCATTTGATTCTGGCCGACAGCAGAGTGATACTTCTGGTGGGAATGCCACTGGTAAGCCTGGAAGAAGAACAGCTCCGGGCCAGTGGGGCTCGAATTTCTGGAAGGACTGTCAGCCAATGTGGGAGTCTAAAGATGTAGAGTATGATGGTAACAAAGTTGAGGAACATTCTGACATTAATTCTTTAGAAGAATCAGATGGACAGGGAGATGGTGGAAGGTCTCATAGAGGGCAGGTTGACGTACCTGCAGATGAAATGCTGTCAGACGATTATTACGAGCAGGATGGTGAGGAGCAGAGTGACTCATTGCACTGCAGAGGACTGAGCCATCCTAGCGACTCTGGTTTGAGATTGCCACTGAAGCCAGCTTCCATCAACAGAAACAAGTCAAAGAGTTCAAAGTCTGCAAAATATGATGAATACGATGATGATGATGATGAGGATTATGAGGAAGAAGATGAGGAAGAAGGTGACATTTTTAATTTTTTTTAGTAAGCAGTTTTGGAGTCCTTTGAGAAACATACAAGCTAGATGCTTAATTCTTTATCAAATGAGAGTATTAGTAATGTAACCTCCTGTTGCTTTGCTTTCAGAAGATGATCCAGATGATGCTGATTTTGAGCCAGATTTTAGCGAAACAGGAAAAGGCTCAAAAGATAAGGTTGCTCTTCAATCTTCTCATACTTGCCATTATTGGAATTTTATTAACCGCCCCAACCAGTTGTAGCATTTAGACATGACCTTTTATAGGGAAATTTGAGATGTGATTAGTTTATTATATAGCTTCGAGGGATTGCTGGTGGTGTAAATTTAGGATTTATTGTCTCTTAGGCATTTGCATAAATTGGGTTTTTCTCTATTTTTGGTTTATCTTGGCAGCTTATCTGACAACTTTTATCATTTTAATTATTATATGCCTTTGGCTTTGTTCGGGCCCATAAGTCTTTGTTGCCTCTCTATCCCATTATTACATACATAGGTTTTCCATCGATGAGAAGTATCTTTCAATGCAAAATAAAAATGCTTTATTTTACACTATTTTAAATGGTGTTGATATTTTTGCGAGTAGAGAGGATATTACTGAATTATATGTTTTTAAGCCTGCATCAGTATATTAGTGTATTGTCTCAACTCCTGTCTCATTCTGGTTGCCAGCCATGATTTTTCCATTATCACCTTGAACACCAATTTGAGTTGTTTATATGAACATTAGTAAAAATAACATTAAACTGCGATCTCAAGGTTCATGCCACCCTATTATTAATAGTTCATCCGCATATAGATGGTCATGTTGTCCTCTCTTGAGTTAACTTTGTAGTCACATGCTTGTAGGTTCTTTAGATGTTGTTGAATTCATCTTCATGTAGTTCATTTTTATAAAGTATTGATGATAAAATGTTCAGTGGTTATATTTTTGATCAGCATATGACTTTTCAAACTAAAAGTGCGAGGGTTTTCTACATTCACGTTGCTAATTTATATGAGTCCTTGAGGATTAAAATACTTAAATTCCTGTAATTTTAGCAACCAATCTGCCCAAAACTTTTATAATGTCATCTAAGATTAGGTGGCACTCTTGTCCTGCGTTGTTTTTCTTGTCAAAGCTTAGATTCGTGGATCTGTGTTTTACTGGCCAAGGATTTTCAATGGAATGGGATGTGTGTGCTCCATCGTATCCCATCTTGATGTTTGGGATGGTGATTGTCTAAGGATGCTGAGATAATGGTGGGATGATTCCATTCTGATAGTTAGGATAGTGAACTATTTTGACATTTCATGAGACATATTGTAGGAATTTGAAACCATGTTGCTACGTTGTTAGTGTCCATAAAATCAGAAATTATGTGGCTGAGGCCTAGGAGAGGAGGGGTGTGCAAGGAGATGGTTTTTTTGGTGCGTGTCGCATGTGTTCATGCGTGCACATGTGTGGAGGCATGGGGAGGGAGGGCACGGCTAGAGGGAGATAAACCAGTAAGGGAAGTAAAGGTTATGCTTATTTCTTATTTTTATCCCTTTAAAATGAAACTGGGTAAAATGGGTTGAATCGACTCAGGTCGAGGTGGGCTACATTGGGACAATTAGGAGTTAACTAATGTTAGATGAATATTATTCTGGTTGGGAATAAAATAATGTGACCTTGACTAATCTACATTTTTACCTGCACTCATTTAACATTTCAAAAAATCAGATGAGAGTGAATGTAACTGGTTTGCATCATTGGCCACTTATTTGCAGATCCACTTGCAATTCCTTTTTCTTTTCCAACTTTATTTTTGGGAGGGTGTAAGTGAGACAAACTTTTGATATCTGTTATATATTTTAGTAGCTTATGTGATAATAGGGATGGCAAGAATGAGTAAGCATGTCTAGGTGTATAAAGTGGTTGGTTGAATTAGTAATCTCCAATGTGATGACATTACCCCTTTATCCTGAGTTTTCTTTTTTTTTTTCAGAAAAACTTATTAATTTTAAGTTCCATTCTTTTTCCTCAACTTGAGTAATTTTTTATTAGAAATACAATTAGAGTTTGAGGTAGTCTTTTGGGATCTCATTTCCATTATTTTTGAAATTCTCTTTCAGGCAAGGTAGATTGATTGCTCGCAGTTTGTCATAGGAAGAAAAAGTCATCTTGCTATTAATTAAAAGTTTGTCTTCAAAGCACCTGCTTTTGTATTGTGTACACTTGAAAAATGCCAAATGATTTATTGTGGAAGGGCTAGAGAGTTGGGATGCCAACAAGAAAATTCATCTTCAGGGTGGGAAAAAGCTTGAATGGAAAGAAGAGCTAGGGGACTTAGGACAGAGGGACTTTAAGGCATGAATGTAGCACTCTTGGGCAAACGGGTTATAGTTACAGAAATGAGGAAAAGGGGTGTTTAGAAGTTGATTATTGGAAGATGTATTAGAGGGAGAAGGGGCTGAGATGGCTAATTAAGTGAAAATTTTTAGAATGGGAATGGCAGAACAATTAGATTCTATCAAGACCTTTGGCATGGGAAGAGCATCTAGATCTTGATGCTTCCAGGCTTCAGCACTTTGATTTGTGAGTGTCAAAGTGAGAGATGGTTGGGAAGTATGGGCCAATGTTTTTAGAATGACATATCAAATTCAAAGCCTTATAGGAGAGTGACGCTATGATAGTTTGATCATCTCCTTGTTAGGGTGGACCAAATTCAAAACCAAATTCAGAGCCCATTGGTGAGCATTGTCAAAATGGTCTGTTAGCCAGAATAAACCAAATTGAAACTTGTTGAGGAGCGATATCATTGGGCTTGATCATCTTTTTACCTACGAAAAGCCAAAATGTTTCTTTCAAGAGCCACTCTACATCAGAATGATGGCAAATAGCAAGACATTGCACACCCCAATCAAATTTTTGACACATGTTTGGCAATCCTAAAGCTCGAAATGACTACATCAAATTTTGTAAACATTTCTAATGTTGTGAGTTACATTGCCAGTGCTATAGTCCTCACCAGACGCTACCATTTTGCACATTTTTCGTTTCCAAATTTTTTTTTTCCTAATTGTTTTAATAGAAAACCACCAACAGAATACATCAAAAGGTCCTAAACATTACATGTATTTCTAGATTATGTCATTTATTGTTCTTGATTATTTTTGGATATGTGTTTTTTATTTGTTGACTTCGATCGATATCTTAAATTTCTGTTATTTTCAACTGAAACTTTCAAAACTAGAGCAAAACTGCCAAAGCTGTTGAAACTGTTAAAAGTAATTTATTTGGTCTGTTTGAAACCAATTTTTTTGAAACTTTACTGGAACTGTTTTCAATAATGTTATTATTTCTTCTTTTATACTGTTGTTGACTTGTTTTATCACAATTTTATGGTTGATGAAATGGTCTAGTGTTAAGATTGCTGAACCTCATCCCTCTCTCTCTTCTGTACTTTCTTTCTTTTCCTTCTCAAATTTTATACATATATGTTTTTTAACTAAATTTGAATTATCAAATTGATGCTGGTTTAGTAGTATGTTTTATAGTCAAAAATGCTTTAAAGAAGAGTATGCATAATTTTAATTCTCCCTTTTCTTTTAACTCTGTTTTTCACTTTATATTTATTGTTTACAGTTTGATTCTCTTGTAACTGTACTTGCTACTGCTTGGTTAGTATTACTAGTTTAAATAAAAGTTTGTCCTTTCCAGTAATGGTTTTGTGCATTGTTTTGAGTTCAGATAGTGTTGATCGCACTGGCATTAGCAGAGTTAATGGACGATTATTTCTTCTTGCTTGTAATATTATATGTAGGACAGGCCTCTCATTGGAATGAGACCATGCTTAGGTTTTTTTTTTTTTTTTCTTTTTTTTGTTCCCTTCAGAATTCTTAGGCTGTCATATTAAGTTAGAACAGATCATTGATTAAATAGAATCAATGCTTATGTCAATTATTTGCATGAAGATTGTATTTTTTTGTTTGCTGAAAAATGAGAAACTCTAACATGTATCTAATCATTTATTAAAATATTGCTTGCTGCATCTTGCTGAGGATAGGTTTGTTTCCTTGTAAATTTAAAGAAAGTCTTCAGCTACATCTTTAAGCATCTTTGCATTGCTGTAAATAATCTTTGATATATCTGTTGTTTTAGATGTGAACTTATGCCTTACTTGATAACAGGCAAAATTGTCAGAGAGTGATGATTTTGATGACGACGACGACGATGATGATGATGAGGACCTTGATATTTCTGATGAAGATGATTTTGTTGAAAATCCACGACAAAAGGTGCGCCGTAAAACTGGACGCAATCTGAAGTCCAAAGAAATGAAATCTTCTGTACATAGCCGACCAAAAAGAGGAAAAACTATTTCAGATGAGGAATATTCATCAGGAAAAGATTCAGAAGATGATACTGATGAAGACTTTGACCATAAAACGAGGAGAACGTTACAATTACGAAAAAAAGTTGGAGGTCGATCAACTGTATCAGCCAATGTGAATTCTCATAATAGTGAGCTTCGTACATCTGGCAGGTCAGTGAAAAAAATTTCGTATGCTGAGAGCGAAGAAAGTGAAAATGATGGAGAAGAGAGATCAAACAAGACCACAAAGGTGTGGATCTCTATCTCAAAACTTTATCCTTTGTAGCTTTTGATGTTTCTTCTTGTCTATTTGGATGAAAATCGCGATATATCATTTGCCATTCTTTAAGTTGGTCCATTCAAATTCCTACCTTGATTTCCTGGAAAGTTAGATGAAATGGTCTACTTATGATTTTTTTTTTGCTTTTTTGGGTGAGTAACTCGTGAAGATATCACTAAGGTGTTTCTTGAGAAGGACATGACAAGCTGGGTAGTTGGTTTTAACCTTTCTCAGTGGCATGTGTTTTAACTTGTAATGGCCATGCTGTGGGTTTGAAACTGATACTGCCCTTGAAGTCCTCAAGACTTTAGAAGCTGGGTTTGATTTACTTGTTGATCATTTCTTTCTTTTAACAACAAGGACATACCTGGATACATTTTATTTTTTAGTACAATCTAATTGATCAATGTAAATTGTACTTATAGGCTCGTTGTATTGAACCCATAACCAGTGACTTCCTGATTAGAATTGTGCGGTATGTCATGCATGTGGTTAATCATGTTACACCTTTAAAATTTTTGTTCATCTTTTCTCTCTAGGTTTTGCAGGAGGATGCTGAAGAAGATGATGGAGATTCAATTGAAAAGGTACTTTGGCACCAGCCAAAAGGCATGGCTGAAGAAGCTATTAGGAACAACCAATCAACTCTCCCTGTTGTACTGAGCACGATGTTGGACTCCGAACCTGATTGGGATGAAATGGACTTTTATATAAAATGGAAGGGACAGTCATATTTACACTGCCAATGGAAACCGATCTCTGATCTTCAAAATGTGAGCCTTTAGATCACAGTGCTGGTCATAACTAGTGATTATTTTAAGTAAATGTGCAAATGGTCCCTTTTTTCCTTAATTACATTTTCACTGTTATCCATATCAGTGTCTTGCTTTCTGAGGTTTAAATATCTTTCTAACTCTACATGGTGAATGTCAGCTTAGTGGATTTAAAAAGGTTTTGAACTACATGAAAAGAGTGTCTGAGGAAAGAAAATACAAAAAGGCATTGTCACGTGAGGAGGTAATACTACCTAGATATATTCTGCTTTTTTATTTGATGCATGGAGTTTTACTTGATATGCTGCCTTTTGATGCATAAATTTTACCTTCATAACTTGGCTGGTCGAAAAGTGAGATATCTTTTAACTGTAGGATAATTAATTTATTTGAAATAAAATTGGTGCAGTGTCAAATTGTCAGTGAAGTTTTAGTTTGCACAAATATTTCCAGAAGAACTATACTAACCCTATCTGACGACACTTGAGTGCTCCTAGGTCTATTTGCACTAGTCAAAATAATCTAAAATAATAAATAAAATGCAGCATTCTTGTTAAGAGTTAAAGCTATAGTGGCCATCTGGCCTGGGAACACCTTAATTTGCTGAGATTTGTTTCATGTTGAATGGCTACTTGATACTTTGTTTAGTGAGATTTTGAAATTGGATATTGTGTTTGACAAGTTAAAGAAAGAAAATGATCTTTAAGAAACTTTTTTTTTTTAAAATAAATAAATTACATGAAACAGACATATTTAATTTGGATTGTATTTTACCCAATTGGTTGATAAGGATGAATATGCTTGTGTTCCGGTTGGGTCAAGATGACTGTTAGCATTTTTGATAGGAAAGTTAGAGTCTGTTACAATTTATGCTGGATGAACATCCTTCATCTGAGTCTTAGTTTTCCTTGGAATATAATTGATCCATCCATGTTAGAGACTTAGATATGTTTTACATAGGAGATATCTACCAATTCTCCACCAGCAATAGAGTGCAAGTGTAAAGGCCTTGTTGTTGGTGGAAGTTTGTTTTTGTTAATTTTTATCTTTCTAACATCATAAAGTATAAACTGCTTTGAAATTTTGACAGAACATCAACATCAGGATCTGAGAAGTCAAAACTTGAACATTGGGAAAGAGAACAAAGGGGACAAATCGGTTGATTAAATTATAGTTTTTTCAACATATTTTGGTATCCTTCCTAAAATTCAAGCTGCAGAAATGACTTGTTTTGGTGTGATAAAGAAATTTCCTTTTTTAATAAATTTCTGTTAGTGGATATATTTATATGCATGATAGAGTGAGAAAGTATATGGAAGATTGTTTCAATAAGTTTAAGAAAATTTCATGAAAGCATTCTTGTGGAAAGGGTAGGAAATATGTTTGGACTAATTTCTAAAGAGAATGAGAATTTGAATGCTTGAATTGGGAGTCAATTTCGTGTCAAATTTTAGATTAGCGCTTTTGTTTCCATTCTTGCAAATTCAGATATTCATTTATTGTGTGCTAACAATTATGATATTACCTAAATGGGACTATAAATTATGTTTCTCTTTTGTTTGTGTTATTTTGATAGCATTTGTACTGTAGGATGGTCTCCCTTGTTTTCCTTTTATTGTTTTTTTAATTGTATCTTTTAAGGAAACCATGTATCTTATTTGACATCTTAGGTCTCAAAATTTTGCTCCTCAAATAGATGTCATTGTTTTGCTTGTTATGGAAAATGTTTCTTTTTTATAAGATCCTATTTTTTTACAAATTGTCAATTTAAAATAAACTGTGATTTCCTGTAACAGACTGAGGTTCATGATGTAAGCAAGGAAATGGAGTTAGACCTCCTTAAACAGTACAGCCAGGTTTTATTTTAACCTGTTTGCATCATTATTTATAATTTATTTAGCACTAATTTATTTCTCACTTTTTGTTGGTACTTTAACTGGTCTTCATATGTGCAATGATCAGGTAGAAAGGATATTTGCAGATAGAATCAGTAAAGTTGGTGGTGATGATGTGGTACCAGAGTATTTAGTCAAGTGGCAAGGGCTTCCTTATGCTGAAGCAACCTGGTATATGTTGTGCCTAATTTCATTGTAGTTAGAAACATGGTTTCAGGTCCCAACATGACATCCCATGGGACATCAGGATGGGTTGTCGTCCCAGCACCCCAATCGGTGCATCTTAAGACGCTCCTTATCCCAAGTGTTGAGACAAGGTGGGATGGTAGCACGTCCTATTTCATAGTTAAAGAAATCTGGATGGCTCTATTCCATGAGATTTAAAACCTTGGTTAGAGAGACTGTCAAGTAGTCTCATGCAAAAACTTGAGGTGGATTCATCATATTTTAAGCCGAATTATATTCTTCTACTTCTGTCTGATAGTATTCATGAATCTTTTCAGCTGTGTTTCTCCATTAATCTGCTTATTGATACAGCATCACAACATTTAAGGATAGGCACCACATTAGGTGGTTCATGTGATGTGCGCATGATACTTCTAAGTTTTGCCAATTGGGGGCATACAATTTGGATCTTGATAATTTCCACAAGCAAATAGAAGGGAATATTTATTCCTTGTTTTTTTTTCTTCATGTTTTCATGATTAGTTGTTTGGACTCAAGTTTCAAATTTAGGTATGTTATTTCACTATATGGTACATTTACCATTGAGACTTGTGCTCATTTGATGTATGGGATATGTGATAAAGATTGATCATCCAAATGAAGTTCAAACCAAGGTTTGCTGTCTTGCTATTGAACTCTGTACCGGTTCCACACTGATATAATGTTGGTATGCCTGGTATGCGGGTCGGTTCAAAGTACTGAGACTCGGTTTGCACTAGTATTAAGTCTCGTTTGGTATCAATATGGTATGATACATCCGGTATGGGGCAGTATGTACCACTACAGGATACCATGGTTCAAATGCAATACCCACATCCTTTACTTTTCTTTTTTATTACCAAATTATTGCCCTTAAGGTTTAAGCCTTGTCTTGTTGGGGGGGCTCTGAGCACCTCTACCTTTTAAACATTAGATATGATTTTTATTGAGGAGTTGTGATTTAGAAGGTTAGCAAGTTGCACAACAAATTAGGGTAAGAATACTGGCCTTGTGTGATAGATTATTTCATGATATGAACTTAGAATGGAAGAACATACATATTGTCTGATAAGATATCAATTGGTTAGCTTGGTTGGAGCATCTATGAGTATAATGGCATTGTTAATTGATTGCGAATACATGATGAATAGTGGAATTATAGGGACTAAAAGTGGACTGAACTATCATCTTACTTTGGAGAGGTAAAAAGTTCTTTGGTAGTACTCATGAACAAGAGATGCCAACATCTGAAAGACTGTGCCATTATTTTAATAGGAAAATTGCATGTTTAAGATTTAAGATGAAATTGTAGTCAACTTCTTTAATGCACCTCTTGATCCATTTATAATCTATTTATGCTTCTAATTTTTGAAACATATGTTTGCCAGGTAACAATACGTTAATATAACAAATTTAGAAATGAATATTATAGAGCAAAATTGTTATTTGTGCTGGAGAGTGGTCAGAGTCATGAGGAGTTTAAGAGGTATAATATAGTGAAGAAGTTACTGCTATGCTCAGGGAATATGCATACAATTTGTTTCAAGGAACAAACAAATTGGAGACAAAACTCATACAACTTAACAGCAATAGTGCATCCCTTTGTAACAGTGAATACGTTACTAGCAACTGTTGAGTTGGCTTAAGGCTAAGAATGTGAAAACTCATTTGTGGAATAATTATCCTCATGTTGCAAGTTTTCGTATCAGAGACTTTTGGCAGTGTGCCTGGATGCAGGCCCATATTAATTCAAAATGTTGCAAGTTTGAAACAAATGAAGTTCAACAGCTAAGGAATGTTGGGTCCAGTAATTCAAATCCTTCATGCTCAAAACTTCTTCCCATTATTCAAAGAGGATGCTTTAATGATATGTTGCAAGGAAAACTTGGAAAACTTGGGGCCAGTTTGGTTGTGGAAAATTGAGGATGTTTTTCAAATTTTTTTCATAGAGAATAGAAAATAAGATTTTGTATTCAAATCTAGTATTTTTTCAAACAGAAAACTAGCAAACTGTCTCTTAGTTTTCCAAATGTACACTATGTTTTAAAAACATTTTTGGATTGTTTTTCTTTCAAAATGAAATAATATTTTTTCCATATTTTTTTTTCATTATAACTCCATCATCCATCACTACTTCTACCATGAACTATCCACCTTCACCACTTAGCACCCTCCACCAACACCACCACCACCACCACCACGACTACCACCATATCTTTACCACCTACTATTAGCATCACGAAAAGCACTACCACCATACCTCCATCATTGCTACCCCCTTCACCGCCCATCACCATACCTCTACCTCTTTTTACCACCGCCACCGCTATATCTCCACCGCACCTATTACCCTCCACCATTTCCACCACCACCACCACCACCACTACATCTCCACCATTCACTATTGTTGCCACCATACCTCTACCTTCTATCACTACCTCCACCATGCTTGCACCCCCCTCTATCACCTACCACCACCTCCCTCTATCATCCACCACTCTACCTCCACCACCAACCACCTTTTATGACCCACCTTTTTAAAATTTTAAAATTGAAAAATGATTTCTCATTTTCAACAACTGAATACGTTTTCCAATTTTCTAGGAAGAGGGAAAATCAGAAATAGAGATGAAAACTAGAGATGGAGAATGGAAAACTGTTTTCCACAAGTAAACTTGCCCCTTGGTTTTCCATTTGTTTCAACAAAACATTGACAACTATGGAAAGCTTTTTTGTGCATATCTGGAAAGCTTTTTCTTTTCCTTCAAAAATTCTTATTTTTCATTTCCTTTTCCAAAGATTCTCTTGTAGCCAGACATACCCTAAGTGGATGGTATTGATTCAATGATCTAACTCGGCCTAGGGAGAAGTGCTTTGGTATTTAGGTTAAAAGCATATAAACTCGTAGTGCACAGAGTTCAATGAAATGCAAGGTGTCAAAAGATTTGATGGTAATCAGCAACACGACCATTGAGGCTGAACATTCTATACTTGAGATATTCAACTGAGTCATCATCATAAACTATTGGAATGTGTTTGGAAAACATTGGGTGGTTGTTTCAACTTGTGAAAGGTTCTTCTGTGATGTATTTAGTCGGTGCAATTAATTAGGTAAATTTGTATTAGGTACTGCTAGGAACATGCTTGTGGATGTTTTCTAGATGCAGACATTGGATTTGTTGGGTTCATGGTTCATTGTTCATTGTGTAGATCCTCATCACCCTACCCTGTAGTGGGCTTGTTATATTGTATCGATAAGGTATTGTATGGTTCCAAGGTTTGGTATGGTGTAAGGGGCTATACTGGCCTAATTGAGTGGAACTAACCGATTCTGCTCCATTTCATGTTGTACCAAACTGGACTGCTTGTTTTCAACCAGCATAGCTAGGCATGAGAAAAGGGTCTGCCAACCATGTTGTTATGGAAGTGGTACCATACCCGGCATATCATACCATCATTGATTAGGTACTAGTACAACAGCCAGTATCAGTATAAGGAATGTGAGTTGTGAGCTATAGAAGATAGGGATATATTTCTCTAGGACCACCATTATCTTGCAGGCTAGCATAGTCTTTAGCTTTTTCTGATAATGCTTTATTCCAGTTTATATCATCATTCTTCGCCCTTGCGTTTCGTTGATAATCAATTGATGTTGCTGTACTCTGCTGCAGGGAAAAGGACACTGATATTGCATTTGCTCAGGATGCAATAGATGAATACAAGGTAATATATTTCCTAAATGCGGTTTGTGTCACACAATGTTTTTGTTTGTTCTTTCCTTTTCTTTCTTCCTGTTTTTAAAAGATACAAAGTTTAATGCATCTCATGAGTAGAGTGCATTGCATGCCTTGAAACTGAAAAGTGCAATTTTATTAGCATTTTATTGGATAAACATATTAAAGTTAAATGGAAATTCTAGAACTAGAATATGTTCCTGCAAAATGTTTGTCAATTGCATCGTTTGTTTTAGATATTTTAGGAGGTTGAGACATGCTTCCAAGCTATGGCATGGATATTTTATGTATAGGCATGGCATGAATATAAACACATCTTATAATGGTAGCCAAGGTGCCTTGTATCAGGGTCTGTGTTAAAAAAAAAAAAAAAAATCTTTATCACACTTTTTATGCTTGGTTCTGATTTCCATTTGTAGAATCCAATCCTTGCTCTACCGTTTTGTGAATCTAACAACCCAGATCCCTTAAAATTTCCTTCTGATCTTCTGTATTATATGTTTGAGTTTTCAAATTTTTAGTTGCTACGGGCTCCTCTAATTCAACTATATTGTTGGTATTTAGTGGGTGATTATGATACTGAATTTTTGCAGGACTTTGTCGGAGTACCATATAAATTTAATTTAGACACATACATGAGTTTTCTTTTTTTTTTTCTTCATTTTCTTGACATATTTTACTGTTTTCAAGTTATGTAATTCTATAATTTATCTCATATAATGATGTCCTGCTATTTTCTTTCGCAAATATTTTTCTGGTTTGATCTTTTCTATTTAGTTCAAGGACCACGTTAATAGAAGTCATTACTTTATTTGGTACTAGATATGTAGAAATTTTTGATAAAGAATTCCTTTTAATGTGCCTCTAGTGGAGCCTCTGCTTGCAGTTCATTCTAACCTGTCAACCATGGATATCATTTTTTGCATTAACTATTTAAAGGATAAGACTGAGATGGGCATTTTGAATTGCATGTGTATATATGCAAAAAGCACTTTGTAGTCTATTGTTTTTTCTAATGTTTCCTGAAGGTTATTTGAACCTGGTTAAACCAATTATGAGTCCTTAGTTTCTATATATTCTATATCTTAACTTCATGTGTCCTGTTGCTATAAATGCTAGTGCACTTTACCTATCTGTATGTGTTCCTGATGTTCATGTGGATAGGCGTTGGGTAATGCTGTTTGTGCAGCAGACTTTTTTTTTTTTTCCATAAATATTTGGGTAAGATTAGAAAATGAAATTGAAATTCATGAAAGATAAGTGGATTGTTTTTTATATTAGACAGTTGCTTGAACGGTTGCTGACAGAACATGAATTTCTGAAGTATTATATGTATATGGAAAAACACGTGATGCTTTGGTTGTGAATGGTTAAAAGTACATATGTGGATCATGAGGCTTAAATAATATCCTTTGAGTTTGTAAACACTCGTTTTCTATTGTATACCTTCTTATTGTGATTGTCTCTGTCCGGACAATGTGGAGACAAAATAAAATAGGATGCATCTCATGAAGGGTATTCTGCTATTTATCAACTTGAGTAAAGGTGGACAGTGAACAATGTGGACATAATTTGGGGCTGTCAGATAGCCATTTATGGATAGGGTGGGAAATGGTCCAGACTTTGGTTGGGCCACCCTTTGCATTAGCATAATTGGGAGTAATTTAATGGGGTATGCACCCAGACCTAAGCATGACCATTTTTGAGGTCTTGCTTGAGTCTTGCTTGAGTCCAAGTTCAAGGCCCAGCTTAGGGTCCTTAGAGGCCTAAAGCTTAACCATCCAATCTATTCTTTCACTATCACCTTCTTCCTCCTAAACCCTATCTGTAACCAATGTTGTGACCTTTTCTTTTGATCATTGTTGTTGTGAACTTTCAGACTAGGAACTTGGAATGGTTATTTGTTTCCCATCCATCCCATTTACATGTTTGGTTACTTGTTTGGACATGGAAATGATGATTCCTATGTGAATTGAATCCACATAAAAGGAGGAAAATCCATATCATAATAATAAAAAGATTTTCTTACATATCATTTTTATTATTGTATATATTAAAATATTTAAAGTGTTAAGTAATATCAATTAAATAATATAATATTCTATGCTATATTTTGTATCATATTAACATATTATTAATATTAAAATTTTATTAAAACACTATATTTAGTAATCTGTTATTAATATTATAGTAATATTATTATTACAAGTATTATAATCATTATATTATTGTGATATATGATTTGATTATGATAACATTATAAATATATTGTTATTGATAATAACATGATTATACTGCCATGTGATATTATAGTAATTTTATGTATTAGATAATGTTTTACAACATATACTCATATTGCGTATATTATTTTCATATTATTCCTTATGATATTATTGATATTAATATTTTCTATTATATATCACATTAATAATACATTATATTTGCTAAAATGTTATAATAATCTTGTTATCATATCATAAAATGCTATATTTTATATTTGATGATTCTTACATCGTTGATTGATCTTATTGTAATAATGATGTTATTTATTATTAATGGTCATAATTGGTATAATGTTGTAATTATTTTTTATGTGGACTCTGGGCCCTAGCTATTGCAATCCTTGGGTAACCCAAACAGCTACCAAAGGAAAGGGATGCAGTCTCTCCTAGACTACAAATAGTTGTGAAAAGGCTGGATGGTTATTATTATCGTATATTTCTATTATTTTTATTTGCATTATGATATTATTAATAGTAGTATTTATTATCTAGTATGCTATAGATTAATAGATTATATTATCAAAATTTTATATAGTTATTATTTATACAATAGTATTATATTACATTATATTATTTTTATATGATACTACTTTCATAACCATTATCATGATTTTATATAATCATGTAATATTAATTATAGGATTATTAATATCAGTAATATCAATATCATAAATATAGTTTAGTAATATAATATTATCATGTTAATATAATATTAATACAACATTAATATTAATTTATTAAAAATATTTGTATTATGTGCTATAAGGTCTGTTTCATTCCCCAATGATTCCCAAGGATGTATTTCCTAGAAATTGACAAGCAGTTCGTGACAGCTAAACATAGCCTTGGAAATATAGGAGATGAGGTGTTATAGCCATGTAGGTATTAGTGAAGATGGTAGGACATGGAAGATGAAGGCATAATTGGGCTTTTGGCATGCTTCTACCCTATTCCACAACCAAGGAGGCTACAAACCTACCAAGGATAATATGGAGGTAGAATGGAATAGTCATGAGTGTTGTCTAGGGCATGGTAGGTAAAGCAGCAAGCATGGAAAGATAATAGGACTGGAGGCTAGTTATAGGAGGCAGTGTTAGTGGGAGGAGAATAGAGATCAAAGGTGGAGGGGAATGGTCATGGGAATGGTACAGGGAGAGAAGAATTGGTTGAGATTAAAGCCTAGTCATCCATTCAGTCAATTGCCAAGATTAATAAATATACACCTGTATGTAGGATTTTAGGTCCCGGCAGCATGTTTTGTGGGACACTGGGATAGGTTGCTACCCCAAGTGTTGGGACGGGATCATCCCACCATCGTCGCAGTGTTCCAATTAGGGGGCATCTTGGGACACCCCTTGTTCCAAGTGTTAGGACGAGATGGGATGATAGTGTGTCCTGTTTCATGAAAAAATTAGGATGTCCTATTTCATGAAAAAATTGGGATGGCTCATCCCACGAGATTTAAAACCTAACCTTTATGTCTAATGCATCTTTTTCTTTTCCCCCAATATATGGGAATAAAAATATTTGTTATGATTTATTGGTCTTCTGGCTAGACTTGGATTGGGCCAGAGGCTGCCCAAACCTAGCTGGAAGTCCATCTGGACCTCATGTTTTAGGCTCTGGCCTGACCTGAATCTATAAAAATGTCTTGAAGCTAGTCCTGAAGGTGGCTTGGTCTAGGCCTATTTCCATACTTATAGTTAGATAATATGATTTCCTGTTATGATCTAACAAATCAGCAGATCATTAGAGGTTTTGTAATAGGGAAATGCCACCATAATGCAGTCTTTGCACATCATGTTTTGTGATTGCTGTGCATATGCGACTTCTAATATTATCATATCTTAACAGGCTCGTGAGGCTGCCATGACCGTGCAAGGGAAGATGGTTGACTTCCAGCGGAAGAAAAGCAAAGGTCTTGTATCTTCCATGCACATATATTCATTACGTTTTGTTCTTAGTCCTACACAATAAGCTGAACTTGGAATATAACTGTTTGTGTTTTCTTCGATTTCACTTCTACTGGAAGCACTACCAAGAAGGACAAATCTTAAAATAGGAACTTTATGATATCTATAATTGCCAGTTTGTGCTTAGTTTTTAATTATTCTTTGTCTAACAATTATGAAGTGATGCATCTTTCCTTTAGCAGTTATCATTTATATCGTCTTAAACTAGATAATTAATGTGTCATGATCATCAGCAGAATGGCCTGTCATCTGTTGCAAGACTTTTCAACACAACCTTCTTTTTTGTTGTTGTTCGTTGTTGTTGTGTGTTGTTGCGATTGTTGTTCTATCATATGATAAAAAGAAGAATAGAACATCAAGAAGACCATTGCTTTTAATATGGCTTTTGTGCCAGATTCCAGCATGTCTTGGGAACTTCTTTAAAGAGGATCCTTTATCTATTTTACTGGCTGGTTGCCTGACAGAATTATATTCTTTCATCTCTTTTAATGCCTTTTCATATTTGCTTTCCTACCAGTGTACTGTGCATATAATATTATTTATTATATTCATGTTTTCAAAAACCATTACATGTGATGGTGCAACATGCACTGTTCTATCATGAAACTGGCATGGGGATGGTTCTTGGATGTTGGAATAGTTATACCGATATGTGTTGGTCATATCGGTCTGTATTTTTGCATACCGGTGATATTGTACTGATTCTACCAGTTGGTATTAAAGGTTTTTTCAATTTATATCGGTCTGTATTTTTGCATACTGGTGATATTGTATGGATTCTACCAGTTGGTATTAAAGGTTTTTTCAATTTTTTGGAATATGTTAGCTTTAGTAAAAAGCATTAGTATCGGCGCTGCATCGATATGGAGCAATTCTAATAGGAAAAAGTTATTTGATACTAGTATTTAAAACCTTGGCTCTATTTATATATTTGTCATTGTCCATTGACATTTAAAATTTGTATTTTTAAATCCTTGTGCAATCTTTTATGCATTCTAGGGTGGTCCCTAGAAGCGTGCATCACATCGGTGCCTGAGTGTAACGAAAAATAAGCAAGGGTTTTCGCACGGGCGGGTATGGGTAAAAAAGTTAGTCCAAAAAAATGAAAAAAAAATTAAATGGGAGAAAGTGATAAAGAAATATTTAAAATCTTTGCATCTTATACAAAAAAAAAAAAAAGACTTAAAACAAAGTAGAATAAAAAAAGGATCCCTGTAACTGACCCTAACTAGTTTAAATTAAGGCTTTATTATTGTTGCAATCTCTCATACCATCTATCCTCCTTATGAAATTCATTCATTTTGTTCTTGCTTCTTCTAAGGATTGTGGCATCATGTTCAAATGATTTGGTCCCCACAACAAAGTTGCTTCATATAAAGGCTTGCTTATTTACAACAGTTGCACATCATGCTAAGGGCATATCACCACATATTTTTCTCTAGTTAGCTCTATCCCACTTGAGACATTTTTATAGCTTCCTTTTTTTTTTTTTTTTTTGTAGAATGCATATAAAATGGTGGAAATTTTGTTTGAGTTTATTATTCTTCAATTCTATGCTTTCTTTACAGAAGTCCTTTTCCGTCTATTATTATGTAGTCTCAAACTGACAAAATTTTTAAACATCATAATTTAAGGGATATATTCATGCATGCTATTAGTTAATGTTTTCACAGCTAGTGTAGGTTTAGATATGATTCTCTCTGTTGACTAATTGCCATTAGAAAATTATGAACTTTACTATTAGTATTTTGTTTCTTTCTTTTTCTGAAAATCGTGTTTCTAATGCCAGCAATGCATCAAGTTGTCATTCCACACTAAATAACCTTTTGGTATTCTATACACTGTTTCCTCATTTCAATTGATTTCATGTCTAGGTTCTTCCTTGTCACTACAAGTTTTTCCGTTATTTTGTTGAGAAAAAAAAGGGGCTTAATGCATTGTCCTTCAGTCATGCATCAAACAAATTTCTGTTTTGAAATGTCCTGACTAATTTCTTATAGGATCACTTAAAGTTTGTTGTAATTATTCTCTTTCTGTCATTATGCCCTCTTTTTCCTTGGCTATGATGAAGTTATTTGAACTACATTTTGTGGGTTTTCTGCAGCTTATTCTGGCAAGCTTTTTTTGCAATTACTCAACTCCTACTTCATTTTATAAGTAATTGTTGATTCTTTGGATTTCTTTTGTTGCTTTCAGCTAGCTTGCGAAAGCTTGATGAGCAACCTGAATGGCTGCAAGGAGGTAAACTTCGTGATTATCAGCTGGAGGGCTTGAATTTTCTAGTTAACAGGTACATTATCACTTCTTTTTGTGAGAAATTCTCTTGCAGAGCTGTCACTTCCCATGTTCTACAAGTTAGCCTCTTTCTAGAATCCTTAGACGTGGCCATATTGTAGCACAGCTGGAGAAATGATACAAATGTCATTTTAGCTGACGAGATGGGCCTTGGTAAAACTGTTCAGTCAGTTTCAATGTTAGGCTTTCTGCAGGTTTGTGTTTTTTGTTATTCTTTGAATGTGTTATCTTCCATAATCCTATTATCTATTTTCTTGATGCAGTCTGCCCATTGTTGTTGCAGCATACTCAACAAATTCATGGGCCTTTTCTTGTTGTCGTCCCGCTCTCGACATTGTCCAACTGGGCTAGAGAATTCAGAAAGTGGCTTCCTGAAATGAATATAGTTGTATATGTTGGAAACCGTGCCAGTAGAGAGGTAAGTCCAGTTTGTATTCAACATTTTTAACGGCCTATGTACCGTAGATAGGGATAATCATAGATAAATTTTATCGGCATAATTGTACATTCAAGTGAAATGCTTCTGCTTGAACTTGTTCAGTCTAGTGAGATTGGTTGTCAATTTGTTACCTTGTAGTCCTTGCTTAATATCCTCGCAGGAGATATATTAATCTATGACATAAGTTATCAATTCATCAATTGCCTTTTTTTTTTTTAACTTGCTTTGAAGGACAACTTTTCCATGGTCAAGATTAAAATGGAAGCTTGAACTAAAGGTTAATTGTTGGATGTATGTATATGTTATCCATTAAACACTTTTGGATGGTGAAAGTAAGATTACTTTCAAATATTTGTCTGAGGGTAAAGCATTAGGATTAGATAGAATACCGACTAAAGATAATAAATTAGAGAGAAACTATATTGGTTTACAATTTCAGGCTATTCTAAAATTTGAGAAAGCATCAAATGATTGGAAGATGTGTTTTGGTGTTAATTTATGTTGGTTACAGTGATTTACATGCTATGCCAAATATCTGGAACTAATGTATCTAATACTAATATATCATTAGTCATGGAGGGTGATGGAAGAGATTAATAAATAAACAATGATATCTGAGAACTAATTTGTGATATTTCCGAGAAAGTCAACCATCATTGTCTAAAGTAGTCATGATGAGCGCATGATGTAATTGTGTATTGGCTACTATTTTCCTAGTTGTGGTTGGTTTAATTGATAGTTGCCCTTTCTCTATTATTTTTGTACAATTTATGAGGCAAAAAAAGGGTGAGTGCTAATTTGAATTATGGAGAAATTTTGAATGATCTAGGTATAGGATATCAAGTGAATTTTGAATATAATCAATCTGATTTATGCTTATATATATGTGATACCTTTTCACTTAAAGCAACTTGATAAGATCAAGCTATTGTGTGGTTGTGAGGTGCAAGTAATTGTATGGTTTGGAATGTTGGATTACAACATAAATTAATTCTTGTATAATGGTTTGAAGTCGATTAATGGGAAAAGCATGAAGTATATAATATGAGTGCAGGTATCATGAATGGCTTTTTCAGATTTCATTAGCTTGCATAATTGAGGCCAAGGTTTTATGTTCTGGTAGGATGGGGGGCATCTGGGACGTCCTTGTCTTGTTTTTGTGGGAAAATGGGACTGGGATAGGGGCATGGCATTGAAACCCAACCTTGCTAGAAAAGAAGAAGAAAGAAAGAAAGAATGGAAAGAAAGATGGAAGAAGGAAAATAAAGGGGAAGAAAAAGAAAATGGAAAGAAAAGAAGGAAGAAAAGAAATAAATAAATAAAGGAAAGTGAAAGGGGGAAGGAAGGGAGAGGGAGAGAGAGAGAGATGAGGGTGCCGGGATGCTTTGCTAGGATGGCCATCGTAATGGGCTGACGTAGCGGGGCATCCTATTCTGTGGAGAAACTAGGACACCATCGTCCCATGAGATTTAAAATCTTGATTGAGGATGTCCTATTTTAAAAGAATTTGGTGGAGGGAATACTTTAAACATGGATAGAAGCCATGAGAAAGGAATTGGAATAGTTTGCAATAACACCAACACTATTTTTGGTACCTGTATCAGGACCATGTTAGTATAAAGTTAGTTTGGGTTGGTTTGGCATACAAAGACTTGGTATGCCCCAATGCCAAGCATCATTTCTATATTGATATGATATGGTACACTTGATATGGAATGGCATCCATTGGTATGGTGAAACTTGGGTAGCCTTAATAGGGAAAAGTTAGGATGATGGTCCATGGATTCCAACTAGTTGTGCCAAAGTTGATGGTTATGAACTTATGGCTATAGGGTATGAAGAACTGAGGACCTAAGTGCTGCTTGCACAAGGCATGTCGGCTGGTCAATGCTGAGGCACATGCCATATCACGCCATGCGCCAAAACATACTTTGACTAGCATGAACCACTACTAGTTGACACTGAAACCCTATGAAGAACAAAGGAGGAATATAGATGCATTGCAAGCATATGGTTCACAAGGGATGAGTTGAGGCCTAAGCAAAGTTGGTCAAGAGTATGTGAATAATAAAAAAGAAAAAAGCCAATGACATCTAAGATTTGCTCCTTTAGGCACATATGTGTGCGAAACCTATCCAATAGAATAAGGATTGCCACTTGTGGTCAGTTATTGATTTATCTCCAGCGGATTTCTTTTTTCTAGCAAGAATTGAAGTACCCCTTGTTGTGCATGTGATGGTCACCAGTTAGTGCAATGTGTACGATGTTGTGTTGTGCTGATCATATGGTGAACCACTTTCTAGAACATATGGCCAACAAAATGGGTCCATGCTGGCCATATCAGTCCATGATGGGGTGCATTGGCATGTCTATCGTATGTCATCCACCTAGGGATGCAAATGAGCTATGTGAGGATCAACTCAACCTGATATGGTGGTGAACTAGACTGGGCTTGAACCCTTCCTGGCCCAATTTTAACCAAAGACATGCAAGCCCAATTCCAGCTTGGTCAAGAAAGATTAAATTGGGTTGTACCCCAGCCTAGCCTGACCTGAGCTGGCTCTATGTGATTTAAAGTTGCATTTTTCCTCGTACCAAAAAATAGGTTTTCTTTCTTGGCCAACCTGGTTTAGCTTGACCCAAATGATTGTTGCTTACAGGAAATATTTGGCTAAATACTGTTTGTAACAAATAGTTATATGGTCAGTACACACACTTTATAGGTACTTGTATACTATACTATATACTTTTCATATGTACTATATGTACATATGCAGGTTGGGCCATGTTTGGGAAGGGTAAAAGTTGAACTGTACTAGGCCTGAAATTGGATCAGGCTTAAGGTGCTGAATAGGCCCAAATCAAAAATCCTAAAACTGTGGCTGGATCTGGCCCATTTTTTCGCTATGGACCCATGGACTAGCTTGACCCATTTGCATCCCTCCATCAACCGATGTGGACATTCATGGGCTGATAGGGCTGATACAGAATGGTACACAAAATAGAATATGTAACCATGTATCAAGTACCTTACTGGCAATGGATGTGTTGTATGATATAGTATGTTGATCCATGTATTTCAGATTGGTTGCAGAAACTGTGATGTTAAATTTTATGTTATTATTTCCTATTGAAGTTGGAAATTTAAAGAAAACTTCATCTGATTTTGTGTTTCGGAAAAATGATTTAGGGCATCTCAAAGACTGAGACTGGGCCTATGTACTCTTCAGGTTTTTTGTCTCATAGGGCACAGCTTTAAAGAGAGTAACAGGTTGTAGGATCTGTGTAGAGAGCCAGCCATCATAATTTCTTTCTTTTCTTCACTCTTTGTTTAAAGTTTGCGATATGATGGTAGGCATCTTAACTAGTCCTTCGTTTCTTTCCTTTTTTAAAATTTCAGTTCTCTTTCCTGTTCTATTTTCTTTTGCCTATGGTTTCTTTTTTGATCAGATTCTTATTTAAAACTTGACATGTATTCCACCTATAAGAACAAACAAAATCTATTAGAGACTCCTTTTTCTCCTAATACATGGAAAACCTAAAATTCCCCCCCCCCCTTCTTTTTTTCCTTCTCTCTCTCTCTCTCTCTCTCTCTCTCTCTCAAAATCTTGTCTTGAGTAGATCCCCTAAAATTAAGGGAAAGTGCTAAAATCTTTGATGCCATTTCAAACCATGAAATTACCAGAAAGCCTTTAGAAACCATCTCTGATGTCTTTGATCTCCAATTTTGAGGCCCTAAGATTGAATCCTAAACCTGGAAACCCTTGGAGAATTAACTATTCTTGTCTTTTCTCCATAAACCTAACTTTTCTACAATCTACCTGGATTTTTGTTCTTCAACAGCAAGCCCACAAAGACCTCACATATCTAATAGATCCACCTGTTTGGCCAACTATTGCTTTTTCATGAAAAAGTAACTTCTAATATAGTCAATTAATTAGATACAAATGGATATAGGGTTTTTCTATGATCTACCTGGATTTTTGTTCTTCAACAGCAAGCCCACAAAGACCTCACATATCTAACAGATCCACCTGTTTGGCCAACTATTGCTTTTTCATGAAAAAGTAACTTCTAATATGGTCAATTAATTAGATACAAATGGATATAGGGTTTGATGAGGATTTTACAAACTAAATTTTAAGGTAGTTGATATGCACTGGAGTGTTATGAAGGGTCTGTTTGATTGCTTGTATTGAAGTATTGAGTAAGTGAAGCTGCATGGGGTTGGAACAGTAACAAACATCTAGTGTAACAACTCCAACATCCTAGTGTGACTGTAGTTTACTCTTCCAGTTGTGCATGGCTACTATAACTCAGTCAATGGCCTTTCGCCCAATAGGTTGTGCTTCAGCATTCAAACTGTTTATTGTCGTTGAAGGTACATCTGACTGTATGCTGCTATATACTCACACTGCTGCACCAGAGAAAGGAGAGGTGCAATTCCTTTTGACAGGAAACAGTACTTTAATCCATCTTTTTTTTGATGGAAGATACTTTAATCCATTTTCATAAGCACTTTTTTGGCTACTTTTCATCTCTCTCCTCTCTCCCCCCCCTCTCTCTCTCTGTGTGTGTGTGTGTGTGTCTGTGTGTCCTTGTGCATTTGTATGCATGTTTCTGTTTGACCTTGTATGCAGCAGATACTTGACGGAAGATATACCTATGAAATTTGTATAAGAGAACCATCTATAAGTGCACACCAGTGCAGAGCACGCATGTGTGTTTGTCTGCACACATCTCTGTTTGCACTTGTGTGCAACAGATATTTGATGGAAGATATACTTATGGAATTTTGATGAGAGAAGATAACCATATAATGAGCCGCATACATCAGCTAAAGGCCTTGAAATTGATTGGACAACTCATTTTTATTCTATTTTTGGCATGTTGGCAGAAGCCCTTCATAAGTTTGGTAACTTTTGGGATTTCTGGGCTATTCACTCAACCTTGACGTGTCTTGTTGTCCAAGGCATTGGACTAAGCTGTGAAGCCCATGGGTCATTTGGGTGGACAAGCATGTCGGTAGCTGTGTCATGTGTTACCTCAAAGGTATATTTTTGGTTGTATTAGATTTTAGGAGGAGGGGTCTTATGTACTATATATGTCAAGTTATTGAACATAGACTGCAGCCCATGTTCTGTAAGGACATTTTGACATGTGTTTTTGGTACCATCTATGTTCCCTTTCAATCTTAAAGCTTCATGTTATAAGTGGGGACTTGACTGTTCTTATCTTTTAGTTGTTATTTGTTGGATTGCCTGTGTCTTGTGCATGATTTTTTCTTCTTTTCTGAATGTTATAAGTGGGGACTTGTCTGTTCTTATCTTTTAGTTATTTGTTGGATTGCCTGTATCTTGTGCATGATTTTATCTTCTTTTCTGAAAGCAGATCTGTCAACAATATGAATTCTACACAAACAAGAAGAGTGGCAGATATATAAAATTCAATACATTGTTAACTACGTACGAAGTGATTTTAAAGGATAAAGCCGTGTTATCGAAGATTAAGTGGAACTATCTTATGGTTGATGAGGCTCATAGGTTGAAGAATTGTGAAGCATCATTATATACAACTCTTTCGGTATTTCACTGATCGTTAATGCATTGATGAATTATCTTGGTGTCACTTTACGTGGTACTTTAATGTTAGAAACCTAGTTCATAGTTGCTTTTATATAAATTGAATAAGTTTGATTTTTGCACAGGAATTCAGCACCAAAAACAAGCTTCTTATTACTGGAACCCCACTTCAGAACAGTGTTGAGGAGCTATGGTGAATTTTTTTCCTTCCTGAAGTTCTTATGTATAATATAATTAAGATGCTGATGTAAGCTTTTCACAAGTTTTTCTGTTTGCTTACCAAACATTGTAGCCACTTTTTCAGTTTGCTATTACTAGGATGAGACTAATGGATTTGCAGTGTGAGGGCATTTTTAGTCTCCTTTTCACATTCTATCATGCTGTTCATATAGTCTAGGTTTTGTTTATTGTTAATCTAGTGGGTTGATTCTCTCCATTCTCCTGATGCTTAAGATTTTTTTTCTTTAGTCTTCTTTTCTATGTGAAGTCCCTATACTTTTGCAAAGCATTAGGAAAGCTCCTCAATTTTCCGAACCATCAAACAGTGCTTTACTTTGGTGGGTCTATTTCCTCATTGTCATACCAGGACATGCTAACTGATTTTTTCTTTCGCCATGGCTATCTCTCTGTAGAATGACGGACATGTCCCTTTCTTACTGCTTTGTACGTATGATAGAAAAATTGGTAGAAGTGAAAATAACAGTGACCGTACTCCAATTGTCCTCCACTTCCACCAATTCATATTGCCAAACTATTCTCCCTCAGGCCATCATTCCATTCTGTTGAGAAGAAACATGGTATTGATCAAGCCAGCATTTCATCCTCCTCTCTGTAGTGACCTACAAGAAGATTGCTGCTCCAACAAGGGGTGGAGGTCAGATGGGGTGTATCTGTAGATGGATGATGTTTTCCTTCGTTTCTTGAGTTCGTTTATTGCTTCTACCCTTCATTTTGGTTCAAAAATTCTAGGACTTTAAGAGAAGGTGTGGGATTGAAATCCTTTGGAAAATGTGAAGCCCTCAGTTTTCTTGAGTTCTCCCCCCCCCCCCCCCCTTCTCTCTCTCTCTCTCTCTCTCTCTCTCTCCCTTCTTAGAAGAGGGTGAAAATTTGTCTATATGGTATTTTATGCCATGCAAATGAGAAAAAGTGGGTCTCCATGGTTGGGAGATGGGTTCGACGCGGAGTGTTTGAAAGGCCTTGAGCGGTGCTTCATTTTTATTTCTACCTAGTCCTCACCCCTAGCATAGAATATAAGAATAAGACCTCTCTCTTTTTCCTGTTTTGTTGTGACACCTTTCTATCCGTCCATCCCAGCCATCTTGGCGCAATCAGATCCTATAACTGCATATCAAGTCCAACCTTCTTGTTTTCTCTAACATTGCATGTGGTTCAGCTACCCACGTTGACAAGCCTGGCACATCATACCTTGTCTCTTGACATATGAGTGAGTATCAGCTTGAACGTAAGCTGAACGTTTGAGACCAGTGAGTTGCTTAGGTATGTGTGATTGGGCACAAATATTGAAGAAACAACAACTGTATGATTTAAAGGTTATTTGGTCTTCAAAAGTTTTAAATAATACTAGAAAAAAATATTCAGAAGATTCCTAATTAGCCCAGGGGTATGAATTGAAATCTCCTACAAAATTATTGGGTCATTTTTAGGTTTGGGAAAACTGATGGGCTTTCATGATCCAGCTAGATAAAAGGTGTTTGTAAAATTCCCTTAGATATTATAATAATATTTTTTTTGTATGTTTAGTCCTGCATTGAAAGAGAAAATATGCTTTTATTTGAAAGAAATAAGTCTCTAAAAATTTCAAAAATTTTTGCTATATGTATATAAAATTGAAATAGTTCCAGTTTTTTTTTTTTTTTACTGCAACTTTCAATGCCTCAACTTGACAATAACAAAAAATATTTTGAACCTCCAGTGCACCTTTGAGATTTTTTTTTTTTTTTTTCACAATAACAATTTTTTTGAAAATGTTAAAAACTTTTAAGTTTCATTTGACCAGTTTCTGAGTCATTTTAATATGTGGAGCATCCCTATCGTGGGACACAGTTCTCTTTGTGCATGTATAAATGTATGTATAGGTCACCAACAGTTGTTTGCATTGCCCCTGTTCCATTTATAATTTTGTGCTCGGGCTAGTCTACGTTGTGCATGGCACAAAAATGTGCCATCGAGTGGAAAGTTTCTAGGGCATTGCTGACGATAGATAGTGTGGTTGCTTAGAACTTTGCATGCAAACATCTAGTAGAGAGCCTTCTTCTAGGTTTCAAGTGTGTGTTTGTATTAAGAGAAGCATGGGAATAGATTTTGCCAGACCTTTACTAGTCTGAACATAACTTGCAAAGACTGATGTGAGATGTAGAAAATTGAGGTGTCATTATGTATTATCTTTCATGCTATATTATATCAAGCAAACCCCATTTTTTTATATCACTATTTTTTGATGATGTTTCTGTAGCTGCTTTCCAGATCCACTTTATTGCCCTGATATGTTTTTCTTTTTTCGTATTGATTGTCGATGCTCTCTGATTGCAAGTTAATTGCGAGTTATGTGCCTTTTTTCATAGAATTTCTTGGATTTCCTATTATAAGAGCTCAAATATTTGGCGTGAAGAGCTCAGTGTCACTCTTTCTTCAAATATTTATAGATTTCATTTGACATCCTAATGATCCTGAATGGATATCTAGACCCATAAGGGTGGAACTTGAGTCCCTTGGAGAAAGCTATTTTGGTAAAATTCCTTGAAAATTCTCATTGCATCATCTTTTATTATGTGCAGACTGTTGATAGAAGATTGAAGGTGCACTAGAGGTTCAAATATATTATGTAGCCATATTTATACTATATATGTGCACAGTGATTAAAAAAAAAACAACTAATATATTCTGTATCATTCTGCAATAGTTGATGTTTTTGTCTGTGATTGCAGTATATGCAACGGTATTAATGCTAGGCAGCTGCACTTCTATGAAGATGCAACATCTTGATTGTGTTATGTGAGATATTTTCTGTGAAAACAGCTTTTGGTGATGATAACAGCATCATGTATGATGACATAGGAATTGTCAACACTATGTAATGCTTTGTTTTCAAATGAACCACTTTGGATAATTTGCGTGTGGGGGCTGGCTGTCTTACATTCAACCTTAAGATGAATGCCTTTCCCTGTACTGATCCTTGGCATTTTTTCATCTGTCCAACATTTGCCTAGAATAGGAAGTCACATGGCTTCGTGGAGGGCTAATTTTTTGTTGAGGTCTAGTTGTAGATGTTCTCAAATCTTGGATATGGTCTGCTAGTCAAGTTAAAGATTCTCAAGTTTGGTTGGGAGCAGATCATTTAACTTTTTTTGTGCTGCCAAGGAAGGCTCAAACTTTGTAGCTCAAAAGAAATATCTTGTTGATGACATGAAAGACTAAAATAGCTCAAAACAACCACTAGTGAACGAACAGGGACATTTTAAGAAAAAATGAAAAGAATTGCTCAGAAAATCCATGGCCTATATTCTCAAAAAAGGGTCCATGGTATGTGTGCCAAGTTTCCTTACAAATAATGTTTATAAATGCTTTAAAACTCAAATGATAGGAAAACCTTTATGGATTTTACAAAAAAAGGGACATTATTTTGTAGTGTTTTTAGTAGATGTAAAGATGGAGTGGTATTTTGGTTATCTTTTCAGAATTAAATGTCATATTAGTATTTTTTTTCATTGTTGTAATGCTTTGTAATGTCTTTTTGTTGGTTTGCTATTTGTCCTATCTTATCTTTTGATTATTGGTCATTTTCCCATTTGCATCTTAAAGTTGTTAATTCAATGTCTTCCTTCTTATTGGTGAAAGGGCCCTTCTACATTTCCTTGATCCTGTGAAGTTTAATAATAAGGATGATTTTGTTGAGAAATACAAGAACTTAAGTTCTTTCGATGAAATTGAGGTACATCATTTGTTTAGTTACCTTGCATTCTTATTTCCTTGTGATTTATATTTATGTGAATGGAACAAATTTCTTCACATTGCTGAAGTCTCACTTTTGTTACTCTTTAGCTGGCTAATCTTCATAAAGAATTGAGGCCACACATTCTCCGAAGAGTCATAAAGGATGTTGAGAAGTCCTTGCCTCCCAAAATCGAGCGCATTCTTAGGGTAGAAATGTCTCCTCTTCAGAAACAGTAAGCCCTTTCATCAAATCATGACTAGTTGTATTTCATTTTGTTTGCTGGGTTTGTAAACTTATGTTTGTGTTAACATTTTTCTAGGTATTACATGTGGATTTTGGAGCGTAATTTCCACAGTTTGAATAAAGGAGTTCGTGGGAATCAGGTATGTACTTTTATATCCTGAGGCGTGTACTTTTATTTGGCGTATTGAATCCAGATTTCTGTTGTCATCTATCATTGAGTATTTTTTCAGCTTGGACACAATATTGATATTTTTTGACAACCATTAAACATATCTTGCTTGGGTGCTGGTGTATTGGCATTGGATAGTTATATTTTACAAACTCCAAATGGTATGATTCAATGCTATTATTATTTTTAATATGTCATATGCATATAAAGAAAATCATCTACCCATTAGAAAGTTCTTCAGATATTCTGAAGTATTTCTATGATATACTTTTTGCAGGTTTTACTAATGAAAATGTGACATTTCTATGAATTTCTGATGCTGTAAAAGGTCATGATTTTTGGAAAATGCTTTGGATTTTTTTTTTTTTTTTAATTACATTCTCATGATTTTTTCACTCTTCAATCTGTCATGTGCTTAAATTCTCCAATTCTCCTTAAATAATTTCAAATCCCAAATTGATTCTAATGGTAGTAGATGCACTTAATATTTTCTTTGGTTTATATTGGGTGCTGAGATCTCTTTGACGGATAATTGTCCTGAGATGAATCGTATATAATCTAAGAGATCTCTGACTGACTAAAGAAAGGCTTACACTTTAAAGTATGCCTTATCAACACAATGGTTGCATCATCTGTGAAGATCTTGTGTGTTTAATGACTTGGTCATAATGTTCCTTTTGCATGTTTTATGTCTAAACATGTTATAGCTGAACTAGTGGGGTGATAACTAAACATATGGGAGGGAGTCAGATACTTCAAATATTATTAAGCAGAACTCATGTATCCTTTGCTTTGAAATCAAGATTAAGAAATTATGAGAACCTTGAAAAATCTAGAATTTTCTTTATTTGGTGCAGACATATGTTTGGCCCCAATATCCATGGACAACTTTCTACCTAAAAGAACAGAAAATAATTTAATGTATTTCTGGCAATTTCTCAGTGGTATGTATGTAACATAAGTTGTACTCAATGCTATAGCAGTTAAAATGTTGATTTGGTTCTTCTTTTTTTTTTTTAAAAAAAAATAATGCAGGTCTCACTCTTGAATATTGTGGTTGAGTTGAAGAAATGCTGCAATCATCCTTTTTTGTTTGAAAGTGCGGATCATGGATATGGTGGAGATAACAGCACTAGTGATAGAAATAAGGTTGAGCGCATAGTTTTGAGCAGTGGGAAGCTAGTAATCCTTGACAAACTGCTTATAAGGCTGCGGGAGACAAATCACCGTGTTTTAATATTCTCTCAGGTTGGTTTGTTGCCTGTAGTATGCATGCAAGAGCTCTGTACTAAAATGTTGTGTTTATGCAACTTGTTTTGTAAATGTGCTAAGGACTCGGTGAATTATTATGCTTCTTTTTTTGTTAAAATTATCTGTTGAAACAAATTTGCCTTACATATTAACTTATGTTGAGTATTTTCTGTGACATATGTGCTGATTGTACAACTATTATCAATCCAAGGAATCCAAAGCATGTGATAGCCACTACGGGGCTGCTTGGATCCTGATGGTACTCACTAGTTACAAGTAATTTTGCAATGATTGCGTCAGCGCTTTCTTTCATTACTATATTATCTTTGTGTATGTCTGATGATAAGTACTTTTCTTAGAAAGTCCAAGCTCATTATGGTTCGGACACTCTATTGGTGATGCTCTAGTGGTTGTGCATTGTCTGAGGACTGAATTTGGTCTTGCCCAGAGTTTTGCATAATTGTAAAAGATTGGCCATTATTAAATCTTTGTCAGTAAAATAAATGGCCATATGTAATTTTATTAGTAACTTGGATATAAGTTATGGCATTCTATGGATTCTTCTAAAATGTACCATGATATTTCATATTTGAGTAAAATGCGCTGCTTATTGTTGATCAAGAGAGTTGAAGGTGCGTAGTTTGATCTTCATCCTTTAGTCATAGCAAGTTTGGACTTGCAGAGGGAGCAATGTAGAACAATGAATCTAAACGGTGCCAAGCCTGGAGTTCGGAGAAAGAAGATTGTCAGAACCTTTTAAGGTAGCTGGAGCATTTTGTGGGTTCTATGCAATATTTTCCTCTTTGTTTCCTTGTGGATGAGGAGTTTTTTTTGGTTAATGGCAAAATATGGATGATTTTGTCATGGCTCATTTCATAACCTTTTCACCGCTTCGATCTACATACATTATCAAGTTTATTTAGAAGGTAACAACCACTAAGATTATATTGTATTATGTTGGAGATAAGCTCAAGCCTAAAAGAAACTAGGATATTAATAACTTGCTGGCAAGCCACTTCTTTATGGTAGTACTTATCAGTATTATTGTGATTTCAATATGAAATGGAAAGAACAAACCAAATACCATTAAATTCATTTTCTTCTCTGATATATATTGTTGGACTATGCTACTTTTTACCACAATACAGCAGTATGAGTGTATGACTAATGAACTTACAATTATTAGAGTGTTATCATAGCACTATTGTCATGAACATGCTGGAAACAAATTGGATAAGATGCCTGTGAGTGTGCTTTTTGTTAATTTAGGAGACAGTGCCTAGCATAGCCATATGACCAGAATTTGGCCTGATGGCATTTTCTAGTTGTCAACTATAATTTCTATTTGATGTATAGTAACCATATTTCTATTTTTTGAAGAGTTAAGAAAAATGTATGTATTTATGTTATTTGTCTTGCCTGACATGCAGATGGTTAGGATGTTGGACATACTTGCAGAGTATTTATCGCTTAGAGGATTCCAGTTTCAGAGGCTTGATGGCAGCACAAGGGCTGATCTGCGCCACCAGGCCATGGAGCATTTCAATGCCCCTGGAAGTGATGATTTCTGTTTCCTTCTTTCAACACGTGCTGGTGGGCTGGGCATTAATCTTGCTACTGCAGATACTGTTATAATATTTGACTCAGACTGGAATCCTCAAAATGACTTGCAGGTTTGAAGTGTGGCGGCGCCACTTTTTGTTCAGTTGAATACTTTTTTTTCCCTGTTATAGACTTTTTTCTTGATTTCATGTAGGCAGATTATTAGCCAGCCAATTAACTACTATTTGTATCATGTGCTTGAGATATATATGCAGCATATTGACACTAGTAGCCCTTTTAGTTGATCTTTAATTCACTGTTTATAGGCAATGAGTAGAGCTCATAGGATAGGACAACAAGAAGTTGTGAACATCTACCGGTTTGTTACTAGCAAAAGTGTGGAGGAGGATATCTTGGAGCGTGCTAAGAAAAAAATGGTAATATTGTTTTCTTACTTTTTTTCAGTATTAAGTTTGCACAAATTGAAGTTTGTATGTGAGCTTCTTCATTTATGTTCTCTCATTTCAGGTTTTAGATCACCTGGTTATTCAGAAGCTAAATGCAGAAGGCAGGCTTGAGAAGAAAGAGACAAAGAAAGGCAGTTCTATGTTTGACAAGGTGAATTAAAATCATATCTGTACACAAACAGTTCGACAAATCTCAGATACACATACACACAAACACGCTCTCATGTTAATCGGGAATTGATCAAAATTTTTGTCCATGTACTTTGCTTGTTGCAGAATGAACTTTCTGCTATATTGAGGTTTGGAGCAGAGGAATTGTTCAAGGAAGACAAAAATGATGAAGAGAGCAAAAAAAGGCTTGAAAGCATGGATATCGATGAAATTCTTGAGAGAGCTGAGAAGGTTGAATCAAAGGGGCCTGATGGGGAGCCAGGAAATGAATTGCTAAGTGCTTTCAAGGCAAGAATATGTATTTATTTAGAGCTTTTGAATACTTTCTTTGTCAAGCCTATTGTTAAACATTGCACTTTTATTTACTTGGATTCTACTTTAACGTTTTTTGTTGCTTTACAGGTTGCCAATTTCTGCAGTGCTGAAGATGATAGGACATTTTGGAGTCGATTGATACAACCAGAAGCTGTGGAACAAGCTGATGTACGAACTTGTGCCTTAGCTGTTATATTGTGTACATATCAATAGTTGTTTTCCTTTAATTAATTAATTGGTAAACTGATCATGGAGCGATCTTGTTGAACCATTTCTGCTGTTTTCCATGTTCCAGTAGGAAATGAACTTATTTGTATCATTTTTATGTTGTGCATGTTGTAGGAAGCATTAGCACCACGTGCTGCAAGAAATACCAAGAGCTATGCTGAAAACAACCAAACTGATAAAAGTACAAAGCGAAAAAAGAGGATCCTTGATCCTCGAGATAAAGCTCAGAAGCGTTCAAGCAAAGCTGCAGATGCTTCAGTGTGTTCATTGCCAATGATTGAGGGAGCAGCAGCTCTAGTAAGGGAGTGGTCCTTCGGAAATTTATCGAAGAAAGATGCCTCACATTTTGTTCGAGCGGTAAAATATCAATTTCTTTTAGAAGTCCTTACTTTTTCTTTGAACATCTATTAAATTCAGATATGAATATGTTGCATGATTTCAAAATGTATGCAGCAATTTTTTGATATGTTCTGTATGTGATAATGTCCATTGCATTTACATGTGACATTATGCCTATATTTTTACATGCATCTTGACATATTTAAAGATTTTTGTGCAATTCCCTTCTCCTACTCCACACGTTGAAGATGCACACCTGCCAATATGTGACTTATTTAAGGATTTTTGTCTTGACAATACCTGTTCATTCCATCAATGCCACACCCTCAGGAATTGGGACATCCTGGCTGTCTTTGTTGGTATTGATTGGGACTGGCTGTTTCACCAGCTGGTCACCGGGTACCTGCTGGGACCGTTTTGTGCAGAAAAGAGAGCTGCTGTTGGCTCTCTTTTTTCTTGTGGATCCAATCATGGGAGAGACTTTGAGAGGAAAAGGGAGAAAGAGATGAAAGAGAGGAAGGGAGAGGAGAGAAATGAGAGGATGTCATAGATCTGGCCTCCTCTATGTTGGGATTATTGTGCATCTGGTAAAGTCGTCACCCTTTCCCTTTTTGCCATTTATTTGGCTAAAAATTTAGAAAATAAAGGACAATCATGCTAATATTTTCTCATTTAGCATGAAATTCTGGTATGTTGCAGGGTG
The DNA here is from genome assembly GCA_017589505.3 of Metroxylon sagu. NCBI lineage: Eukaryota > Viridiplantae > Streptophyta > Magnoliopsida > Arecales > Arecaceae > Metroxylon > Metroxylon sagu. The sequence continues at coordinate 313,054 of JACVBY030000435.1, read as the reverse complement.
GGGGTCAACCTGCCTATTTGAGAGGCTTAAAAATCTTATTTAAGATTCTAAAGGATCTTAAAATTCTTTGAAACCAACAAAAAAAAAAAATGAAAATTGAAAAAAAAGTTGTTTTCAGGTGTCCTGATAAAGTATTGGGATGCTAGCTCATCTTGAGTGTTGGGGTGGAAGCATCTCGGCATTGTACCGAGCCAGGACTAGGCAAGGGCAGAATAGCCCTGCTGTCAATTTTGTTTGTTACTGCATATGTAACAAAATTTCAGCAAGTCTAAAGTCTAGCCTCAGTTTGGAAAGTGCCAAATTACCCGTCCATTGATCCAGTAATTTGCCTCTGTGGTGTAGAAGGTTGGTGAACTTTGAGAGGTATAACTAAGAAATTCTGTCAGATATGTCAGATGCATGCTTTCAGTTTGTACATTTAGAGAGGCAAATACACAGTAAGTCAAACTTTGGATGATACAAGTGCTGGGGGAAAAACTTATAGATGTCTATAATGTGAATTTTATATATGTAGTTTAGGATAACTGAACAGTTTTTTCCAATGTTCAAGACCAGAGTCATAAATTGCCCATAACAAATATCTAAGCAGTATGGTTGTTTCCATTTAGTTGTTGCCGACTTTTTGAATTTATTTACATGGTTCATTTCTGTATACTGTCTCACTAGGAAATCACCTTTTTATTTTGGTGACTCCCTTATCATTAATGACTAGCATCCAGTTCAGTGTTTTGAACAGCAGTGGATTTAGTCATATATAACAGTTGCGCTTTGGGGCCTGGTTGTATATGGGCTGAATAGACTGTGCACTAAGCATTATCCGATTGCACAGTAGTGGCATAAATTTAGTTGGTGGCTGGATTTGGATTATTGTTGACAATGTCAATTTGTTCAGATAGTTACAGTTATTGCTTTTAGGTATATTAGGTACTATCGTACAAGAAATTATTAGCCATTATTAATGTTTCTATTTATATCATTCTTCATGTATATCCTTTTAATATTGAAAAAAAAAATACCTATAACAGATGCACTCACATATGCTTTTCCATACCATGGTACCTTGACCGCCTATTATGTTGCCTCCTTGTCTCTGAGATGAGTGCTCCTTCTCTTCTTATCTTGATCTATTTGTTGAAAGTTCAAGTTACATTTTTTAGCTCTTGTAACAAATTGTTGGGCATGTTGTAGATGTGATTTGATACATGAGACTAGGAGATCAGATCTCTTGTAGCACGTTTGTTGTCACTCATAAGACTAATAAGGGGGGAGGGGGTTCATAAGTGATGAATGATAAGAGCACTGATAAGTATGACTTTACAGAGAGAGGGAAAGGGAGAGAGAATCTTGGAAACTATATGCATTCTGTGACGATGAATAAGAGTAGTGTTTCAAGTCTTGGTACCTGATCATGTACCATAACATCAGGTTGGTATCATATGCCACTGTACTAACGCATGGTATGCTACCATGGTCAGCACATACAACTGCTCCTTGCCTCTGTCATTCCAGCACTATTGGTATGGTATGCCTCGTACTAGTCAGTACAGGTTGGTACTTAGAACTTGGATTAGGGAGAAGTGTTATTGTTGATGATGGTTCTGACCCATCTCATGTGTCAGAGAGGGAGACTCTTTAATTTTTATTTTTATTAATCCAAATTATCCAGTTTCATGGTTGATTTCTGTTTCACTCTTCACAAAGCTTATAATGTTTTTGCATTATGCAAGGTTGGTGTGTTCTCATGATGCTTTCAGTGAGCAGATGATTCAGAAAGACATAATGAATACCTGCTTTTCATCATAGCTGAAGGAATGTCCACTTTATTTAAGATGATTGGTTCACATACAGGATTTTCACCTTTTGTGTTTTGAGAGACGCATTAGCTTTGCAGGGATGAGTTTTATATTGATTGTTTTTCTCCCAAAATGTCTGTCTTTGTGGACTAAATAAGAAGATGAAGTGTGCTGAATATGTTATTGTGTATACTGAGCTTTAGGTATTCTAAATTAAGGTATATACTGTGCTTTAAGTGAATGTTTTATTAAATTATATATAATAATTAATTATTTCAATATAATTATATTCATGTTTTTATTATTATAATAATAATAGTATTTTTATACTAATATATTAATAAAATTTAATATTGGATAATATAACATATAATATAATATTAAATTTATCATATCATTAATATAATTTAATAATTAAATTATTATTATTATATTACATTATTATTTTATATTGTATTTATTTTATAATATAATGAATAGTATATATTATGAATATAATATATATTTTGTATTATAAATATATTAATATTTTTGTTAATATTACAAATATATATAGTTGTTATTATTATGACAATATTATATATTAATTATTATTATTGTAATAATATTACATTATTATTTTACATTGTATTTATTTTGTAATATAATAAATATATATAGTTATTGTTATTATGATAATATTATATATTAATTATTATGATATATAGTATTATTAATATTATTAATTATAATATTTAATTGTATTAAATAGTTATAATAATTATTTTCTTAAAATAATATTATGTATATTATATTTAAATATTTAATTTTTATAATATATTTTTAAATAATTATTTATATTAAAATATAGTATTGTATACTTTTTATATAATAGATAATTACAATAATTATATTATATATTTATAATATATTCTATTACTGTGTTAATTATATATTTTATAATACTAATAATAATAATTTGTATCATATTGTATAAAAATAATATAATTAATTGTTATATATTATTGTATGAATATAGATTTTTGTCTTTTGGACTTACTAATTCTTATGATTTTTTTTATAGGTTAAGAGGTTTGGAAACTCAAGCCAAATTGACTTAATTGTGGCTGAGGTTGGTGGTATAATTGAAGCAGCTCCTCCTGAGGCCCAGATTGAGCTATTTGAGTTGTTAATTGATGGTTGTCAAGAAGCAGTTAGAGGAGGAAATATGGATGTGAAGGTTTGTCTCTAGTGTCAGTGATGTGATGCTTTGTTTTTCCCCTCATATGAAAACAAAATAGATAATTGGAATGGATGGATTGCCGATTTATTTAGTTTGCTATTCTGGTGTTATCCATAGGGAACTCTGTTGGATTTTTTTGGTGTATCTGTAAAAGCATATGAAGTATTAGATCGTGTAGAAGAGCTTCAGCTTCTAGCAAAACGCATTGGGCGGTACAAAGATCCGGTTTCTCAGTTTCGTTTGTTAACACAGCATAAAAGTCCACAGTGGTCCAAAAGCTGTGGTTGGAATTCAGGTAAATGTTGACTTCTAATTAAATACTTCTCATTCAGATAAATCCTGATTGTTATTGATCTGGTGCTGATTAACTGTTATGTTTCTGTTCAAAATTTCATCAGTTGATGATGCAAGGTTGCTTCTTGGAATACACTATCATGGATATGGAAATTGGGAAAAGATAAGGTTGGACCCTAGGTTGGGTCTTACAAGGAAAATTGCTCCAGTAACACTTGGGGAACGGGAAACTTTTTTACCCCGTGCTCCTAACTTAGATAATCGTGCTAGTGCTCTTCTAGCAAAGGTGTCATTCTTAACTCTAACTTTAATTTTTTCTCACATGACCTGCATTTTAAACCATAATGTGGTTTATTCTTCATTTATTTTTTATTCATTTTTAGGTAATAGTGCTGGTGTTTGCTTGTTTTGTTGTATTAAGAGTTTCAATAGTAGAAATTTCTCTGCATATCTTTTTTCTCCATATCATGTTGTTCCAGTTATGTCATTGTATGAATTTTTGCTTATGTGATTGTATGGCCTATCTAATGGAATAGCTTGATGGCATTCCATAAATCTGAGACTTCACCAACGTAAATTTGTTATGATATAATATACTACATGTTCACTGATGAACTGTTGAATGTCTTCCAGCTTGTTTCAAGTTCTCATAATTATTGTGCAGTAATACTACATATAAACTGATAAATTGAAGAGAATTATAGTTACAAGTCATCTTGCTTGTTCAATATCAATTGTTTTTAACTGGGGAACAATTTAAGTTGGAAATAACCAATAAGACCCTGGTTCATCTATTGATAGCAGTTTTCTAACCATTCCAAGCATTTATAGTGGATGACTGATGATTGCTTGTTACATGGCCCTGAACCTATCCAAATAGGTTGAAAGTTGGAGAGAAAAATGTGAAACAGCTTTGTAAAAATTTGGTGGGAACTTATCCATTCATATGCTATGTTGTGTGGACTTTTATACTAGTGTCAGGATTAGATGCATGTCTAAGGGTTAGTTTGTTATTGCTTCTTCCTTTTAAAAATCCATTCTCAAGAAATTAATTCATTTAATTTTTAAAATTAAAAATTTTGTGTGATATATTTGGTGTTTGGTGATCGCATATTTTGAATTGCCTTTTATGCATGGGATTACCATATTTGTAAGATAACGAGCAATCTCACAGAAGAAGTTAGAAGTTAGTTTTCCAGCTTCTTCTAAAAGCACTTTTTGACCTCTACTTGTTAAAGCACTTTACAAATGATATCACCGAACAGCTAATCTTTTTAGGAAAATCTTTTCTTCAAGTTACAAAGCAAAAAAAAAAAGTTTTTAAAATTTCTAGAGTGCTTGTTGGACATGATTTGTACAGTTTGAGTAAAGTTATGCTCTCAACAAAACTAAGGTTTTAAATCTTATGAGGCATAGGTGTTTCAGTTTTTCATGGAATATGAGATGCCTCGCATCTTGTCCCATCTCGATACTCGGCTTAGTCAGGCATCCTAGTATATGCTTGGAATGCCTTTTTTTTTCTTAAAAAAAAAAACTTCTATGAAACTTTAGTTTTTTATTCGATTTTTAAACATATTTGAACTTCAAAAGCCATATCTCTATGATAAATTAGATATATTTAAAATTAACACTATAATGTATTGTGGCTGAGATAGGATGGGATAGGACAACCAAAATCGGTCTCGCAATCTCTTTGGGATCAGACGTCTCGGCTGCCGAGACTTGAATCACTGGATAAAATACAATATATTAGATGATGAGATTCTTTTGTGTGTGCGCGTGTGTGCATATTTCTATGCATTCTTTCTCAAATTCAAGGGAGCATGATGTTTATATCATTTTTTTATCAGTAAACATTCAAAGATGGTTTTCAATTTTGTGCATTGAGTTGTTTCTCAAATTTGGGTACGGAATTTTACAAGGTATTGCTTTACTACATGTTAAAATGTTTAAGAGACCTGTATTTTTCAATCTTGTTTTCATGAAAACAATGATAGTTCAAATTTGCTTTTTTAAATTAGTCTCCTATTCATAGATTTCTTAAAGAATGAACAAGATATATAAGTGGTAAAAAAAAAAGCTACTGAAAATTGGAAATCCCCAAATGAAAAAATTCACAAATCTTCTGAAGAACAATGCAAAAGTTAGTTCAGTTCGGGAAATGGATTTTACTAACTTTATTTATCACCCAGGAATTTTAATGAAAATAAATAATGCATCAAGTTTGACCTCATTGGTCAGATTCAGTTACTTGCAGACAAAGTTTTCTAGCCTTGGACTTTGCCAAAGCCACCATAATTAATTAATCCAAAATTAATGTAATTTTGATATCAATATTTAATTTTTGGTCTGGCTTGGCCCAAACTGAAACACTATGGACATTGTGGAAATTTATAACTTTGGTACATTGTTTAAGTTTCATAAGGCATAGTGTTGAATGACAGCATACAGATTGCAATTTTAGTGAAGATAGAAATGGAGGTGTCATCTAGATTGATGGTCAAGATATGCTGTAACGTGATCAGTTTTGATATTTTTGGGATCTATAACATAGGTGAAGTAGGTAATAGAATTAGAGCTGGTTATTTGACTCATATTTGGCAATGTAATGGAAAATTTTATATAATGACCATAAGGCCTATAATGTTGTTTGGCTTAGAATGTTATATAACAATGAAAGTTCAAGAAAACAAGTTGAACACAGTAGAAATGAAAATGTTGGGAGGAATGTGTAAATGCTAGGAAGCATGGAATAAGAACTCACTATGTTAGAAGCGCTGTAGTTTGTGGAGAATTAATTGAGATGGTATGAGCATGTATAAATCAAGATCCGAGGGGGTATCATAAGGAAAGAGTACTTTAAGGATGTAGGAGGGGAACCAAAGGTACATAGTTGGAAATTGTGAGAAAAGAATGCTTAGCAAATAGGGATTCATAGAGCCAAGCTTATACTCAAGTGATAATGATCAGTAATTAGGAAAATTCTGGGTACTATTCTAAATTGGTTTGACTGAGCTTTCTTGAATCCTCCAACCTAGGAACTTGAGCTTGATAACATGTTTTTCCTTCTTCTAGCTTCAATATTTATTCACATGGTTTTATTTTAGATTTTCCCATTTTGACCATTATACGTCTGCCAGTGATGGCCACATTGTTTCCGACACTGCAGTTGGTGACTTGAGGTGTACAAGTCACTGCACCAGTAAAAATATTTAAGCCCATTTCATGGGCATTAACCTTATCATGCATGGTTGTCGATCTGTTTTGATACTGTTCTTTCTTTGTCTGAGCAGTCCAGAAGACCCATCCACACTTCTTCATCAATACATGAAATGTACAAGCATGATGGAAATCCACATGCCTACATATTAAAACGAAACAATCAAATGTATAAGTTGTTATTTTGGGGGAATAATGTGTTCAATTAGTATTGCATGTGCATACTTTAATAAATTTAAACTTGTTGTAGAATCACTTTTGTGATCTCACCCCAATATGTATGTACATGTTTCATAGAATGTGTCCTGCATTTGGAGTGTGCTTATTTCTTATGCGGGTATTCTTTCACCTGATATGTTTTTTCTTTCTAGGAGTTTGTTAGTGTTAATGGAAAGGGTTTTAAGGTTAAGGGTTCTCGCAAGATTGCTAAAACTGAAGTAGAAAATGTATCAAGGACATCAAATAGTCGATCAAGAGATGCAAACTCAAAATTGCCTGTAGTGAACACTAGATCAAACAAAGACCATCTTCAGAGACGCCAGAAAGCAGAACCCCACATCAAAGAAGAAGGTGAAATATCAGAGTCTGAGCAAGAAAGGTATCAGCAGTATAAGGAGGCAAAGTGGATGGAATGGTGTGCAGATGTCATGGAGGAGGAAGAGCAAACATTGAAACGTCTAGAAAGGTTGCAGACTACCAGTTTAGATCTTCCAAAGGAAAAGGTTGGGCTGACTATTTTTGTTTTTCTTCTTTTGTCGTGTTTGCGAATAAGATTTTTTTCTTGCTGTTATTATTCATTTTTTCTTCATGTACTTTCTTCAGGTTCTTGCTAGAATTAGAAAATATCTCCAACTTATTGGAAAAAAGATTGACAAGATTGTTCAACAGCATGAAGTATCATATAAACAATCCCGTAAGTTTTTTCTTGTCAATTTTGTATCATTATCATATTATTGTCATTTAATGCATATTAATTTTGTTTCCTTCTGAAGACTCTAGACATATTAATTGTTGCAGTATAGGTTTCTTTTTTGTTTTTACCCTTTATGTAAAGCAATATCCATCAATTATGTTCATTATTCTTGGAAGCATTGACCTGCATTATGCATACGTTGAAAAGATATGGCTATGTATGATGAACTTCCCTCCCAAGATGGGACTGGATGTGACATTAATGAATCAATATGTTAAGTAATTCCATTGTCCTGCTGGTAGGGGCATCAATAGGTTGGGTTGGTTCAGTAGGGGTCAAACTGCCAACCCAAAAACCCAACACATTTAATTTACATAAACCCAACATGTTAATAATAGGTTTGGAGAATATAAATCCATACCCAACACATTTAATTTATATAAACCCAGAACCACCCACCCACCAATTTAAATTTTTCCTTGTCAATTATATATATAACTAAAAAGTGAAGCAAAAGATAGCATGCAAATATTGCAAACAGAAAATTAAAAAATATGTTCAACTTGCGAGTTAATATCATAGGCACAAAAGGTTTAGAAATTTAGGTTATATCAACAATGAATAATAAAAATGTAATAATAAGAATAGGGAAGGCCATAAGAGTGAACTTGTTTTGTCGGGCAATAGCTCCAAGTTGCTATCATGGCTAGTACATCTTCATGCAAAAGATATTGCTATCTTTGCTGTACGTCAGAAATCTGATATTGTTTTGTTATATTTTGACTTAAATAACCCACTTGGTTCGAGAACCAAACCTAAAGCTACCCATTAATAGGCGGGTTCATTTCAGGTTAAGCCCTTCATAACCTAAATTAAAAATGGCTAACACGAACCCATTTATTTTGGCTTGGTTTGTGCAGCTGGATCAAAATTTTCCAACCCTAGGAATTTGAGTTGCAGCGGCAATCTATGCGAGCATACTCAAAATCACTAAGAAAAGAACCCTTTTATTTCTTCTTGCTCGCATAGGTTTTTCCACCCATATATTTTAACACAATTTTCCTTGCAGCTATACAAGCCCTTAGGATGATATGAAAGTCATCTCACCTTCCTTGCATCATGCTTTAACCAGGATGGCAGTGTGATTTTTCTTGTAGATGGTTATCTTTGGCTGTTACCATAACAAGTGGTTTGTATACCACCTGCTTTTGTAGTTTTTCATCATATAACATTCTACGGTTGTTAGTGTTTCAGCATGCGATGTACATTTGCTCTTTAAGTGACTCTGCTCTAATGTCCTTGTAATAGCGTGGTATTCATTAGAAGATACTAGCTCTCTATTTTAGGCAGTAAAAGAAAAATATTCATCTTGTAACAATATTCCTTGCAGGGATGACAATGAGATTGTGGAATTATGTATCCACCTATTCCAATCTGAGTGGTGAAAGGCTATATGAGATCTATTCTAAACTTAAAGAGGAGCAGGCTGAAGTGAGTGCAGGACCCTCCCATCTCAACAGTTCTGCCCCAGGCCCTGCTGACAGAGACTGTGATCCAAGTCAGTGCCCTCCATTCAACAATGACGCAAGGAAAAGGCCAAGACCGTACCAGTTCCCATCCCAACCTTCAGAAGCATTTCATAGGAATCACACCTCAGGAAAGACAGAAGCATGGAAACGTCGAAGAAGAATGGACATGGACAACCAGTTCCAATCCCAGCCCCCTTATCAACAGCCCATCATAAGCAATGGGAACCGGATACCTGAACCTAGCAATTCTGCAGGGATTCTTGGTTGGGGCCCAGTAGAGATGAGGCGATTTGGCAACGAAAGGCCAAGTAGAGTGCATCCTGGCCGTTTTCCCCCAGGACAGGCTCACATGTCAGAGTTACTCTAACAGTCTGTCACCATGATAGGTGATATTTTGTTGTATGAGAAGGCAAAGCTGGTTTCAGCTGGCGGCTGCCACCTTGCAGTTAAATTTACACAATTTTTTCTTGAGGAAATAAAGGTTTGCCGATCCCGGTCTGAAGCTGCTTTTCCATGTGGAGAGTCGTCACAAAATGGTGACCATGTGAGAGATTCATGCATAGATCCTTCTGACTACAGGCCAAAGCTACTCTCAATAGGGAAAAAGGGAAAATTTTGATGGGGTGAGTTCGGTAATCCATACACCAGCACGAAGGTTTTTGTTGTTGGTGTTCAAAAAAAGTGTTGCTTCACATCAACAAAATTGCATCCATACATGTACCAACCCTTTTCACATTGGAATATGCTAAACAAATCTTATAAATTAAAAATTTAGTTGATTCTTGGTTCTTCATCCTAATGTTGGCACTGCAATCATATACTTTGATAAAATTGTATAGCTGATTGACTTTTTTTTGTTTTAAAGCACATATTTTTCGAGAATTGAGATTGATCTCCTGTTGGAATTGATATGCTCTGAAATCAAAGTTTTGATCATTTATTCTAGCATGGAAGGCCTCTAGGTGCGTCTTATACTTTTATTGTTCAATTCTGTTGCAGAGCTGGTTAGGTTCTTTGCACGGAGAACATAATTAGCTCATGGACCTCTGTCTCACAGAATTTGTAAGTCTCTGGTTGAGCCAATAGTCCTCTCTCCGTCAAAGGAAATCAAGTTTTGATCGCCAAAGGAAATCAAGCAAGGAAGTGTTGTTGTATTTCTTATTCTCATTTTCTTTCTGTATTTTGGATGATGGTCGTTAGAATGACGTGCAGGTTAGTTCTTGAAGGGGTCTATGGTGCACGTTATTGTCATTTGCTTGCAGTTCTAATCAAATTTTTTGGTCCATCAGCATTACACGATGACAAAAATTTTCCATCGTAAGGAGGCCATACAATGTGGTCTCTATTGCATTCTGTGTGCTGGATGTCAGATCCATTAGCGTTGAGATCTTTTGTATTCAGAAGCCTAATGAATTTGAGTCGGAGCCACAACCTATGCTAGAATTATTATTATTATTTTTGGTAATCGGTTGCTGATGTGAACAGGATTTTGGGCACTGGATTCAACTAATTTCATCTTTCATCTATCTGAGCATGTACTAAGCTTGGCCATCTTATGATGCGGATTTGAGTTTGTAACTTATTTCCTTCTTCAGTCCAAAAGAAAAAAAAAAAAGCCCTTCTGTGTTTCGTTTTGAGGGTGCTAAGAAATGTTGGAACTCTATTCCGTTTTACCTCATTTTTAACACAAATTAACAAAATTTGGAGAAGTGTGGGGCTATTTCGAGAGTTTTCTTCTTGCATAGAAAAAAATTTATATGAGCTATTTGAACTCTAACGTGCATTGTTGACGCTTCCCCTTGTGCCGTAAGTTTAAGATGTAAGTAATATGTTTTTGGTGCAAAGGTCTTAGTTTTTCAGTTTATAGGTTTTCTACAAACTACGGACTTTCAGGCAATATTCTTATTTTTGTGTGCTTATAATCCAAGTCCAACTGATATGATAAATTTTCAGTTCACGAGAGAGTCTAAAGTCCTATCACATTCCACTTTGGGTGACAGCAAACTCCTGTGAATCGTTGATGTTAGCTCCAACAGATAATGGAATTTTGTAACTAGAGCCCAGGAGTGCTGACTCTTCTAGGTAATTCATCAGTTATCCCTTTTTTTATATATTTATTTGTCTCTGTAGTTTTGTAAAATTCCTTAAATTATCGTTCTTTTAAATATTTGTTTTATTTGCACTTCTGCTCCTAATTCTTTGATAAACCACTGCTTGTCTCAACTCGACACACGTGTACCAAAGAACTGAGTGGCTTATGAAAAGCATCATGGACTTGGTCTTATACCTCACCAGTCTCGTTTTCACTACATGCCGCTGCTATAAAAAATAGTTGAGATTAATTGCTTAAAAAATGGGGGAGCTTCTCCCAGGACTAGGAGGGCTGGTGGAACTACCAATATTGTCGAGGATTTCTTTTTCTTTTGAGAAAATTGTAGTTTACAATGTCGGGTTGTACCATTGCCGAATCACTTGACAGTATAAATTTTGGAGCTATGTTGTGCATGACAGTATAAATTAAGGATCTTGATAATTTAAGATCATCAAATTTAATATATCATATGAACCTTATATTATCAAATATGAAATACCAAAATTATTTCTAATCGATTAACCTTTCTTTACCTAGAAATATAGCTATCCCTAATATATTTTTACAAGTATAATGATAATTTATTATTATTTCATATTATTTATTATTATAATATTTAGATTAAATTACAATATTATTTTTTAATAATATTATATTATGATATAATATTATAATATATAATTATAATATCATAGTATAATTATAATTATATTATATTAATATAAAAATAATATTAATATTTTTTTAATGAATGAGGGGCATTTTAGTCTCTAAATCTCAAGTCAAGATCGCTGCCCTGAGAATGATCTTTGATATTGAATTTCTTGGATGGATATGATTTTACTGGGTTACGATTCTAGAGATATAAGTGATTTGATATCATCATCATGTAGGATCATTGAGATGTAATCAAACAAGGTGACCTTAATCGGTGGTCCTGAATGAATCACCTTGTACTATATGACTCTTGAGTGACATTGTAAATTGATTGATTTTGTATTCACAATGTGCGTCGTTGTGGAATGAGTTAATCTATGGCAGGCAAATATTTTAACTAAACTCTTAATGAACGAAGCTACTGCGACCTCTATGGTGGAATTAGTCAGTTTAGACAGCTTTACAAAAGGTGTCTGTTTTGCCATCCAATTAAATTGGTTTTCCTTTTTTTTAAAAAAATACATGTTAAATGGATTCTAGAGTCTCTGTTTCATTTAACCCTCTCTCACCTTGCTTTCAACCAAGTGCAGTCAGATTAATTGAACTAGCTTCTACAACGGGGTGGCCATCCTTTGAGTATATTGATGGAAAACACACAAGTAAAAATCTAGGCTATTCGTTGCTATCCAGATAGAATATACTCCAAATGAGTGCAGTCATGGCAAATCTTTCTTCTACTTAAGGCATCTAATCAGTCACTTTTTATCATCTATGGGGAATCGGATCCTCTATGACTTCAAGGAAAATAGGCGCCGGCGGCCACTAACGAAGGAAGCTTTTGCTCGTCAAAAGAAATGCCGTGCGCCGGCTGGTTGAGCTTTCTTCACCAATACGAAAACTTAGGCTTTGTAGAGGAGATGGCCATTCAACACGTATAGATAAACTTCTGAACCATGAGGAAGGAAACATCACCATAACTCCCTTTCAGACAACTCCTTCGAGAAATCATTTGTGTGTATATAAACACCTTGGCTCTCACCGATCATTGAGGCACAAGAGACCACTCAACTGACTGCTGCTTCTCTGCCATTTCCTAAATGGATTCCTCAGGAGCTAAAGGAACACAACCTCCACCAGGTCTCTCTCTCTCTCTCTCTCTCTGACACACACACACAACCACTCAAGTTCTAGGAATGGATTATTTAGACTTTCTCTTTCTACTATTGATCTTGGGCATTGTTTTATGACTGCGAAAGGGTACCCGAATAACTCAGCACCACCGAAGAAGAAGCCATGCTGTCCTCGTACAAAGAAGAGAGGCGACAGAGGGTTCATTGAAGGATGGTGAGATTACACACTGCTAATCACTTCTAGAGATTCAAGCAGCAGTTCTTTTGAGGGTTTAAGCAATGAAAATGACCACTGCTAAAGACGATGCGGCAGTGGATCACCACACTTTGCAGTCGGTTGTAAGGCTGCAAATAGGTTTGGATGATCTGTGAATTGATCTAATCTCAATCTAATTAGATCTGATTCGATCTATATTTAGAGACTCATAGTTTGGATCAGATTTGAAAATTGGATCCGATCTAAATTTCGGATCGGATTCGGATCTTGTATTTTTTGACTCGATCTAATCTGATCTGAACCCGATTTGTTCTAATTCATAAATTTTAATTATGTAAATATTATTTTTCCTCAATTTAATTATCTTCAAAATTTCATTGAATGAACTTTAATTCAAACTAATTCTCCTTTTAATCTTAACATTTGGATCTCCTCTTATCTTTTTTATCTAATTATATCTAAATATTTATATTTTATTATTTATTTGGATGGATTCTTATTTATAACATCTTTAAGTACATCAATAAAAATTTTAAATATCATAATCTATAAACTTAAGGATAACCATTTACTTAGATAGATTGAGAGTTTTTGAATAAAAATTTAAGTTTAAGTTAAGTCTTTTTAATCTTATTCACATTTTTTAATGGATATATTTGATTATCAATTACTAGATTTTAACTATAAAATAATAGGTAGATACTTGTCTCAAATGCAATATTTTAGGTTGGATCCAAATAGATTCAAATAATCTATTGTACCTAAAATTCCTTTCATAGATCCGATCTGATCAACAAGTGGGTTGGATCCGAGTCCAAAATTAAGATCTAAATATAAAATCGGATCAGATCAGGATTAGGCATAACCCAACCCGATCCATTTGAAGCCCTAGTTAGTTGCACCCACTCTTCACATCCACCCCATTATAGCATTGAAGGGAATCCGGATCTAAGTATCAAATCTCATTGATGTCGAAATCTCTTGGCATTCGATATACTTTTCAAAATAAGAGTTAATTTTTCTTTTAAATATTATTTTTATCTTGATCATAACATATGAATTATGTAACATATGACTGTTAAGAAAATATGTTATTGGACACTTTTAGGATATTATTGTATAAAATATGTTGTTGATTTTAAATTTTTCTAGACTCTTTACTTGTTTGCATAATAGTATGATTGTTTGCCTATGTAAACCTTTTCCTTTATGAACCTAACAAATATTTTAATTTAAGATTTTCCTCTTCTGATAAGAATCCATGCAAGCAAGATTTGTCACTACTGTTGGTATTTATAATGAGTTCAATGCTTAACATCCTAGGTAAGGATAGGACACTGGAACGATTTTAAAACTCAAAGCTGGCCCGAAGAAAAAGGTCATAGGACAACGAAATTTTAGCTACATATGATAGGCCATCTTTCTATACCAAAGAGTGTTAAATTCAGTTCATTACTCATTTGCATTTGATGCTATATAAATAACAACAATAACAATAACACAACAACAAAAACCTTAATGCCATACTAATTGGGCATCAGCTACATGAATTTTTTTTCTCAGTTAATCAATTTAGAGTTATACTTTTTTGTAAGATATAGAGATATTAAATCTTTTTTTATTACTTTCTCTTCTATAATTTTTGGTATACTTTTACTTTTTTTTTTCTTTTATATGTATCAAATCATTCCTTCACACTATTACATTCCTAGTTCTACATTGAAAAGGTCCAAATTATCTAAGACATTTTTTTCTCAATTTATTCTTAATTATATTTTCACCATTTTACGAATGACTTTATTTCTTATTCTATTTTTTCTTGTATTACCATAAATTCATCTCAATATTTTTATTCCAACCACTTTTATCTTGTATAAATATAATTTTCTAATTATCTAATATTTTGTACAAAAAATAACCAATCTTATAGCTGTCTCATAAAATTTTTCTTTCAACTTGACTGTATTCTATGATCATATAATATTTTACTTGTACTTCTTTATTTTGTCTAACTTACTTAATCCCATGGATAATATTATCATCAATCTCTCATTTCTTATTATTAATCTATCCTAATTATCAAATATGATCACTTTTAGAAACTTTGTTAACCTCTATTTTTACGCTGTATTTATTTTTATTTCTAATTATACTAAAATTGCATCTCATGTATGCTATCTTTATCTTACTTAACCTAAAACTTTTATTCTAATGCACTTCTTCATATTTCCAACTAATAATTAATCCCAACCTCAGTTTTATTCACTAGTACTATATTATATGCAAATAATATGCATTATAGAATATCATCCATGCTTACTAAGCTTATCTATAGCTAACACAAAAGAGCAGGGACTAAGAGTAGACCATTGATGTAAATCTACTATAATTAGAAACTTACTACTATTATCATTAGTAACTCTAACACTAGTAATCATATCCTAAGACTTCTAGGGACTCTATCATATAGTTTTCCTAGATCAATAAAAATTATATGGAGATCTTATTTCTTGTCTCTATACTTGTCCATAAATCTTGTATAAGAAAAATAGCTCCTAAATTCAACCTTCCTAACATAAAATAAAATTGATTATCTGATATCTTTGTATTATATCTCAGCTTATGCTTAATTAGCCTATCTTAAAGTTTTACATTATGACATCTAAATTTAATACTATGATGGTTAGAATTATTTTAAATGCTACTTTTATTCATATAAATAGATACTATAGTGCTCTTTCTTCATTTATCAGATATCTTCTTGGTATTTAAGATCTTATGAAATAAATTTGTCAACTAAGTTACTCTCACATCATTTATATATTTCTAAACCTCAACAAAAATTTTGTCAAATGCTACTGCTCTTTCTATTTTCATCTTTTTATAGTTTCTTTTATCTCATATATCCTAATTCTACATAATACTTGTATCTTCAATAGAACTAGCTAATAAGCAATCTTAAATCATTTATATGATTTTTCATTTAATCATTTAGCAATATAACTTCTTTATTTTACTTTGATTTTATCTTTCTTAATCAAAACTTTTTAATCATCATCTTTAATATATTTAACCTGAATCATATCTTGAGTTTTTTCTCTTAGTCTTACAATCTTATATATATTCTTTCTTTTCATTTTTAGTGTATATTTTATGATATAACTCTTCATATGACTTGAATGTAACTTTTCATATTGCCTTTTAATTTCTTTCTAATCTATTTTATAACTTTTATATGCTTCTCTATTCCTATGTTTGGGTTTTTTTTTTTTTTAATAGCACTCTCTTTTAGATCTAACTTCTAATTAACTTTTCTTATTCCATTATTAAATTTTCTTACTAGAAATCTTTTTCTTTTTAACTTTCCTAACATCTTTATAGCTATTTTTTTAATATTATTAGTTATCCCTTTCATATGGTAAAGATTTCTCCAAGCTTCATTTTTCTCCTTTATTATTCTATTTTTAAAAGCTATTAGTTTCTCTTATTTCAAATTTCACCGCATAATCTTTGGATTCTTAGTTCTTTTGACCTCCTCTATTTCTCAATATATATATATATATATATATATTCACAATCATTAATCTATGTCGCATAATTAAACTCCCACTAATATAACCTCATAATCTATACACAAAACTTGATC
The DNA here is from genome assembly GCA_017589505.3 of Metroxylon sagu. Classification (NCBI taxonomy): domain Eukaryota; kingdom Viridiplantae; phylum Streptophyta; class Magnoliopsida; order Arecales; family Arecaceae; genus Metroxylon; species Metroxylon sagu. The sequence continues at coordinate 296,342 of JACVBY030000435.1, read as the reverse complement.
AATTATTCTAGTAAGAAAAAAATCTATTTGAATAGCATTATATCCATTTTTAAAAGTTATTGAATAAGCATCTTTTTAAATTTATATTATATATTTTTCATATGTCCATTTAAATATCTTTCAATAAATTTTATTCTCTGCTATGAATCCTTGAATTACTTCATCCATATTTTCTGAAAAGCATTGCTTTATAGTATTACTTAAACCTACTTAAGGAGCTTAAGTGCTAATAATATTGATGAACTCTTCTTTTAACACCAATTTAACTAGAAATGATGAAAATTATTATTTACTTAATGTTCAATCCAAGTTATCATGTAAATTAGAACCATGCAGACCATTTTCTTTTATCGTGAAGGTTTGCTATATTTTCTATATTTGATAACTAGGTGCAGGCTTGTGATAAAAGAATTATTTATTTGCCAAGTGCTGTAAATAAGAAATGCATTCTTCAATTACATGGTGGATAGATGGCCATCATAGCCATGACATTACTTATCTTTTACTTTAGACATCCTATCACTTTCTAATTCCAGCTAAAAGACAAATTTTTAGCCTTTCTTTTTTTAAAAAAGGTTGAAAATAAATTTTTTAATATGCTTACTATTTCATACGATAAGATATAAGCAATTCCTTAGCATCAATTTATAGTATATTATTATTAGTACTACTACTAATAACAATAACAACAACAACAACAATAATTTATGGTGATATATCTCTTTTAAATCTTACTATGCAGTCTTGCTGGGCTTTGCTGTTGTTGGATATGCGAAACTTGCTTCTAGTAATGAGTGAAGGTTCATGCATGGACAATACGGGTACTACATATGAATAGTGGGTGCATAACATCAAGTGTTCTTCTTTAGTAGATTGTAAACTTAATTGGGTTTGTATATTTTCTTTTGTTTGAGAGTTTAGTTTGTTACTCATTTTATTGTATTATTAAATACTAAAATAGTTCTCAGACTAATGAGTCACTTCGCTAAATAAATTATGCAACAAATATACAACAGTTAAAGGAAGTGATCGCTAATGAAATTAACCAAATGAGAGAGAGGATATTGAATTGAGTGCAACATCTGTGGAGACTCAATGATTGTCAGCAACCAGAGGGAGAGGGAGAGGGAGATTGGTTGTTGTTCATGGCTGCCAGCTTCTCAAAGCCTATGCCAGGGTGCTCCATTAGGGAGTGTAGATAAGGATGAAGAGGATAGGAGTCTTGACCGGTGATTGCTATGAACTCAAGGAATAGGGAGTTTTGCCATCATGGTCGTCGGCGGCCTTCGGATCCAACAATAGTTTAGCGGCGGTAGAAGTCGACTACATAGTTCTAATTGGTTTCAACGTTTCATTAAACACTTGGTTGGTGTCATGGATAAATCACAGTTCCTTACCATCCAGTTCTAATAATTAAAAGGGCCCCACTTTTGAGCTGGTTGTATGCTCGATCATGGGTTAGGGAATATAAGATCAGCCATGCCAACATCTAATGAAAACTTGATGAGTCTCTAATGAGGAGATCGAAGTTATCGAACTATGCTTTATGAAAGCATGGGAACCGTCGGGCAGGAGTAGGACTCCATGGCCTTGGTGTCTAGAAATCTAGGTCGTAGGGTGTCAATGGAATAGATTGCATAGAAAATTAAGAAGAATGACATGATGCGATCAAAGATCCACGTTTCTTTCAACTATGTAAATCAAAGGTATTTATACATGGAAAAAAAAAATGATGCCTAGCCCTTTAGTGGATCAAATTTTAATGTTTAGCCCCTATAGACTGGCTATGTAATATTCGATTTGCTTTAACTTCCAATTCGTCTCACTGCCTATAGTGAGACAATAATTGTATACACATATTCAACTATTATCGCATTGCACATGTTATCTTTTCATTATATATAGTTATTTCTCACTATACAAAGTTATATTTACATTGCACAAAGTTATCTTCTTATTACATATAATAAACATAAGTATGCACATAGTTATTGTGTAGTGAAAAGGATCAAAAATTAAAGAAACTTAGTATTATTAACTGGGTGATAAGTGGCCAGTTCACAGGAGCTAAACATTAAAGTCTGGTCCATTGAGAGGAACTTTCCAAAAATTATGAACGCTAGTTTTCATCCCCAATGATCAAAGTGGTCCATTTTGTTTTTGTTTGGCTTAGGTTTTCTAGATTTTTGATGGAATTCCAAAAGAAATTAATCGGGTCTTAAGTACGTTCCTTGATGTCTTCCCTACATCGAGGCCTTTTTTCTAATTTTTTGTTTCTTTCATCACCTGACAGTTCTTAGGTACGTTAGCTTCTATTTTTCAGTTTCTCTTTTACTATAGATCTTTCCTGCTATTTCCTTACGGTTGCAGGTGAGGGTTCCTTAATCACTAAGTCCCACCTAGAGAGCCTCAAATCCTAAAATAGGATTCATCTGGAGTTGGGCTTGAGGGTTCCTTCTTTAGAGGAGGTCGCTTGCTCCCAACCTTCCGAATAGATGTCCATTTATGTAGATGCATTGGCTGCCGAGCTTGGGCTCCTCATTTATCCTTCTATCATAGAGGTTTGTTAGGACTTAGGAATTTCCCCTTCTCATTGGCTCCAAACTCCTATCAGCTCTTGATAAGATACATTGCTCTCCTTAAATGTTGGGGGTTGACTCTTCTTTTTCCCTTTGTCTTTAGGAATCTTTTCGTCCTAAAGTACCATACATGCCATACGTCGTACTATCTCAAAAACAAAAAGAATCTCTTTTTCTATCATCCTTCCTTCCTCAATCTATGGTTGGAAAGGAAGGTGCTTCCTTGCCTTATGGGGAGGACTCCAACATGCTCGTAGGGTGTAAGAAGAGCTATTAAAGGTCTAGTCCTACCCACCCTGGTTTAATGTGTAGGAGAGGGTTGTACTCTTAGCCTTCAGAAAGTTTGACAAGCATAAGATTTTTGATCTTTGAGGAGGCTAATCTAGCGTAGGTTGACTTGGCTCCTTTTCTTCATGGGGAACCTTTATAGGTTGGGGAGACCCAAGATAAGAGCCTTCATTCTTCTGGTTGTCTTCTTTTCTTTGTGGTGGTGTTGATTCCTTTAGCTCTATTTTTTCATGTATAGATCATCCCGATGCAATTTGACATAGATTAAGGATGCGCCATTGAGTAGAAATGGTGGAGGGGGTCAAGCAAGGAGAAGCTGGTTCAGGGAGTCGAGGCATGGTCTAACGCTATGTCCTTGCCACCCAAGAGGGTGGTGCTCCATATAATAGAATGGCCAATCTTCCCCACCTTCAAGTTGGCCCATGCCTCTTCTTCCTCCATCAGACCTAACTCAAACTATGATGACTCTTCATCTGGCTTCATGGGAGCTTTGGCCATGATCTCGGGCATAGACCCACCAATGTTCTTATAGAGTTCGTCCAACATAGCATAATAGCCTGCATCGTGGCTCTATGGGTCATGCTCCTAGCCAACTATGAGTAATTTGATGCTCTCTCAAACCAAAGCTAACAAACATTCCTTTTCTCACGTGCATGTTGTCTATTCAATATATACAGGTTTTCTTCAAGATGTATCATTGAGCAGAGGCCTCCTCAATTGAAGCCTTGCTTAAGGTTAATGAGTTAAGGAAGAGGCTTGAGGATCTTCATGCAAAGGTTGAAGGGACCAAGCAAAGTTGATGGTAGAGATGAAGAGGTTAGAGGTGAGGGTTAGAAAGCTTGTGGTGAAGCTAACAGAGGCCAAGGCTAGGGCGGTGATGACTAAGATGAAGGAGGTCAAGGTGGAGGTGAAAACCACTAACATGGAGATAAGGATTCAGGCCACTAAGGCCAAAGTGATCAAGGCTCGGTTGGAGGTGGATTTAGTTAAGTAGTAGTCCTTTGTAGAGTAGGGTGCCAAGAAAGTGGTAGAGGAGTTCAAAGCATCAATTGAGTTTAAGTCGATGTTTACTACAATCCCAATAATTGAGATGGTGCCAGTTGGGATGGGGCCATCATTGGTAGTCATCTCCCTTCACAAGGAGGAGGAGGCTCCATAGCTATCTAGGAAGCCTATAATGGCCCTGGCTCTAGTTCTGATTGACCCGCTCCTATACTCATATGTCATCTCGATGGGCTCTTTGCTTTGTTCTTCTTTTTTTCCTTTTTTTAAATTTGTAAAACTTATTTTTTTTAAGGACTGATGAATCAAATACCTTTCTTCTTTAGTGTGATTTGCTTATTTTTTTGCTTTGTAAATGTTTGGGTTGTGCTTTCTCTTCGCCTTTTATATCTTCAATGGCTTGCTATTGCTATATCCCGTTCTGTAGGGAAAAACTTCATTTGACCTCTTGAGATAAGTTCCCTTAAGGAAAAGGTCCTCTCTTTTCTACAATGGAGGTGGGCCTCCAATTGGGCCCACTAACATAATATATTATTTTGCTATTATTTAACAATTATATTATAATATATTATTAAAATTATAATCATTATTATCTAATAATATGATATCACATTATTGTGACACATAATTATATTAATATTACAAAATTATAGCATTATATAGTATAATAATATTATATTGGTGAACTATATTATAGTATTTTGTAATATTATTATATTATCTTAGTTTACATTGCATAATATATTGTAATTATAATAATATTTGCATATAATTATTATAATATATTATTTTGCTATTACTTAATAATTATATTATAATATATTATTGAAAGTATGTTCATTATTATCTAATAATATAATATCACATTTTTGTGACATATAATTATAGTAATATTATAAAATTATAGCATTATATAGTATAATAGTATTATATTTGTATAATATATTATAATATTATTATATTACCTTATTTTACGTATATAATGTATTATAATTATAATAATATTTTATATAATTATAGTAATTATATTTTATTTATATTATCTTATTATAGGTATATTATATTTTTGTTATATTATAATATTAAATATTGCTATTCTTTTGGTTTGAATATGTAATCTTCAAGTCTAAAAATAGCTTCCCGATGTTTAGCAAGTAAAGCTTTTGACAAAAGCTCCAATTTAGGGCTTTTCCAAGTAAGACTTTTAACATCTTTTGGTGGAGCGAAAATGTATTTTTAAAAATTTTATTAAATATCATAAAATCACTGAAAAGTGTTTTTATAATCAATCGCTCGTTTTCATAAATATCATAAAATTTTATTAAATAATCTCTACGTGCACCATTTGCAACTCGGTCAGTTGCTCAGCCAACTCCGTGCACTGGGCTATCATATCCATGACAATCCCAGGGCCTGAATCTCCCACGACGGCCTCCAAGCGCGTCACGCGATCAGCGAGGGTCATCCTTAGGTTTGTGAAAATAGATCTGGGATCTGATACCAGCTGCCACGATGACGGGGAATAAACAGTGGAACCCCTTTCTTTTTTTCTCTTCTTCCTCCGTGTGGCACCTGGACTCCGTTCCAAGTCAGCCTATCACTTACAATGGCCATGCATAACTCTCTTAGTAGCCTATGGCACTCTTAGATCGCTGATAGTTGGGCAATCGCATCAAGGTACTACCAATAGCATCCCTTATTGGTACGCCCCTGATATCCCTGTCAAACGCCTGTTGGGTCAAATAGTCCAAGGGTATCATCCGTAGCGTTCCCTTTATAGACTATACCTAGATGAGCACAATAGAAATCAAGAGATGTACAAACTCACGGCCTCCTCCTGGAGTGGATCCTCACGCCTAGATCCAACGCCGCCTTTTCGAATCTGTCACGCATAGATGCACAAACACAACCCAATTACGAGAAGCCTTTCCCAACCCACTTTATTATCCTCAAAGCAGAAATATAAGGAATATAAGGCCGTGCAATAGTAGGACACAACTCTCAATAGTTGCCTCACAACCTTACCCATAAGCATATAAGAGCCTCTTCTCTTCCTCACTAAAACTCCTCTCTGGCACAAGAACGCTCCTCTCCTCAGTGTGCTTGCGGCCTCTTCTTCACGTTGAGGTTGCTCTCCCGCTCGTGGGTCCTCCTGCCCTGTGCGCCCCGCGTGCCTCGCCGAACCTCGCCCAGCTCCGCTGCCATGGCACGGTGCGGCCTCCCTGGCCTAGGTGTGCGCGCACCTTGGCCAGCGCCAAAGTCCTTGCGCACGCGCATCCGTCAGCTCGCCCGTCCATCCTTCCGGGCGAGGTTTGCGTCATGTGCCGTGTGCCTTGGCGTGGCTCACCCGTGTCCGTGCCAAGTCTTGCCTGCCGCTCCGCTGTACAGGCTGGCGTGCCTCTGCCTTGGCACGCCCCTCTCACGGGCCCGGCCGAGCTAAAATATGGCCCGGGCCGAGGAACCTCATGTCACCGCTGGGACAGTGACAGTTTCCTATTTGTAGCACGTCTGTAAGGAACTGATAATCTGCCAAGGCATCATCAGTACTTCCAACTCATATCAATGTTACATTGAATAGGAACTTAGGTGCCATGGACGATGCCTTTGTGCATCAAGTGGTAATGGAAGTGCTACTGATTCTTCATCCTGACTCTCGTTGATTATTGCAAGATTGTTTGGTACAATCTTTTGCCTCATTCTTCGTAGCTTTTGAAAGGTGCTTTCTGTTCCTGGAGTCCTAAAAACATCAAAGTTGCTAGGAATCTCTGAGAATAATAGATATATGACTAATTTGAGAGGGAAGTTCGGCAGCGTTTCTGTGCTGATGTTGGTGTTTGTGGATGTTAACCTGTAGTATATTTACTAGTGGGAGCCATTGATGTTCCCATTCTTAACTCGTATATAAGGGTCATCCTCCTCTCATTCAAGCTTTAAAATTTTTTGTACCATCATTTGAGTGACATCACTGTGGCTTTGAACTTGATTTCTGTGCTAACCAAGACTGAGTGCTTGACATCCATCTTTAAGTTACAAATTGCACCAAAGTTTTTATCGTCAAGGCCAGGTAATTATCCCACTTAGTGGCAGTCGTGGTAAATTTACTGTTGAACAGTAACTGATTGTTATATATATATAATTAAAAGATCTAAAAATATAATTGTTCATAATACTCATACATTCAAAATAACATTTGAATAATTTAAATTGGATCACCTTTTACATTAAAACATCAATTCCATTCTTTATACCTGCTTCTTACATAGTATGCTTTAAATTACAGGTGAAGGAGGGCGGTTATGATCAGAAAGTGAACGAAACTGTGAGTGTCGTTACCACGAAAACCACTGAAGTTGGGCAGAAGACGTGGGGAATCATGAAAGGTGATATGGCGGTGGCATCACAGAAGGTTGAAGGGTACACCAAGGAAGGGATCAACCGGAAGGGGGATGATCGGCCAATGAATGAGAGAGAGAAAATTGGGTATTATCAAGATAATGGACAGGAAAACAAGGGCTGGAATTCATTGGAAGGAAATTCCCTCAGCATTACAATTCCGTCAGCTCTTGGGATGAGAAAGAAAGGAAAGAAGAGACGGGGAAAGGGACCCAAAATAGTGAAGGCTGATCAGGGTAGGATGATGTGAAAGATGATGGTTATGATGATTACGGTCACAGCCCATCCAAAAGGGGCGTCAACCAGAACGGCATATGGACGAGGTGTTTTTATAAATGAGGTAAAAAAATATTTTTTTAATAAAATCAGGATGAAAACAAAATTTTTTGTAAAAATAATGTTAAAATAAAAAAAATCGTTTAAAATGGTATTTTTCAAGCTCAAGCTAAAAATCAACCCCATCGACAGCCCCATCAATGCCACGATGGAGTGAATGACGTTTCTGAAAATGCCAACGTTATGTGTAGCATTTCTGAAAACGCTATATGATGCAGCATTTTTGAACTAAAAATGCTACAGCGTTTTTTAAGTCAAAAACACCACATCGACGGGGGGTGGGGGGCTTGAGGGGCTCGAGAAGGGACGGGGGCGAGGAGCGGGGCGCTTTAAAAGCGGGCAGCGCCAAACTCAGTGGCGTTTTAGTATTTTTTAAAACATCACTGAAAGCGGTGTTTTAGCATTTTTTAAAACACCCATCGTGGCATTTTTTAAAACGCCACCCACCCACTCACCCTTCACAGTGGCGCCCAACTTTTCTTCTCATCCCGAATTTGTTAAAAAATTATTTTTTTATCTCATTAAGAAAAACAGCTCTGGTTCTTTGTGGACAGAGGGCGGCTTCCTCTTTAAAGTCGGTTTGCTCGTCAAATCTCCTCTTTTTAAAATGATAAATATCGAGAAAGTCGTCTGTTTATGCTAGTTTATATTGTTGATGGTTTTGGATTAATTCCCAATAATTTTATTTCTTTTGTAGACCGTCATATGAATATTTGTACTCTGTACGTTATTTTTGCAACTGTGACAGTTTTCTATATTAATGATCTCGGTTTTATCGTTTCATTTGATTATTGGAGTATGTACAGTGCGAGAAACATTCATGTTCCGTTGAGTTTGTAAAAGTGAGCCTGATGCATTCTACTTCAGCTGTTAGTGAGCAGCTGATCTTGGATTCGCCTGGGCACCTTAATGCATCGGTGCGCAATGATGCTACCGAAGCTTTGTTCGTTATCATGGAATATATGCGTAGGCCATGCCGCTGCTCCAGTGGCCGAGCCGAGCTAATAGCAGCCCAAGAGGGAGCTCGGTTCGCTATGTTAAGTCCTCAAAGCTCAGGAATTCTGCTTTCAAGGGGACTCGGCCATGGTGCTCAATTGGATTGAGCGGTCGGGCTTACGTCTTGCAGAGATGGTTGGCAACCCTCGTGTCCATGTCCACCGGCAATCAAATCAACCCGCAGGCCCTGAAATTTGCAGGGATGGGTGGTTTGGACGATGAGAAGATGGAAGGCGAAGTCGAGGGGGTTGTCGCCTTGCAGATCTCATTGGATGATGCGCTAATGTAAGATATGTTAACCGCAATGAGAGCTATTCTTTGGTGCCCTTCTTCCGTAAGAAGTGCGAGGCCTTTATATACTGCAAGGAGGGGAAGGAGGTGGTGGAATAAGAGGAACAGTTTGAGACCGTCATAGAAGGAACATTTGTAGAGGAAACCCTTCATGCAAATGATCAGAAAGCTATAGATGCCCTAAAATCTTATCAGAATGGGTGAAAATCAGATATACTTTAAAATGTTCGTCAAGATTTCTTGACTAGAGATAAAAGATATATGCTCATAAATACCTGTACATAAAATCCAACCTATTCATTGCGCCTACTCATGAGAGGGTTCTTACTTAATCAAAACATATAGGTAATATTGAATAAGGCCGTTTTGGAGAGTCCAAAAGTACTCTCAAAGGGATAAAATAACTTTTAGCTGGTTTACGAGGTTTGATAAATTTTTTTTTTTTAGATTTCTTTTTACTCATTTCCTCTCCTCTTGGATTGTAGCTCAATAGTCTTAAAAAATATACAACTGGCAAAAAATAAAAAATAAAAAAAATATCATAGCTAATTTTTTTTTAAGAAAATATAAACATCTATATTATATAATTTTCAAAAGATGAAAGATTGTAAGTTGAAAGGGAGTATCCCTATAAAGTATTATCATTATAATTAGCTAGGAAGATGGTTATCCAATTAAGGCTACTTAGAATCATGGCATCATAAGGTAAAGGAAGGACTTCTTTCACTTAAGTCTCTGTATGCTGTAACTAAGAAATTACTGGAGTCTCCTTTTGAAACAAATATAATGTCTCTCAACCTTCTAATCATATAAAAAATATCCTTTCAAATAATTCACAATTCAATCATTATATTCAACATATGAACACTCCGGTTCTACTTAAAAATTTTAGAAAGCTATTTTTATTTGACTGAAAAATTATAGGTTTCAATCATGAGAATAGTCACATTTAATGTTATAGCATATAATAATAATAATAATAATAATAATAATATATATATGATTATAATAATATAATAATATCTTAAAAATATTATTATGATTAATGTATATATCAAAAATATGATTGAAAATATAGTTTGATAAGAGAAAATTAAGCTTCAATTACGTAAAGATAGATAGTATATAATTAATATGTAAAGTAAGTGTGATGGTTTAAAGAATATTACGAGAACATTGACAGATTTTAATAATTTATCTGAAAAAGTTATAATGTAAAAGAGTATAGAAAAGGGTTATCAAGATTATTTTATAATATCCAAGAGAATATGAGTAAAATATTTTACCATCTAGATGTTGCCTAAATAACACTTACTCAAAAAAAAAATATAAATTTCTAAGCAATCTTAATGCCTTCTAAAGAACAAAGCCTTAAAAAAAAGTATCAATCACCAAGACACGTTATTCTTCGTAATCTCATTTTAGTTAATAAAAAAAAAAAAAATACTTTTCATGAGAAACACTAGAACTCTGGATTTAACAAAATATTCTTTACCTTCTTATCTAAACAGAATTTGGCTTTATTTTTTCTTTATATGATGCAATACGCTGGCCTAGGCATCTCTAGCCCTGACTTTTTCTAAATTAATTCCCACCACGATGCATCAAGATATCGTTCAGCTAGTTAGCTTGTTCAAATTTGTTCCATCATTCTGGCCGCCTTGTCCACGTTCATTTCCGTGCTCACATTATGCCAAGAAAAAAGAAAAAAAAAAAAAGTGGCGCCACGGCTTTTCCGCGCCAGCGCGAGAGTTTTTCCTCCCCAGCTTTCTCATCCTAATCTCATCGCCCTCCCTCGCATAGTCCAAGCAGGCGAACCAAAATTTCCTTTCAGGAAGCCATTCGGCGCTCCTCTCTCCGCCGCACGATTCCGTGCCGGCCGAGCTCTCTTATCTGCCACGTCGGACTCGGATGCCGACCGTCGGCCTCCCTGGCTCCCATGATTCCCGTCACCCTATCCCATTTGTCTTTCCCTACATATATATCTCTGCTACTCTTCTCTCCACTTGGCTCACCATAGCCGGAAGCTCTCAAGAAGCTTTCCGGTGTTTCCCTTGCAGAAGATTGCCAAGCTAAAAGGTATCCTCTTTCTTTTTAAAATAATATTTTGCTCTCCGTTTCCTCTGTAAGTCTTTGGGATTTTGTTCTCTTAATAAAGATGTCTTTTGTAAATAATTTAGACATGTTCATGTTCTCTTTAGGAAATATCAAATTTTTATTTCGAAGTTGATTATTTTCATTATTGGCTGTAGGGATGTCCATATAACCATAGCAATAACTCAAAACTATCATTCACTTCCTATGTTACATGTGGAAGGATGTAAGTTAAATATTAAGACATATAATGTCGACTTATTATTAGTGAATCAATATTTTGTCTTCTTCAATTGGTGCTGCCATTTTTATTTTTTTTTTCGAACCATTTCGTCCTTGGCATCATGCTTTTGTGAAGCACTGAAGTTTTTAATGGTATGCAGTTGTTCTAAACCAGTACAATCGCTTAATTATCTGTCAGGGGACTTTGGAATCAAGCCTCCTTTTCTACCTCTCTCCCCTTCCTCTAATTTGAGGATGGTGTGCAATTTTAGATGTTCTATTGATACTGTGATTTTATAGACAATAATTTGTATTTGATTTTTTTTTTTTTAAAATCAATAATCTGTGTTTATGTTGATTTTGTTTTTCATAACAGTCCTCAAAGAGATTCAGATTATTATCTTGAATTAAAGCCTGAGTCACTTTTATACTCTTTCTTTTCCCTGGAGCATTCTGGTAATCACAATTCGAAGCAGAAAGAAGCACTACTAAGCTGGGCTTGATTTTGTGATTTCTTGTAGGAGAGCTCGGTTGAGCTGAAGGAACATTAAAGAACAGCCGACCTTTTGTCGACTTGAACATACAAGAAAAGATGGATTATGTATATGGACCTGGTAGAAACCATCTCTTTGTTCCAGGGCCTGTGAACATCCCAGAGCCTGTGATTCGGGCCATGAACAGAAACAATGAGGATTACAGGTCGCCAGCTGTGCCTGCATTGACAAAGACTCTTCTTGAGGATGTTAAGAAGATTTTCAAGACGACTAGTGGAACACCTTTTCTAATTCCCACAACAGGTAATTCTTTCCATGTTTATTGCATGTCTCAAATATAATATCAGTCAATGTTCAGATTCTTCTCTCAGACTGCACCTTCATATTTCATGATGTTTCATTTCATATTTTGTTAGAGTGTTTTTCAGTTCATCAGTGTTGTCTTTCGTCTCTATGTAGACCTGTAAATTGGACAGACAGTAGTTAAGTTTCAAAAAACTACAATGTCATGGCCTTTGTAGATTGGATCAATTTAAAAGTACAATCATTGCAGTGTTTACGCCTGAAATGCTTGGAGCTCCATATTTTGTATATGGTATACCTAGCATTCTCGGGGATGCTCTATCAGCTTCCCTGTCTGTTTGAGGCAATTGCAGAAAACTCTCCAAGAAAAGCCTTATCCATGAGCACTGTTAAGTGGTCATTCATGCTGCTTAATGCTTGTACTGATTAAGATTCAGCATATACAACTTGCAATAAAATAACTTTCGACCAGAGACACCAAAGAGTTGTACCAATTTTGACACTTTTTGTTGACATAAGTAGGATACACCATTTATGAGTAGTTAAGGAGCACCATGCTATCATGTTGTGTTTTAATTGTACAAAATTCTTGGCATTGTAGAATTCCTAAGAGTAAGCATTCAAGAAAAACTATTTTAATGGAATAAATGTCAACTAAATTATGAAGTATAACAAAGGCTCCAAAATTATGTATCTGTGCTCAGACTTGGATTACAAAACCAAACTTTTAATGCTTCAATTGCTTCATCACTTAAATTGCAATATAAATCCCACATTAACTGAAAATTAAACAAACTGACCGGTTGATCCTTGATTTTGTCCTATTGGGCCAGCTGTCCACCGTAAAGCTAATAAGCCAATTTGCCATGCTTATAAAGGACCCCCAGTACATCATCTGGTACCTGATCTTCACTCTTATTAAGCATATTCAGAAAAATCTGTCATTGATAGTTATCTTCTAACTATCTTAATTATTGATGCTCCACATTTCTTTGAAAAAGCAGTCACTGAATTTATCATATCTATAACTAATTTGTAGTTAAATATTTTAGTTGTCATGTTTGATTTATAAATCTAACTTGTTCTGCACAATGTGCTTAAAAAAAACTAGCATAACGTTAGCACTATTGGGTGGCTATTCTATTAAAAATCTCTTTGATATCAGTCATTCAAAATTCTGATATTTGCTTCTCAAAGCATATATTTACATATTTTTCTCAAAAACATAGTCATGTTAAACTGTTGTTTTCCTTTCAGTCTTTTGTAACCACTTCGGGGACCAAATGTGCACATCAAGATAAATTATACTATTGCAGACCATAAACTTTAAATGTTCTTCCTTAACTTTTGTTTTAGAATCCTGAAAACAGTTCCAAACTAAGCCAAAATGCTTATTCCTTACAAATTTTATGTTCATGCAATAATATCAAAGGATAAAATCATATATTCTGACATAACACTGCAGTTTACATGATAATATTGCTCCCCCATAATTTAATATAATATCTTATAGTAGTTACCAAAGCTGACAATATTTACTTTGCATAACAAGAACATTTTGATGGTGTCTCAACACCCCTCCCCCCCCCCCCCCAACCCGCCCCCGGAAAAAAAAAAAAAAGGAAAGAAATATATATTCCAAATCTATTTTTTTAGATAATCCTGTGATATTTATGCTCTCTTGCAAAGATGTATTGAGATCATATCTTTTGTTTGCACATTCCATCTCTAATGATGTGGTGTCTTCATCCAGGTACTGGAGCTTGGGAAAGTGCATTAACTAACACATTATCACCCGGCGATAGAATTGTATCTTTTCTTATTGGGCAATTCAGTCTGCTCTGGATTGATCAACAACAACGCTTCAAATTTGATGTTGATGTCATAGAAAGTGACTGGGGACAAGGCGCCAATCTTGATATGCTGGCCATGAAATTATCGGCAGATAGGGCTCATACAATTAAGGCCATCTGTATTGTTCACAATGAGACTGCAACTGGAGTGACCAATAATTTGGCAGCTGTAAGGAACCTGCTGGGTAAGCATAGGACTCGGTCACATTTAATCTAAAATTGTGTTGATGCTTCATGATCTATTTATATGGTTGTCAACTTTAAGTGACTTGCTCTATGTTCTTTAGGAACAATGATTGCAGTGTAATAAACTAGGTTGATCCATCAAAATGACTTTAATCTTTTAATCTTTTTTATTAACTTGTTGCAAAAATATTACATAGATTGGTCACAAGAAAATTTGAGGTATGTGGAAGCAAGTTTTATGAATTTTTTTAACCAAATTTACTATTGGATTTGAGAAAAAAGGAAAGATAAGGGAAATTCTAATTTGTTAATTCCTCCTGAATTAAGCAATAAAACTTTTAAGTCTAGGGTTTCAAGTCTCAATGGGATGTCTCAAGGAACGTCAAGATGGATTGCTATCCCAAGTGTCAGGATGGAATCATCCCACCATCATCCCAGCATCCCAATTAGTACGTCTTGGGACACCCCTTGTCCCAAGTGTCGGGACAAGACGGGACAACAGCACGTCCATTTCCATGAATAAACTAGAATGGCCCTATTCAATTTGATTTAAAATCTTGCTTTTAACCATTTTGTGATATGGTATATGTTGGTGAATGCATGATACTGTGAGAAGAATATCTAAAATGATTTGTTATGTGCAATTCTTTGATAGCTTATGGAAAGATTATGAACACTAGATCATCATTTGGTGCAATGTTTGTTTTGAGGTTTCGGGAGATGTGCATACAGATATGCAGTAAACATATGGTATTATTACTAGAATATCCTTAAAATCCTTTACCAATTCACCTGAAGAGGAAGCATATGTTCCAATGGTTGTAAGTATAGGCTCAATATGATGTTTTACAAAGCACTTATGAACTAGAAATGCCTAGAAGACTTCTAAAGGAAATATTCTGAATTATGTCAAACCAATATATTGTAATTTTATAAGAATTATTACATAATTTGTTATGTCTAGAAAATGATTTAAGGAATATATCAACCCAATTAGGGATGGCAAAATTGAACATGATCCACGAACATAACTCAAACTCAATGCAAAATAAGAGAATTTGGGTTAGCCTTAAGTGGGTTCATGTCATAATCATGTCAATATGATTATAAGACGAAATAATTGTATTGCATTATCCGAGCCATTAACTTGAAAATGATACAATTATGATCTGATTAACATACTTTATTAATGATATTTTTAGCCTTCTTAGTTGTTTCTTTTTTCTTTATATAAAGACTATTTGGCTATTTGGCTAGTTGCTAAATTAAGTACACTTTGGATGGTTTAAGGCTTTAAGTTTTGCTGGTAGTGTATGATATAATTTAAAGTTGGTTATGTTTTCATTTGTTTATGCAATTAAGTTACTTATAAATGATAAAACTTAAATTGTTTACTTTAAGTTATTTAATGTTACAATGAATTTTTGATTTGGTTAACCATTATATTGGAAAATGTATGTTTTTAAAGTAAAAAAATTAAGCAATAGGTTAGTATCAAGTGGGTTGTGTTAAGTGGGTCATGTCTATTCGTCTTAAGTAAGTTGTTAAGCAAATCATATTTATTCGTATTGACTAAGTTGTTAAGTAAGTCGTGTCGTGTCAATTCAACTTAATATGTTTATTAAATGGGTTGCATGTAACATGTCGTGTTACCTGTTTAATAATTGAGTTATATCTATGTTGAAATTTTTAACATGATTAATTAATCGTATCATGTTCACGATATAGTATTATACCCTAGCTTGACATGACATGACTATGACACGGCAACATGAATTACCACCTCTAATCCCAATTGATATAAACTTGGGCCAATAAAGAATTCATTGTCAGTGGAAGGCACTTGATTGAATAGAGGGTAGTGCTTATGTATCCAGAAAAATTGAGGGTAGTGCTTATGTATCTAGTACTAGTAGAGGTGTGAAGTCTTTGGCTTTGTGATGCTTCATATTGTCATGCTATCTCAAACAATAGTCCTCACTTGCCACTTGTTTCCCATAAATTTACCAAGAACCATAATTAATGTTGATCTCTCGCCCATCCATGAATGCAAAGTCTGTGCATAATTAATGATATTCCTAATTCAGTAGTAGAATATTTTCTTTCATGTGCACCTTGGTTTTCTCCAATCTAACTTGCTTTTGCCAATGTTAGTTGCCCACATCCTTTTGTTTTCTTTTTCTTTTTTTTCCTTTCCTTCCTTTCATTCTTTCCCTATTCCCTCCTGTAATACTTCAAAAATAGTCCCACATTGGGTGGAAAAGAAAAATTTTAATAGTTTATAATTTAAGTTCACCCACTACCAATTAACTTGCACTTAAGTTTTTAAGGCCAGTGATTTCGATCCGTTGACAGGTTAATTAAACCATCAGATGGGCTTGGAACATTATAAATGATATTAGAGTCGATCCGAATATGCGAAAGTTTGTGGTAGAAAGAAACGGCTGCCCATTGGATGGTGGCAAAGAGTCTTACCATGGCATTGAGCCATCCTTGTAGCACCAACGATTCCGCTCGGGATAGATTCTAGCTAGCTTATAGCATGTGATAGGAATGGGGTAGATTCTGGCTAGCTTGTAGCATGCGAGAAAAAAGGGATAAATTCTGGCTAGCTTATAGCATACGATAAGGACGTCACTTAATAAAGGAGAGAGATTGTAATACCCAATGCATGAATAGTCCTATATCGGATGGAAAAAGAATAATTTGAAAAGTTATAACTCAAGTTCACCTACTGTCAGTTAACTTACATTCGAGTTTTTAAGGTCACGTGGTTTCAGCCTGCTAACAAGTTAATTGGGTTAGCAGGTGGGCTTGAGGCATTACAAATGGTATCAGAGTCGACCCGAATATGTGGAAGTTGGTGGGCAAAGAAAAAGGGCTACTCATATGATAATGGTAAAGAGTTCCACCATGGCATAAAGCCATGCTTATAGCACCAATGACCTCACTCAGGATAGATTTTGACTAGCTTGTAGCTTGCGACGAAGATCACTTAATAAAGGAAAGAAATTGTGATACCCCAAAACTAGACTCACATTGGATGGAAAAGAGAAGTTTGAAGAGTTTATAACTCAAATTCACCTACTACCAATTAACTTACACTCAAGTTTGTAAGGCCAAGTGGTTTCGGCCTACTAACAGATTAATTGAACCAACGGATGGACTTGAGGTATTACATCCCCTCCTTTTTTTATTTCCTGTTGCTGTTCTTAGCAGAAATCTTATAACCAAAATCATAGCATTCCAATTGTGATAAAGCTTCACTAAAGTTGATGTTTATATTAGTAATTTGTACTTTTCTTGTCATATTTTCATCATCCAGATATTAGAAAGCATTGAACTTAGACATTGCAAACTTTGAGAAAATTGGAAACATATTAGTGCCTATTTCCAGAAAAACTCAGGCAAAAGGTGATCTTAATCAAGTTTTATTTTGTTTTCCTTTTCTTTTCTTTTGATAGTGAGAGCTAGGGACAAAGATCTTGTAGGGGAAAATGAAAAAGTTTTGGAGCAGATAGGACCTCCTATAACATGAATTCGCATGATTTGGATTCTCTTACGATGGAAACTTGTCATAGTTGCACGCAAATCTTATATTTTTATAAATATATGAATTTCAAATATTACTCTAGGAATTTTTTTCATCAAGGCGTGGATTTCTTTTTTCTCTTTACATTGTATGAACATGATTTAATATTTACACTTATGTTTGTAATTTGATAAACATTTCAAGCAAGGTCTGCAAACTGAAACCGGTACATTATTGGATCGGTATGATATGGTACATACCCCATACTAAGATAGGGTACCAGTACTTTTTCTCACTCTCACCTATAGTATCATTGGAAACTGAGTGATATGGATCAATAGTGGGTGGTACCGAATGGTTTTCTTTAGTTCGGTTGTATTAGTACCCTATTTATATTGTATGGTATGGCTAGTATAGGTCGATACGACAAACTTTATTTTCAATTACTATGTATTAAATGTGTGCAAATAAAAGAATGACATAATATAGTTTAAATTATGCAGAGGTCATTTATTTAAAATGTTATATTAGTATTAGGCAAATATGCATATGTTCGATTTTCTTTGTGCAACTCATTTTAGTGTTAATTGTTTGCTCCAAGTGGTGAGGCTTGCCCTGATGAAATTTGGATTTCTAATTAACATTCTCATGCTGCCATTATGCCACTGCAGATGAATACAGGCATCCTGCACTTTTGCTTGTTGATGGTGTGTCATCAATATGCGCTCTTGACTTTCGTATGGATGAATGGGGAGTTGATGTAGCTTTAACTGGCTCACAGAAAGCTCTTTCTTTGCCGACTGGAATTGGCATTGTCTGTGCTAGCCCAAAAGCAATGGAAGCCTCTAAGATGGCCAAATCATTAAGGGTGTTCTTTGACTGGAATGACTACCTGAAATTCTATAAACTGGGAAATTATTGGCCCTATACTCCTTCCATCCACTTGTTATATGGGCTCAGAGCAGCTTTGGATCTTATATTTGAGGAAGGACTCGATAATGTTATCGCAAGACACAACCGATTGGGTACAGCGACAAGGTCAACACATTCCTGATCTTAATGTAGACTTTTTCTGTCATCATTTATTTTTGAGTTGGGTCTACTCTACCAATAGTACAATATTTATCCTTGTCTCTATGGAAAATATAAGGTATGTATGTACCTGAAATCTTTTTGACTCCTGAATCATATCCTGTGCTCTTATATTTGATGAAGCTCTCTGTCCTCTGTATCTCCTCTTAAAATTGAATAATCAAAGTTCTTTTTTTTTGTTCACAATTTGAGTATGCAGACTTGCTGTTGAGGCTTGGGGCTTGAAGAACTGCACACAGAAGGAAGAATGGTTTAGTGACACAGTAACTGCAGTGATGGTTCCACCTTATATTGACAGTGCTGAGGTGGTTAGGAGGGGATGGAAGAGATACAATTTAAGCTTAGGTTTGGGCTTGAACAAGGTGGCAGGAAAGGTGTTCAGAATAGGACATCTAGGCAACCTCAATGAGGTATGCTCTTCTTTCTTTGGTCTTTCAAGTAAATTTGCATATTTGGAGGTCCTATAAAATAAATACAATTGCATTTATTAAGGTAGACTTGGAAGTGGAGGGGGATTCCTTGAGTTAGCATCTCTGTCCAGTATAGGGGTTATTCCTTAATTTTGTCCTTTGCAGAAATGGAAGTCATAAACTGGTTTCTTGTGGATTCAAAAATGCTAATAAATACATGCTGTCCTATAGTAATTTCTGCTAAACAAGAAGCATGCTCATGTCTTTCCCTTTCCAATCTGATCGTGAACTTGCCAGCACAGAAATCATAACTATTATGACAGTGGTCTTTTTCCATATATGCCTCTGACTTATCTTCCTAAAACAAAACAAACATTGAAGTTGAACCTTCCATTTGGACTTTCACATTGTTGCTGGTTCATTTATATAGCTGTCATAACCTAAGATTTTGAAAATTCTATCATATTATGTTTCAGCTTGTCATGGTGCTGTTGGTTCACTGCAAATCCAAGTGTTAGGTTGTTGGAACAGACTAACCCATGCAGAAAATTTGAGACTATTGTTCATCACCATCATATTCTACATACATAATTTCTTTTAGCACTGCTGCTGCTGCTGCAGGAGAGATCATAGCTTGAATGCCTATAAATGGCATTTAGAATTTCCCCATTCCCATATTTTCAAGCAATCATTCTCCATTGTGGATCAGACAGTAAGTAGTCAGCCATATCATATGATGATATCAGTACTGCTAGATCTTTTTACTAGACATTCTTTGTTTTATAGTTTCAAATTCCAGTGAGATATCCTGTGGGATATTGAGACAAGTTGCCATCCAAAGTATTAGGATGGAGCTATCCCGCCATCATCCTAGAAACATCTTGGGACGTCTCCATCCCTAGTGTCAAGACAAAGCATGATAGCCGCGCATTCTGTCCTATGGAAAAACAAGGGCAGCCCCATCCCATAAGATTTAAAACCTTACTATTTTATGTCTGATTATGAGATCTAAAATGCCATATTTGGATCGTGAACCTTAAGTCATATGGTAATCTTTAGGTTGATAAGTAGGCAAGACAAATCTATCAGGTAAGACCTGAATTTGGAACTGCCATTAGACTTTGATGAAGTGTAACATAATTAGATATTTTACATGCTTTTGACCATCTTTTTGCTTTCTCCACCAAGTCCAAATGATGCCACACAAGTATATTTCTTTTTTAAAACAATTTTCTGCCTGGTGCTAAGCTTTTCTTTTGATTTGTCACATGATCATTGTCATCTAGAGCTTAATTTAGTAGTTTCAATCTTCTCAAACGAACAATGTTTAAGAAGATATACATACCATTTTAGGGAAAAGCATTTTCATTTACTTTCAGACAATACATGGGGCATATTCAACATATGTCTTGCAACTCTTGAGGCCTTTAATATAATCAATTGGAAAACTCCATTGAATTGGAAACTGCTTATAAACTGATCAGACCTGAAGCTTTAGTTTCTTAAATAATACTGGTGGACTTTAAAATGAAAAGTGTCATTTAAACATCAGATTTGATTTGTTAAAAATATGATTTGTTGGTAATAAATTATAAGCACCATTAGTGATTCATTAATGTTATAAGAATTCATTCATAAGTTTTACTTTTGAGATAGACTGGTTGGACAGAAAGTTTTCGCTGAAAAGGCTTGATGACTAGATCTTATGCAATATGGCTAACCTTCATTTAAATTCTGCAGCTGCAACTGCTGGGCTGTCTTAGTGGAGTGGAGATGGTACTCAAGGATGTAGGCTACCCAGTCAAGCTAGGAAGTGGAGTGGGAGCAGCAGCTGCTTATCTTCAGACCACCACCCCGATGATCCGTTCTAGGATGTAACATTCAATCAACATAGCTCCTTTTCTCGGACTTTCTGTAAATATGATCATATAATATGCACTCTTATCAAGCTTGTTCTCCATACATACTATTCTGTACTTGACTATTTTCTTTGAAACTTCCACTATTGCATCTAGTCGGTTATCCTTTTCTTGTTTCCATTTATAAGTAGCATATTATGCATAACTTGAATGTATGACAGGTAGTGCCATGCAAATAGGTGAAAGGAAGGAAAAGTCATGGTTGTCAATCTGATGTCATAACAAAATGATAGTATTATGGCATCTTATGTGCTACCACTCTGAAGCTCAGTGGTGGAAGCCAATTGTTTCAGCCCTGCTATCCAAGAAGAAAGGATAAGAAACCTCTAGTCAAAGTGGTGTCTTTTTTACAAATATAAAGTTAGGGAGTCCTGAATAGTTTTATTAATTAAGGAGAGTGTCAGTATACTGAAGTAAGTAAATATTTACAGGAGAGTGTCAAGAAAGCAAGTTGGAAGGAAGATTAATTTTGAAGTCATGTCTCAGAGCATAGATTAATTTTGAAGTCATGTCTCATAGCATGGTGTTCAGCCGCGCTAGCTAAAATCTCTTGTGCCCATTAGAGATAGCAAACTTGATATAGAAGTATGATGTGTGCCATTGCAGTATGATGCCCAGACTTTGAGGAGAGAGATGTGTTGTTGAAGAACATTATGAAGGAGCATGCCTCAAATCAGAATGCTCGGTTATTGCTCTCCTTGCAAGGGCCACCACAAGCAATTGGAATTGAAAAATCCTATGCTTCGGTTATAATATCCCAAAAAATTATCCTATATCAAATGATAAAAAAAAGTTTGAAAAGATTATATCTTAAGTTCATCTGCTACCAATTAACTTATACTCGAGATTTTAAGATCATATGTTTTCAGTCCGCTAATATGTTATTGGACAAGCAGATAGACTTAAGGCATTACAAATGATATTAAAGCCGATCTGAGGGTGCAGAGGAGAAAAGGGCTACTCATGGAATGATGGTTGAATTTCGTTATAGTGTGAAACCATTTTTGCAACACTAACAATCCGGCTCAGGATAAATTCTGGTTAGATTATGGCATACGACGAAGACATCGCTTGATAAGGAAGAGATTGTAATACGCAAAAGATAGTTCTATATCGGATTGAAAAATATATTTATTATATTAACTTGTAAAAGTGAGGTAATCTTTATTACATTCAAATGTAGATAAATCTATATCTAGTCACCTTTCTCACCCATAGACCTATACAGTTTATAAATCCCAAAGATATAAAAGTAAAAAAGGATGCGTAATATTGGAATCCATATATATTCAATGATGGAGAAGGTGATGGAATCCTGAATTTAGTTACATTCTAATATAGCCAAGTCTATCTTTGAAAAGTTGTAATCTTTACTATCTAGTTCACAACAATTGAAATCAACTTTCAACATGGATGTCTTAGATTGAAAAGAATAGTAATCATTTCATGAATGAGTCATTTATTTGACATGCATATAATTATGGTTAACTTATAGTCATATGTTAAAAAAAAAAATCATCATGCAAAAAGGATTATTTAATCCAAGCATTATATTTAAGATGGAGATTATTAAGTAATTACAAATTATATGAAAAGTTATTAGAGTCAAATTGCGACTTTGGTATCCCTCCCTAAAAACTTCACCAATTGCACTTTTGAGCACCCTCGATATATGTCTTCTAGTAAGTTAATTTTGTTTTGATTAGTTTTTTCATAAATCTTTGCCATATGTAGCATGTCTAATAAAATATTTATTTATATAAATCTTTGAATAATATCTACAATACTTTTTAAATGTTTTTCAACTTTTAAGCCTCAATCCATCTTTATTTATTTATTTTTAACCAATCTTCCTCTCCCATTTCTCCCTTTGTCCATCTGATTCCGAGGATTTCAAGTATTATGATTTTAGAAAAATTGACATTAACTTCAAATATTAACGTTAGATATTATATTTTATTACAGTTTAAATAATTTAATTATAAGAATTTAAATTTTAAAGCTACAAATTAGTTAAATTTTATAAAAAAATTATCTTTATTTATCATTATAAATCATATATTTAATTTTAATGATATTTTAGTTATTTATGTTGTTTGTCCATTGGTCTGTTTTTTTTGGCCGCAACATTGAATCATTGATCCGGCCGTTAATGATGGATGTTTTTTTATTTTTTATTTATTTTTTTATTTTTTTAATTTTTTTTTAATTTTTATTTTTTAAAGGGAAAGATGGGTTTCATAGGCCCCAATCAAAATTTAAATTGAGACCGCGAATTTCTGAGGCGGGCTCAGGCCCGGGGTCGGCCCAACCCGCTCTTGGGCATGGAAAACTAAGCGTCAAAATTGACGGCCCTGGCCCCGAATAAAGGCAGTGAAAAGGTCAGTTCAGGCCTTAGGGTTAGGGTTTCGTTCTTTCTTCCAATCCATTACTTACACAGATTATATTTAATATAAGTATACATATACGTACATTTAGAACAGAAAAATATCATAAAAAACCTTGGTGTCCGGCTCGTCCAAAAAAGTCGCTGCGGCCCGGCCTTTTTACCTTGCAAACTTTGGAGAAACCCTGGTGGTACTGGCGAGCGTCATCGGCCATGGCGGCGGTCCCGGCACCGGACGTGTTTAAGCTAGGGTTCGTCGGCGC
Organism: Metroxylon sagu; assembly: GCA_017589505.3. NCBI lineage: Eukaryota > Viridiplantae > Streptophyta > Magnoliopsida > Arecales > Arecaceae > Metroxylon > Metroxylon sagu. The sequence continues at coordinate 272,703 of JACVBY030000435.1, read as the reverse complement.
TGGGAACATGGCGGAGAGCATCGCCAGAGGGGTGGCCAATTCCGGCGTCCTGCCGCCGGCGAGCATACGCACAACCCACAGCCGAACCGATCGCAGGCTCGTCTTCCAGTCCTTCGGCGTCAAGCTTTTGGAGACCAACGCCCAGGTAACCCATCCTCCTCCTCGCTTTAAGTTAACTCGATTTAAGATGTTATATTGATGGGGGGAATCTCTGTCAGGTTGTTTCTATGCAATTTTATCGATTGATGATCTACGAAGCTTGAATCAAGAAGTGCTTTAAGTGATTTTATATGGATTTAAATGAGCATAAAATATATTTTGGTTGGGAATGTGGTACATTCTTGTGAGCTAATGAGTTCCTGTTAGCTAATTTTTTTGATCCAACTTCTAGCGTTTTTATTTTTATCGCTTTGAATAAGTTAGCTTTTGTTATGGACACCGTCATTGTGGAACCTTTACTCCTTTATATCATACCTTACTTTCATTCTGATTCATCTATTTTGCATTGCAATTAATCTCATAATTTGCCCCACCTTAGTTCCTGTGATTAACACAGATTTTTTTAGCGATAGTTAACATGTGTTTCTGTTGTGAAATTTCATTTTTTTAGTTTTTTTATCATTATTTAACTCTATTATATTTACCTTCTATTTTTTGAGGCAATATTTTGAAATGAAAAATTAACCGTTAAAACTTTTTTCCTAAATTTTGGCCAATATCAAATTTTAAAACTTTTCAATGCACCATATGCTTCATAAAATGTAGAAAGCAAAATGATGTGCTTTTCATCAACCATTTCTTAACGCTCCAAGACATATCTAAACTTTTCTTTCTTGAATGGCAGCATTTTGAGAACCTACAAATGGTTATATGATCTGTAAAATTACCAAATAAAACAATGCATTAGAACTGATAACATTAGTTAAATATGTTTTGAGATCTGCTGTATCAATTATAAGTCAGTTAGAGCAAAAATGAACACAATTTTTTGATTTTATTTTTTTGGAATAATTTTCAGTTTCAGATGTTGTCGATTGCATGAAAGTTAAGTACTTCTGATTGTCATATGGGTCACTGTGTTAATTGTTTGAAAATGTTCCATTGTTATTTTGCAACCCTGACTTCTTTTGTTCTGTTGATAGTTCCCTGTCGATTTCTTGATATTTTGACACATTCAGAAGGAAAACAAAACATTTTCTCTTGCCAATTAGGATTTCCTTTTCTCATTTTACATTTATAAATGCTGAAATGTATCATGTTTATTAGTTGAAATGCAGTTTAACATTTTCTTTTTGTTACAATTATATTAAATCCTCTTATGCATACACTCTTCTTATAAGCAGGTAGTTGATGATAGTGACGTCATTATTCTCTCTGTGAAACCTCAAGTTGGTATGTTACCATTGCATTACTTCTACAACAGAATCTTGCTTTATCATGTTTGCATTGTTTTATGAAGGAAAAAGATAGTTGTTGAAATATTACCAAATGTTTTGCTATCTGAACTTGGAAATGTTCCTTTATGAATGTGAAAATATTGTGTTGCAAAGGATTTGTTTAAAATGTTGAAATTGCTTGATTAAATTCTACCGTTGGCTTGCATTAGATTCTTGACTTTGTTATGATAATGATTAAAATCATAGCTGTCTTCAGTGAACTATAACTGTAACATGCTCGCTCATGTGAGCATTGCATGAGATATCATGCTTTAACTAGTCAACATGTAAGGCCTTCTGCCTATGATATGATAACTTTATTTAACATGAAGTGTTAGGTGCCTATTTAACTTTTCTGGAAAAGAACATGGAGATTAGTGCCTAATATGCCCACTGAGAATTTCAAACTTCTCCAATGACCTAAACAACTATGTAGCGATTGAATTTGTGTTTCTGATGGTCACATAAAATATTTGATTCACTTTGATCATTCATTCGGACAAAGGCACACCTTAAATCACTTCATAGTAAGCTTAAAATAAACAAATATAATTCTTACCACGAAGACCCAATCATTTGCAAAAAGAATAATCATTTATTCAATACCTGTTCTGCAACAAGAATGGAATCTATTTTTGTGTGTGCAATAATTTTGCAAGAAGAACCTGCCTTGGGAATTTATTAATATCAAACACTTTTGTGGACATTGTATTGGTATTTGTCAATTATATTTTTGAAATATTTCTCAGATTATAGGTTGGAAGACCAGTGGCAATGTGACATTTTGAATTAAACATGGCAGATGGAAGATAAACCAGTGGAGGTGATAAATAGTGGACATGGGGTATTGGGTCCTCACATTCAAAGTCTAGTGGTGTCACTTTTTATGCGTATCTAATTGTGGACTTTGCCTGTTTGCCACAAAACTCTTACAAACCCAAAGCTTTTAGGAAAGGGTTGAAAAGCAACTTCTGGAGTACATATGCATTGGAATGCTTGTGCCTGTCAGCCCCTTCAGAGTCATTCCATAGACCTAACCTCTAGTAGTTATGGATTGACCTTAAAGACAATTGGTGACACACAACAAGTCAGAAAAGTGGCCCTTCTTCAACTTCTTGTGGGTGGTAAGCTTAACCAATCATTTCCATTAATATTAAAGATTGTGGATGGTATGCTTGGCACTGAAATTGGTCCATGAAAGTTTGAAGTTCATAGAAGTTGGCTGTCTGATAAGAATTCCATATTCTCATGACTATGGTTGTCAGTATGGGACTGAATTGTTTTGTAATAGGTTTTGGACTTGTAAAGGTGAGAACAGATACTCAGTATGCCTCATTAGTGGGTGTTAGCACCAAGAACCAGACCATACTAAAGCTGTTGTGTTTTAGTACCGGTACAGCTACCAAAACAACCTTGCTTATAAGTACAAATGCAAATGTCCCATAGCATTGAAATGTCTAAAGTTCTGCATCTGTTGTTTGTTATTTTGAAAATTTTGGATCATTAAGTTTATCATTTGCATGCTTTAGGCACCTAAACACCTATGACATTTCAATCCTTCATCAAATCACATTTTGAGACATAGATATAGGGATGCCCTTTCCATGTCCCGTTCTTGACCACTTCAACTTAGCCAATACCAGTTCTCATCATGCCACACAACTGGACATAAATTGCTGCTACATTGCCTGGATATTTCAGTTTTGTTTGACTATAGATTCTCCATCATATTTAGTCATATATATATATATATATATATATATATATATATATATATATATATATATATAGAAGATGTCTACCTTCTTTTTCTTTTCCTTTTTCTTTTTTAAAATCTAGATGTTTGTTTAGTCTCCATTTTATGTTTAGTTGACAAGTTAATGTATACAGTTAAAAAGGTGCTTTTGGAGCTGAAGCCTTTTTTCTCAGAGGAGAAACTTCTAGTTTCCGTTGCTGCAGGAATCAAGTTAAAAGATCTGCTGGTCTGTATAAAGTGTGATCTTCCTTGTATTGTACTTTTTTCCTAAAGTGGAACAATTTATTTTTGTATGGTGTAATCTGCCTTGCTTCATGTTCAACCATTTTTCTTCTTGACTCCTTTTCACGAGTTCTATAGCAATGATTTGAATTTAAGTTTTTTTGCAAGGTAGGGGAGGGGGGAGAGTAGATAGATTATAATAGTTTGCTGCTGCCAGGATTTTAAGTATCAGTAGTACGGGGAGCAACCTGGTCATCTTGTCCCATTCCTATGAGAAAACTGGACTAGGATGGAAGTGGACCCTAAATCCATTTGCATGAGGAAAGAAGAAGAGAGAGGAGAGAAAAAAAAAGAAAGTAGAAGAAAATGAAAGAAGAAAGGAAGAAAATAAGAAAAACAGAAAAAAGAAAGGAAAGAAATAAAAAATGAATGAATGAAAGAAATGGAGAAGAAAAAGAAAGAAATAATGAAGAAGGAAGGAAAGAACGGAAGGACAGAGAAAGAGAACGAAAGATAAGAAGGAAGGAAGAAAGGAAAAGAAAATAGAAAAGGAAAGAAAGAAAGGAAGAAAAAAAAGGAAAGGAAAGGAAAGAAAGAATAAAAAAGGAAAGAAAGAAGGGAAGAAAAAAAGGAAAGGAAGAAAAATGAATGAATGAAAGAAATGGAGAAGAAAAGAAAGAAATAATGAAGAAGGAAAGAAAGATGAAAAAGGAAAGAAAGGAAGGGAGAGAGAAGAAAAGAAGAGATAAGAAGGATGGAAAGAAGGACAAAAAAGGAAGAAAAAAAAGAATGAGAGGAAAAAAGAAACGAAGGAAAGGAGGAAGAATTGAAAGCTGAAAGAAGAAGAAAAAGGAAAAAAAAGAGAAAGAAATAAAGAAGAAAAAGAAAGAAAGAAGAAAGAAAATAAATAATAAAAAAACAAATAAATAAAGAAAAAAACGAAGGGAAGAGAGATGGAGGGTATCTATTGGGACACTCAATTGGGACTGTTATTGGGATGATGCAGGACAGTGGGGCATCCTATTTTGTGAAGAACCCAGAACGCCACCATTACATGGGATTTAAAACCTTTGCTGCTACAATATTGATTTTGTATGAAACTTCAAGGAATTTAATTTTTTTTCCTTGCAAATCATGTATAACTTATTATATATTGATAGATTTAGATTGAAACTAAGTGGCAAGTATTAAAGGATTGCAATATACCTTATGAAATCCAGAATTGGGTCCAAGACCCCATCAAGTTCGATTAATTAGTCTTTTTACTATTGCATATGTTTGGAGTGTAGACAAATAATATTTTTCTTGGAAAGTACAGGACTGAAACTCAAACTTTGTTTCATGATTGTTAGTAAATAAGATGTTGCTACGTAGATGAAGGTAGTGATAGAGTAGTTCAGATTAATTATCAAATGAATCGTCAATTAAACTCATGCTTCACTGAACATTTAATATCAGTTTCCAACAATTATAGTGTTGGTGTGGTCCATGTTTTGCTGTCTTGATATTGACCCCACATGAGTATCACACTAGTACAGTATCGGTACGCCAGGTATGTAGGTTGGTTTGACATATTGAGGCTTGGTATGTCTCCCTGTATTGAGTTGTGGTCTGGTATTGGTATGATATGATATGCCTCATATTGATTCTTGGTTCGGTAACAGTATGATACGATATGCCCAATACAGGGCGATGCACACTGTTATAGCTGTGTTATGGTTTGATTTTTGATATCGATATTTGGTATAAAGGGAGTAACAAGTATTAATTTCCCACCAAGACAAGTTGATACAATTCGTATGGACCAACAAAGTCTGATGCTCAAAATCATAAATGGCACCATAGTAATTATTGTAATAAGGAGATGTAGTGAATGCAATGTCCTTGTTAGAGGCAAGATGAAACTAAATTTACTATGTTGTGGAATGGGCATGTTGGTTATTAGAATTGGACCACTTGTTGACCTGGTCAAGTACTTCACTGGGTCACTGGATGTCTGGTTCAACCACCGATCAACCAGTTGGATTGAAGATATATTTTAAACATTATGAAGTAAAAAGTATAAAAAAACAAATTATTAGGGCATTGTTAAGTTAAATGACAGAATCATGTATTTTTAAAATGTCAGCCATTCTTCTAAAAATAGTTTAGCAGATTGGTTATAAAAATTATGTTAGTAAGCGATTCTTAGTTAAATGATCAAAGTAGAGAATTCTTTTTTTTTTTTTTTTTTTTTTTTCCTGTGATGATAGAAAGCATACTTTAAAAGGCTTTTTAAAAAAATTAGAAAAAAATTAAATAATTAAATGACTATTGGGTTGAGCTGATAAGTTATAAGGTTCATTGAGCTTGGGAGGGGGGTTGGAAATTAGAGAACGAGGGTTTTGGGCCCATGAAGCTTGGTGATGGTAGGCATGCATAGGTTGGGGCGAAAGATACAGATGGGAATGGGGTTCAGATGTTAAGGCAAGAGATGGGTTGTAGTCATGTCCATAAAGTGTTAGCTTGAGGGTAAATAATCTTTAGAATCTGGTTTAGTTGCAGCTGGTTTTTGAACAACTGTGCAGTTTGCTAGTTTGCTTAAAACCAACCCATTCATGCAGGTTTATCTAGTTAATTTGCATGTTTGGTCCAATTGGCTGATCCTATCTAGGTCTGATAAACATGCCTTGCAGCATACAAGACCTCAATAGTGGAGTCGGAAAAAATGTTTAGCATTTTGCTTGAGAAAAATGGGGAAATGTTCTATGAGAATGCATGACAAGGAATTTTATGGATGGAAACATTTACAAGCTGAAGATTTTGTCAAGGTCACAAACAAAGGAAAAGTTTTGCATGAAGCTTCATCCACATGTAACCAATGTGAATGTTTGACCTTGCAAGGTGGAAGGCTAAACAATTAACATCCAATATTTGGAAGATGCCCATGGCAAAAAGGCTTTCATGTTTTTGATGGTGTTTGCTACTGACTGCAGATTTATTGGACAAGGTTTGTATGCACTTGTGAAAATTGGTGAAGACTAACTGTTATAAATGTAAATTTTATTGATAGGACCTCTTCAATTGTAGCCAATATTCTATTATGAATCATTCTGACAACTTCAGGAGAAAAAAAAGGTATTTACCTATCACAGAGATGATGCAATTTGATTCTTTTTTCTTCCTTTTTAGACTTCAGTATCATGAGAAAGAGATGTGATTTGGGATAGAAAGAACCAAATTATTGAAATGAGCCTATGCTTGGTGAAGGTGAGTTTGAAGATAGAACGATTCCTTCTCTCATGTATCCTTGATTGATGCTACTGAGTTCTTATGAAACTTGAGTTCAATTTGATAACAGACCTGTTCAGTTAGTAAATGAGTCAAGCTCAACTCTACTATTATGCTCAGCTTGCTGTAGTTGTTTCACAAAAAATGAGCGGAACCTTGGGCTTGGCTTGAGACTTCTTGTTTACATGGCACATGACCTAAGCTTGAGCAACTTCAACTAGCTTGTATTGAAAACCCTGCTCTTTTATGACTGGGCTAAGCTTGAACAACACAAAGCTAATTTCCCTTCGAAATTATTTAGACATTACTGTTGTTGTTGTTGTTCATTTTAAAATGGACATTGTATTGAAGAAGGATTGCTAGTGTTGATTATTGCTGCCTGGACAGGGTGGGAAATGTTGGTTGGGTTGGACCCTGAGGGTCTTGCTTGAGCTTGCCCTTGCTGAGTTAACCATGGCCGAGTACATTGAGAGCCGTTGGTATCATTTTATATCCTTCGCTTCATATGGCATTCCTTCAAAATCTCATTGGATGAGAACAATTAGTTTGTTCCATTATTCTCCATTTTTTATTGTTATTTTACTATTATAGTTCTGCCAATCTAATTTCTAGATACTCACGTAGCTTTCATAATATTTATTTGTATACCATCCCACAGCCCATAATCCTGGTTTGATACCCATACGGATTCTAAGTAATCTTTTTTGTTGTTCTATGATCTCATTGCCCTTCGGGAAAGGTATACTGCTTTCTGGCTTGGAGAGTCTGACTAGTCTACCCTATGATCCAATTCTTATTTCAAGACTGATTTTGAGAGACTTGAGGTGAACATGCCTGGTTGACTTTATGCCCTCAACATGTGAAAAATGAGTCAAGTAAGACCTTTCTTTTGTTATATATTCGTTGTAATTTCTTTGGAAATGAGTTTATATGTGCCGTTTAGTAGAAGACAATTTGGAAAAGGAAAATGCATCTGATCTTTACACAACTGAGATAGTATTTTTCTTTAAGACATGTAATGGATAAGGCATCGGATATCAGCAAATTGTCATCATATCACACAGGTGCCTATTATCAACAACTGTAAACTAATGCACCTATAACATGATTTTCAGACTTTTTCCCCTATACATTTTGGGTAATCTTCTATTTTTGCAGTCTTCTTTACAAATATTTTTTTCCTGGACAAAACTTATAAGCTGCTTTGTCCTGCTGTTCCTTTCCTCTACACACATTTCTCATTGTTTACAGTATTTATGCATGCTATCCTTTCTCATTATTATCCCTTCCATGATATGGTGTCAGCATTATACACTGTTGTGCCTAAATTGCCATGTCTGCTTAAAATTGTTTTACAGGAGTGGTCTGGTCAGCGCCGAGTAATAAGGGTGATGCCAAATACTCCAGCTGCAGTTGGGAAGGCAGCATCAGGTGATATTTGACTACTCCATGCTTTTCGTTTTCTTTTACTAGTGACATTATGATATTCTTTGTGATGACGTTTGTATGCTGTCCTTATTAGACAAGCCCATGGATCTAGATTTGCCTCAAAGGCTGCATCATGTCGTATGGCCCTGACAGGTGTGCAGAATATGTTTACCTGCTTCAAGGGCTTGAAAAGCATTATATTTGTTTTATTAATTAATAAAATTTTTATAATCAACATATAATAGTTGATTAGTAGCTAAATATTTCTTTTAATTTCTAGATCATAAAATGATAATGTTCTAATCGATTTTAACCTGAGTACACTAATGTTACCAGGTTTTATCTAAAGTTTTATCTAAAACTAAGGGAAGGTGCAAAACAGCACAGAGATTCATTTGTGTGTATGTTCATAAATTACTAGTTCGGTGTAGTTGAGCTACCTAGGAGTTTACCTAGTAAACAAGCTTTGTGGATTGCATATGGCCCTTGATGGTATTTCTATTGTTTCTTCAAATTCTTGTTGTCTGTTACTCCAGCAAGACTAAGCTCCCTTTATATTATTTTTCATGTGCAAAAGGCACTAAAGTTTTATATACTGATTAATATAAAGACATCTTGTGACTTGTTAGTGCAACTTTAGCAAATCATTAGATATGTATATATGTTAACTCCTATATGCAAAATATGAGTTTTATGCATAGTCGGTTCTAAGTCTGGATAAAGGAGAAAAATTGTAGTAGATTGATAGTCAGTGTGAAGCTATAGTCATACCCTATTAACATGATAGAAATGCTTAGGTGATGTAGGAGTAATTTGAGTGATAAATTTATTTAATAAAAACTTAGAGATTAAGAAGATGTCTGATAAATTGATGAAGGGTATTATAGTATAGATTTATAAGAATAAAAATGACATTCAAAATTGTTCTAACTATGTAATATCAAACTCATGAGTTATATTATAAAATTTTGGGAGAGAGTAATTGAGCGTAGATTTAGATGTAATAAAAAATATCAAAAAATCAACTTGGTTTTATATATGAAAGGTTGACTATAGAAGCTATTTTTCTCCTTAGAAAGTTAATGGAGAAGTATAAAGAAAAGAGACAAGATTTTCATGTGATTTTTATTAATTTAGAGATAACGCATGATAGAGTTCTTAGAAAAATTTTATAGTAGGTGTTGGAAAAGAAAAATAGTACCGGTTTGGTATGTTAACATAATAAATGATATATACGAAGGAGCAGTTACTAGTGTAAGAATTACTGGCAGTAATACCTGTGAATTTTCAATTACAGTAGATTTATATCATAGATCTGCTTTTAATCTTTACCTGTTTACATCAATTATGTATATGTTTGCTAGACATATTCAGAATAATATTTTATGGTATATGTTATTTACAGATAATATAGTGTTAGTGGATGAAACTAAGGTTAGGGTTAATCATACCTTAAAATTTAAAGGTTTTAGGTTAAATAAGATAAAGACAGAATACATGAGCTATAATTTTATTACTATTGAAAATAGAGATGAATATAAAGTAAAAATTGAGAATCATAAAGTTTTTAAAAATTATTATTTTTGATATTTAGGATCTATTAATCATAAGGAAGGAGAGATTGAGGATAATGTTATCCATAGAATCAAAACAGGTTGGATTGAATAGGGAAGTATAATTGGAATATTATATGATCATGAAATACGAGATAAGTTAATGAAAAAATTTTATAAGATAATTAGAAGACTAGCTATGCTTTATGGTACGGAATGTTGTGCAATTAAAAAACTATATGTACACAAGATGAATGTGGTTGAAATGATGATGTTGAGATGGATGTATGGTAATGTAAGAGAAAATAGAATAAGAAAGAAAATCATTCGTAAAAAGGTAAAACTAGCATCAATTAAGAGAATGATGACTTAGATAGTTTGGATGTTTACAATGTAAACTAAGGGATGCACTGATGTAAAGAAGTGATTCGATATCTGTATAAAGAAAAAGAGATAGAGATAGATCGAAAATTATATGGAAGGAAGTAATAAAGAAAAATTTAATATATTTACATCATATAAAAAAATAATTCTAAATTGAATAGAATGGAGAAAAAGGATTCATGTAGCCGAACCCAACTAATTGGGGATTAAGGCTTTATTATTGTTATTGTTATATATGTATAGAAAGAGAGAGAGAGAGAGAGAGCGGCTACACTCGAATAAAATCTCCATTTGGATTTGGATAGATTTAGATCAGATGATGAAGGTCCCATATCATTGATCCGAGCTGTTGGATGTAACTGGTTATTTTTAAATGTTTAAACATTAAAAATCATATAATATGGAGACCCCTAGCCCTTGTATTAAGTGGATAAAAATTGGATCAAAATAATATTCTTTTGACCGCTTGATGAATGTGCTTGGAGTCTCCAAATCATATGAATTTTTATATTTAATCAATTTAAAGATAATAGATGGCATCTAATAGCTTAGATCATCAATATAAAGCCACCATCATTTAATCTAGACCTAATCAGATTTGAGTGGAGATTCATGAGTGTAGCCAAGTCATGCACACTCTCTCTATATGTATCTCTCTCTCAGAGAGAGAGAGAGAGAGAGATAGACTTGGCTACATTCATATGTAGCCAAGGCCAAATTCGGTTGCTGCCTCCACTATTAGATCTGTACGGATCTCGAAGCCAAAAGGCCACCTGTTAACCATCATTAGCTGCTTTTTTTAAAAAATAAAAGAGAGGCATTTATGAGATGGAACACGCATTTATGAGACAGGATAATATAGTCCACGCCTCTATCACAGAATCAGATCCATGTACTTTATATCATATCCCTGTGCTCATAATTTAGTAGCATAGGGATATAATACAACAGAACAGGGATATGATATAGCAGCACAGGGGTATAGGGATATAGTATATTGTTTCATCTCATAAATGCATGTCTTAGCTCATAAATGCTTCTTCTTTTTTTTTTTTAAGAAGAAAATGATGGTTAATTAGTGCCTTTTTGGTTTCGAGATCCGTGCAAATCTAATGATGGGAGAGGCAACTAGATTTGGTCTTGGCTATACGCTAGTGTAGCTAAGTCTAGTTCTCTCTCTTTATCTAGGCTTGGTTACACTGGATTTGGTCTTTCTGTCCATCCTTTGATCCATATGGATCACAGATTTTAAAGGTGAAAAAAATGAGATGGCTTCAAGATCCGTGTGAATCCAAGGGTGTAAAGGGTGACCAAATCTAAGGCTTGGCTGCTCACGCATGTAACCAAGTCCAGCTATCTCTCTCTCTCTCTCTCTCTCTCTCTCTCTCTCTATATATATATATATATATATATATATATTATAATTGGCATTATGATAGTAGATATCTATTAATTAAAAAAAAAAAAACTTAAGACTGAAACAGGTGAAACCAGCACTCCTGTTGCTTCACATAAACGTTTTATGTGAACTGGTATGGCAGCTTTTGATGAGCCTGTTTTTATTTAGTTATGTGCATGGGTGAGATGGCTACTAAGAAAGATGAAGAACGTGTGACCAGTTTGTTCAGCGCAATTGGAAAGGTATGGACAGCTGATGAAAAATATTTTGATGCTGTAACTGGCTTGAGGTATGTTATACTTATTTCTCATAAATTGCCATATTGAAAGATGCATGTGTGATATGTTACACTACCTAGCATGCTTTTATCAGTTTGATATATTTAGGTAGCGGATAAAGCCCTTGAACATTTTTATCTTTTGCAAGAATAATGTCTTATTTAAGATTATATGACTGCAAATTCCAGTGCTAGTGGCCCTGCTTACATTTATCTAGCAATAGAGGCCCTGGCTGATGGTGGGGTGGCTGCTGGTCTTCCTCGAGATCTTGCACTTGATCTCGCTTCTCAGACAGTAAGTATTTTATAATCTTCTTACATCAAATTTATGAAAATCATTCTTATACTCACCAACATATACTGTACTCAAGGTTTTAAATCTTGTAGGACAGAGGTGCTCTGGTTTTTTTACGGAATAAGATGCCTTCCATCTGGTCTCGATCTCCGACCCAGCCAGGCATCCTAAAAATTGCTTGGAGTACTTTTTCTTAAAAAAAATTATATGAAAAATTTTAGTATTTTATTTGACTTTTAAACATATTTGAACCTAAAAATTTATATTTTTATATTAAATTAAATTTATTTAAAATTGATACTATAGTGTATTATAACTGAGTTAAGATGGGACAAGATGGCCGAGACTGGATCCGAAATTTCTTTGGGATGGGACGGGATAGCCGAAACTGATCCCAGAATCTCTCTTGGATAAGACAGTCGAGACGGCCTCCATCGTGCCAAGACTTGAATAACTGACTATACTTGCCACAATTCTAGTTATTATATTTGATCTGGGAGTGGTTGCTTGTAGGCTTTGCTTCTATGTGCATATCATAAAAGGACAAGTAGCACGTAATTTACTTGGGCTTTGTAAACTGATTTGCAAGAGTGCTGTTCATGACTTTTGCTTCTTAGGTTTTCAATTTTCTATATTGATTGAGCATATTATGTGAAAATAAATTCTGAGATTTTAATTTTTTTTTTTACAATAGCCATTTTTTCGGAATCTAATGTAGATTTATAATCCCCATTTAGTAATCTAAATCTTGTAGAGTGGTCTATGAAACCAATAATTTTGATAGAAATGTACAAGATATGTGACTGGTTAAAACCACCAGCAAGCAACCGTGCGTGTAAGCAGAGCACATGGATAAACATTTCTAACCTAAATCTAAATTTATCCAAAATAAAGCAAAACTTGGACTGTTACTCTATTTCTAAGCTGAAATATTAAGTACTTACCTTTTGCCTGACCGGCTGACATGGAGAAGCACCTAAAACTATGTTCTAAATCCTCATTTATTTGGGTGATATATGTTATGAAGTCACAGTTATAAGTGAATTTTGATTGAATCATTGTACAGGCAGGCAACTTGCCATAACACATAATGTGCCTGAACTTTTTTTTTTTTTTTTTTTGTGTAGGTTCTAGGTGCTGCAACAATGGTTAACGTCACTGGGAAACATCCTGGTCAGCTGAAGGATGCGGTTACATCTCCTGCAGGGACCACCATAGCTGGGATTCAGGAATTAGAGAGAGGTGCATTCCGTGGCAACCTGATGAATGCTGTCGTTGCAGCCACAAAACGGTGCAAAGAACTATCACTAGCATAGTATCACCAAGTGGCTTTTCTTTCTTTGACCAGGAGGACAGGTCATTTGCAGGGGCAATTGGTTCGTACACAGTAGTTGCATCTGAGTTACTCGCCATGCCTAATTTGCTACTGTTTTAATCTTCTGCACAGAGCTTGCCAACATTTCCAACACCCTTTAATGGATGTTGCCACCACCAGTAAATCTTAAAGAGTTCTCACTTCTTGGTGGAATGAATCTTACCTAAAGAATTGAGTTGCTCTTAGTCTACTGTTTTTGCGTTTTGGATTTGATTTGATTTGATTTAATTTTTTTAATTTAAAAAGTCCATGTGATCCGATGCTGGGGGACCGGAATTCCGAAAGGGTTCTTGTGATATATCTATTTGATAAATCACCTGCATATGCCATTTCTGGAGTCTCTGAGCATCGATGTGTGTGGATCCTTCTTACCTTCTGGTTTTTTACGTTTCGAAACTCCGAGTTTAAATCCTTGAGAGAATTCTCTTATAATTTTCTGATTTTAGATAGTGATATATATTTTTCCTACCTATCTTCTATATTTTAAAATATTTTATCAATTTTTTATAGTTATATAAAATCTATATAGTGTAAAAGTAATATTTTTATATGGATACATATTTCTATCTAAAATTTGTTATTTTTTACTAAATATATATTTTCCTATTTATTTTCTATTTTTTAAAAAATATTACTAATTTTTTATAGCCATATAAAAACTATATAGTGAAAAAATTATACTATATATATATATATATATATATATATATATATATATATATATATATATCCTTTTTTTTATCTTAAAAAATATTATTAATTTTTTATAGTTATATAAAAACTATATAGTGAGAAAAAAACCTGTTGAGGCGTTAAAAAATATGAAAGGAGCTGAAGTCTTCAGGACAGAAATTATAGCACTCAACCATTGCATTACTTTTTATTTATTTATTTATTTATTTTTTGATAACAGCACAGGCCTACGGTCTCAAAAAAAAAAAAGTAATGCATGAAGCATTTGGACAAGACAACTGGATAAGCTGATTGGAAAAGCTTAAGTCCTACCTTTGCTTCTTATGCCTTACTGTCCAATTTTCTAAATAATTTGCCATCTAGTTAGCTTCTCTATAGGCATTGTAACACTTGAGATGCAATAGAATTTCAGCCACAGGCATTGCAACACTTTAGATATGACAAAATTTTGGATGGTTGAAAGAAGGTTCCTTAAAAAAAAGTAATGACAAAAAAAGTTATTCTATAAACAAGATATTATCATGGTTAAATGCTCTTTCAAAATCAATTTTTTGTTTTGAAATCTCCTTCTGCACTCATAGAGACCATATCATGCTCTAGACAATTCAGCTATGGGTACCAACTTTGTGTTCAAAGAAATGGCCATAGCAACCTTTCCTCATGATCTATGATGAAAATACTTACCCCTCTCATTTCCTCATAAATTGCTTCATCGAAATTAATTTTTAGGTAATTTGGGTGAGAGGTATCCAAGCTATAAATTTTGAAAGGATCACAACAATACAGAATACCCTAAAGATCAGTATTAAAATTAAACAGTATCTTACTAGATTGAATCAACTCCATAGATGAGCTAGAGAATATTCTTGAGCTAGTTTTGATACCATTTAGGGTTAAAGCTCTTCCCCTGAAAATATAATTCATTTCTTCCCCTTCAAATCGACCATAACGAACCAAGATTTGATCTTCCTTGCCCTATGGATCACAAGGTGTTTGAATAAGGAACACCTAAATGTTTTGAAATGATTGTGGTAGGGAAAAAACTGTGGCCTTATATAATAATATTTCATACCAAAGAGGAGTTTTCACATCAAAGAAAGAGATAATTCAGAGTTTTCAAAGCTTTCCCACATCATTTGCATATAGTTGAAATGCTAGAAACCTTGTTGCTAAAAAGGATGAGGTTGGAAGTTTATTCTATCATAAGTTCTACAAGAAAAACAATACTTTAAGTTGACATTTTAGTTTCTAAATTTTTGAGTCTTCAGATGAAGAATCAACAACATCCGCACACTGCAGGCCAGCCCTTTCAAATCTCCTGCGCTGCGTCGAGTTCTTAAATGTGTAACTCCTCCCTCAATAAAGAAGATCCTCTTGGAAATAGACACTTATAATGCTAATGATCTCATCAACTATTTCTATAGAAAAAAATGCTTTAAAGCATATCTAGATTCCATTCCTCTGAATTTTACTAGATCACTTACCATGGTTAGGAAAGATATAGCTTCAATATCATAAGGAATAGGTCTTCTATTTAGGGGAACAAGGAAAAATCATGGCTGAGGGAAGATATTGATTGATTCCTCTCTCCCAATAGACTAAAGCTGATTTCATGATAAAGATGTAAGACATAGATATCTAGAGTGCTAAAGAACTCCTAAGAGGATTGTAGGTACTTCAATCTTCCTAAAATTTATAGTTTGTTTGGAAGAACCTTGCACACAGACAATTAGATTAAAGTATAAGCCTTCTAGTAGTACGTCTTAACATCACCTCTCACTGCAAGAAAGCATTAAGAATTCCAAGCCTACCATCCCTTTTTTGTTTATAAATCTTCACCCAAGCAATAGAATGAAAAAACCTTCTATTCATCTTATAACCTCATAAGAAACTGCTGCCACTATATCCAACTATTTGATAAAGCTTCTTATGACCATGATATTAGAAATAATATGAATAGGGATGAGAAATAAAACTAATCTTATGAAAGTCAGCCACCTAGCAAAGAAAAAGAATTTTCATTTTCAAGCATTCCAAACTAATAATTTTATCTTTTAATGGTTGCACATCATTGAAATTAAATTTTTTTATCATAAAAAAAAGTACTTCTAAATAATCTTCAAGAGAATTGGACCTTTTTCGCTCTCATAATCTCTTTCGAATGGCGTTTGATTTTCTATACCATATATATATATATATATATATATATATACACGCCGAAGTCGAGGTAGGCGGAGTGGGGGCGGTCAAGGGAGGTGGCCGGGTTGGCCGAGCCGCCGGTCGTGAGAAGTGGCTGGGTTGGCTGAGCCGCGTGTCGAGGGAGACGGAGGCCGCTTGAGGGAGGCCGAGGGCGAGGCCAGGGCCAGTCGAGGGAGGCAGCCGGGCCGCTGGTTGATGGAAGGAGGTGGGAGAACTTTGAACGTGAAAGCCATTGCTAATGCCGCTTGATTTCTCTGATCATTCCGTTCGGATCATGATTCTCAAATTCTTCCGTAATTATATGCACCAGCTCTTTTTTTTTTTTTGATCTTTTTCTTAAGTTAGAATTCGATTGGCAGAACTTTCATTAGAAAGCAAAATCAAAGCAAATCACGTTGTTCAACATCATTGCCCATTGCGCAGACCATTGAGTGATGCACTAACGGAGCGTCTCAAAGTCATGGAAGAAGCGCTCAAACATGTCAGTTATGCACGTGACTATCAAACACGTGTCAAAATACTACAACCGCACCCCTCCCTCGTCCCGTCGCATGCAACAGCCACGTCGCATCAGCCCAATCAACGTGTCCCGATAGTCCGTTGTTCCATCCAATTCTCCTCCTAATCCATCCAATCTAACCATCTGCTCCCCATAAACCCAAAACTTCCAACCCAAACGGCATCCATCCAACGGTTCATCTCACTCTAGACAAACAACTCGCCCAAACAAATCATACCTCCGGAGGAACACCAGAACGTCAGTCCGACTTCTCCCTCCCTCCCTCCCTCCCACTTCTCCAAAAACCGCTCGAGGTCCCTCCAATCTCTCTCTCTCTCTCTCTCTCTCTCTCTCTCTTTCTCTATAGGTTTCTTGATATCGAGATGAACGCGGGGAGTTTAGCGGCATCGGCGGGGATAAATATCGGGCTGGCGCTGGTGGTGCTGTCCTTGTTCTCCGTCTTCAAGAAGCAGCCCTGCAACGCCCCCGTCTACTTCCCCCGCCGCATGGCCGCCGGCGAAGAGCTCCCCCTCGACCGCCACTTCTCCCTCCGCCGCCTCCGCCCCTCTATCTCCTGGATCCCGCGCGCCTTCCGCCTCTCGGAGGATGACGTCCTCCGCCACAACGGCCTCGACGCGCTCGTTGTCCTCCGCCTCTTCAAGTTCGGGTAAACTAAAATGGGACTGCTCTTTTTTCCATTCTAAAAGCTGGTTCTTGTTTACTGTGTGGTTTAGAATCTTGTGATCAAAAAGGGGTATTGGGGGAGTTGGCATGAGAAAAACTTAAATAATTAGTAATACCAAGGGAATGCTGTAATTATTTGAAGTGGCATTTTGATTATGAAAGGGAGGATACTTGTATATAGAGTTGGAGGTACATATTAATAAAAATAAAAATAAAAAAATCAAGAATTTATGTGATAAAACCTATAATGAATGAAGTCGGAAAGAACTAATTTATAAGTAAGAAGTATGAGAATAGGGAAACTAGATTAGAGATGTTCTGGGCTCTGTTTAAAGGATGTTATTTGCCAAATAACAACTCTAATGGCTAGGTGCTGGCTATCAAGGTCCGTCTAACAACTAATCATTAAAATCTGCGATTAAACCTCCCCTTCAATGGCTAGCTCGTTAAAACATGTAATCAAACTTGAATAAATCTTGAAATAAATTGAATAAAGTCGAATCAATCAAAAACAAAAAGAGGTTTCCACGCCTGTGTCGTAGGCCTGGGTCATACATGAGCACAGTTGGCCGAGCTGATCCGAGCATTTACGTGTGGTAAGCAGCCCAGAAGTCTATAAATTCAACTAAAATTTTTGGCTGGAGAAGTGCCAAATGCATCTCTACTCGCAATAGTCTTTTCAATGTGGGACTAAATTTTATTGAACAAATAAATGCTTTCATGGTGGAACTTTTTTAACCAAAAATCAGAAAAATATTTAAATAATTAAATATTATCTAATATTTTGCTATAAAATTTTACGTATTAAAATTAAAAAATTAACAAATATCATCTTTTCTCCGTAACTTATATGGTACAATAGTTGAGACATTATTTAAACTTAAACCTCACTTAGTATTGATTTTATTGACCTAAATTGATCTGAAAAAGTCATAGCAGACTAGGTCTTAAACTAAGTCCTTTAAACCTGGATTTTAATAAATCACATACATGGTACAGATCAGTTTTTTTAATTGGATTACTGGTATTATGGTCTTATGCTGGTATCTTGATTTTCATGAAAGTTGATAACATTAACCCAAATCCATAGTCATGGACCTTACAATCATTCCAACGTAAGTTATCTAGAACTTTGTTCCTTAATGGAACTTTGATCAGTTGATTTGCCAAGTTCTTTTATCATTTGACAAACCCTAGTAATACCATAGAATGCTTTTCAACAGTCTCCCATACCTATATCTCAACTGGATGTACTAGTTCTTCATCTTTTGATTTGAACTTTTTTGTTTTGTCAATTCAATTGTTTCTTTACTATCACAATGGAAGGATAATAGGGGAAATTGACAAGAGATTCTTGATCCACTTTGCCTCTCTGTAGGTGGCATCCAAGGCAAATTATTTCAGCCTCCATACTACTTCAAGAAAAGATCATTTACTTAGTGGACCTCCAAACAATTGCAACCTCATTGAGGAGGAAAAGATATCCAATAGTGGATTTAATATTAAGAGAATAAGTGATCCAATTGGCATCACTATAATCCTCAAAAATTTAGGGTACCCAATGTAAAGAAGGTAATTTATGTTCTTTTGAGATAATAAAAAATCCTTTCTAAAGCAATCTAATGAGATTGATCAGGATTTTGGTATATCTAGTCAATATTTCTATAGTTGAAGCAATATCGGTTCAGTTTTGTTTGCTATGCAGAGAAGTGAGCGTCCAATCCTAGAGAATCTAAGTTGTGATATTGGTTCACAAAGATTTTCCTTTAGATGTACAGTAGGATTATAAGTAATGGATACAGATTTTAGATCATAATACTCAAATTTCTTGAGCATGCTTTCTATGGAATGAGAAAAGTAAAGATTTATCCCTTAAGGGGATTTGATTAGCTTTATCCCTAGGATTAAACCGACATCTCCTAATTCTTTTATATCAAATTTGTTAGAAAGGATTTAGTTTCTTCTATGATTTTGAGAGAGATATGCCAAATATCAAGTTATCATCTACATGGAGACAAAGGATAATTACTGTCATCATCAAGGGTCTTAAAATAGACACTTGTTTTGATCCTTGAAAGAGAATTTAAAGAAAAAGATTGTACTATCAAATTTCTCATGCCATTGCTTTAGTGCTTGTTTGAGACTATACAGGAATATAATTAGTTTATACACATCGTTTTCATATCCCTTAATAATAAACACTTCAAGTTGTTCCATATAGATCTTTTCTTAAAGATATCCATTTCAAAAAGTAGTTTTCATGTTCACTTGATGGATGGTCAAGTGATTATGAGGAGGATTCTAAGGGTTGTGAAGTCATAGGAGAATAAATATCATAGTAATTTATACCTTTATCTTGGTGGAAGCCTTGGCTACCGGTCAAGCTTTATATTTTTCTATTGGTCAATCTGACTTAGCTTTCTACAAAATACCTATCTACAACATAATACCTTACATCCAGGAGGATGATATGAAAGAATCCAAGCTTTTTTATTTAAGAAAAAATTCAGTATAATAGTTGATGGCTTCTTTTCAAGAAGGTGTATTGAGAGAAGACATAGCCTGAGCATAAGAGGAAGGTTCATGAGGAAGATATGAAAGAATTTAAGTTTTGTTTTGAAGAATAAATTCAAAAACATAGTTGATGGTTTCTTTTCAGAAAGGTGCATTGAGAGAGGACATAACCTGAGCATAAGAGGTTCACCTCAACATGAAAGGAAAATAAATCATGTCTTGTATCTCTTACTAGATGGTTCAACTACATGGGTTTTAAGGTTACTAGCGTTAAAAGAGGTTGAAGATTTAGTGGGTATAGAGTTAAGTATTCTACTTTTAAAAGATGTTCTCAAAGAGGGTTGCACCTCTGGTCTATATGATGATGTTGTTGGAGATTTCACTAACTTCTAAGTTTATGACTAGGAACCTATTGATATTGTTGTCTAAGGCATACCCTATAAGGATGACATCTGCAGTCTTCTTCAGGTCCTTTTTTTTTCCCTCTTAGATTTGGGTATTCCAACCTTAGCTAGACATCCCTACACTTTGGTATAAATCTAGTCTAGGTAATTTGCCTTTCTGGAGTTCTAAAGTAGTCTCGCTACTATCTTAAAGGGTACTTTGTTTAGGATGTAGTAACTTGAAACTAAGGCTCCCCACCCCCACAAATTCTTGGGTGCATTTGAACTTGTTAACATTAAGTAAATCATGTTCATCTAGGTTTGGTTCTTTAGCTCAACTACTATTTGATTCATATGTGTACATGGTAGTGACCTCATGTACCATACTATGTTCTTGATAAAACATCTTCATATCATTTGAAATATATTCACTACCTAGATCAGAGCTACGTCCTTTTGATGGTCCTATCAATTTGGTTTTTTTGATTCAACCTTATAAATCTTGAATCTATTTATGACTTCATCCTCAAATCTTGAAAGATAGATATAACAATATAAAAAGAAGTCACCTATGAAGGTCACAAGGTAACAATTTGCTCTCCTAGTAGGAATCTTAGTTGAATTGCACACATCACTATGCATGAGGTAAAGGAGCTTGCTGTTTCTATGAATAGTCTTGAAGGGTTCTTGTTCTTCTTGGCTTAAGAATAGACCTCATACTTAGACTTAGGATCTAGATTTGATCTAGAATTAGGTTAAGACTCATTATATGCCTAATTTGGTCAAGGTTTGCGAGCCCTAGTTGACCATGCTGAGGATTCAAGGTTGAATACAAAAGAAGGATTTTTATTGATATTCAATGTACATTAAGTTTGAACAAACCTTTCTTGGAAAGTCCTTGTCAACAAAGTCATTATTTCTAGAAATTGAAATTTTATTGGATTGAAGAACAAGTAAAGCCTCTCTAGACTAAAATATTGTTACGTTAAATACTTGATATGTACAACACATCACATCGTGAAGGATTAGGTTTTCTTGAAGTCATCATGAGGTCCATTTATCCTATTACAAGCATTTATTCTTTATAGTCATTCCCAAGTGTTATACATTCTCCACTTGAATCTTGAAAGGTGGAAAATCAAGAGAGCTCAAAACAAACATGCACTTTTGCTCCCAAATTAAACCATCAATCATTAGGGGTAATGGTGAGGTTAACTGAAAAAGTTAAAAACATAGATTTAAAGGAGGGTTGTGCTCTACTTTCAACCATAGTTACTTGAGGTCTTGATCCAACATGACCTTTCTTTAGTAGTCTAGTCTTCTTATGGAAGCAAACCCTGGCAAGGTCTGCAAAATCGGTATTGAGATCATATCAGTACATTACTAGCTTGATACGGTATGGATTGATACGATATGGTATGTACCTCATACTGAGATGAGGTGCCCTTTTTTCTCTCTTAAGTATAATGCCACTCAGTACTGGATGGCACAAGGTAGTTTAGCTTGGCTCGGTTCCTACCAAATCAAAAGTTGATGCTATACTGTACGATGCAGCAAACCTTGATCCTTGGTGAAATGGTTTATTTACTCACACACAAAACTAAATATCTCCTTGTCCTTTTGCTTTTGATGTGGATTTAAAACTCGATTAGGATTAGATTGGTTTTGGCTAAGATCAGGTTTATGTTTAAAGGTCTGGTTGGGCTTGAAGGAATGGATAGATCTCTTAAAGACTCTGTATCTAGGTTTGAAGGAATTGGTTAATTTTAGAGGATTTAGGTTGGGATTCAATAAAATTCAACTTAGAATTATTGTTAGATATTGGTTTGACCTTAAGTTGGCGTTGTTCCTGTATCCTAAGGGTGAAGTCATCTTGTTTATGGGTTAGCTCTCTTGCATAATTGGCTTAGGAAGGTGGAAGATGGTTTATTTGTTTAGATGCCTTATAGGTTTAGGAGAGAAAAAAAAAATCAGACATCTTGGCTTTTGGAGCTTTTGGAATTCCTGGATTTGGTCGCTAACTAACTTATTGTCCACCATCATATACCTTTGGAATTTGGAGATGACGGATTGGTCAAAGCCAGCATCCTCTGTGCCATACTTCCATTCAAGAGCATCCCAAAATTTTTTGATGGTTTTACTTGAGAGATAGAAATCATAAAATGTATCAGAGAGGGTAGAGAGGGTACAAGGATCCTATGCCTGCAATGGTAGTCAATTTCTTGTGGGTCTAAGAATTGAATCAGATTGAGTTGAAATGGAAGGTGCACTAGATTTTCTTGTAGTGGAGGTTCTTAGTTGAGATTGATTTGGATTTGCATATGGAGTAGAAGGGTTGTAGTAACCCGGTGGAAGCACTATGGCTGAAATTAAATTTAATGTGGTTAGCCAAAACTTCTTTTGGCTTTGCCACTTCCTAAAAAAAAATAGCCATTGAAGTTGTCAAGTTTCATTGAGTTTTGATCTGTCACGAATAGTCATGTTCAAGGGAAAGGATTAACGTAATTAATTATTCTGCACAATTAAATCACAAGGTCTCGATTTGGGTTATTATTCTGCACAATTAAATCACAAGGTATCGGTTTGGGTTTTTTGTCAAGCGTTGTGCTAAATTCCCTTGGTAAAGATTCTATCTAGAAGCTTATGATCCATGTCAAATAAGTTTCTATTCTAGCTTTTAATAATTTTGTAATTTGTATGCACATAAAGGTTCAAATTAAGGAGGTAGAAGTTTCAAACCTTTAATGGCTTATATATACATACATATACATTCATTCATTCATTCATAAATGCATACATACATATGTATGTAACGATATGTTGAACCATCCTGACTTGGACGATTAGGGGCGAATTGTATCGAACTGGTCCGGAACTGGGATGGTTCGGGCTCTCAATTTAATATGGAGGGTGAACCACCCTGAACCGATTGAACTGATGTACTGAATTAAACCAAACCATCCGATTCGGCCCGATTTAACGTGGTTCATAGCTTGGGCCCTCTAGTCCACTTGATCACTACGCCACCGGTTCAGTATGATATGTATGTGTATTTCAGTTTCAAATATCATTCAAATGGAATAGCAATAAAGAAAATAAATGATAATTAAATTCGTAATGGCTACAAGAAGTAACTAGCCATCAACTGATATAAAGCACGCTTTAAAATCCTCTTCAGAAATTGTCAGTTTTAGAAGTTAATTTGCAAAATTAATACACATGAAAAACTGAAAAGCAATATTTCTGTTCATCAGAGTACAGCTATTGTTTACTCAGAGTTGCAAGTGTTTATTGAATCAGGTTACTACTGTTTACTGAAGTAGTTGTTTGTTAAAGTAAACTTTGCGCTTCTTACGATACTGAATGTGTTTATCAGAGACAGATATTTGCTGACTAAAATTATGTTTCATCCGACAATAATGTAATATAAATGCAGTAGTTGTTTATCAATATAGATTACATGCTTACAGAAAACTACAGTTGTCTATTAATGACAGTTTGTGTTTTTTACAAACTACAAGTTCTTATCAGAAATGAAATAATGAAAAACAATAACTGTTTTGAAATCCAACAAGATATATAATTAGAAAATTGATAGAAATTAATTATTAAAATATCAATTTTATTTTGAAACCAAATAACGCTCTTAGACTATTGGAGGTAAATGTTAATAAAAAAATCAAGAATTTATTTGACAAAACAATCAAGAATGAAATTAGAAAGAAACAATTTATAACTAAGAAATTAGAAAAATAGGTAAACCTACAATGCTGGCATGCTAGGCACTGCCCTGAGAGTGTTGTTGCCCCCCTTGTGTCAGGTAGATGGCTCTAACCCTCTCAAGATAGGATTGATTCCAGCCAGCCAGGCTTCTCTATACCATAGTAGGAGCACATGGAAGGCCTAACCCAATTGACTCTGTCAATTGCGTGAAATCAATAGTTTGAAAGTATATAAAATAGGATAAAAATATTAATAGAAATAGTGGAAAAAATATAGAGTGGAAAAAAGAGACTAGGAGATGACGATCACAGGGAGTGAGAGCTTTATGATCCATGTTGTACGAGTCTAGACCAAGGACCTTATATGGAGGCTGGACATATAGCAACCATAATACCTAGTTGTTGGTCTATGAAGGTTGCAATAAGTGCTAAGGGAAGTTACTAGCCTTTATGGGCCAATAATGTCACTTTAATGGCTACCTTGGCTATAAAGGCCCCTCCATTGGCTAACCCATTAAAAACTGCGATTAAGCTTGAATAAATCTTGAAATAAATTAGATAAAATTAAATCTATTAAAATAAAAGACATGCATGCAGCCACTCTAGCTCACGACGCGGATAGCATGACCAATCGGAGCTGAGTGCGCTGTGCATGCATCTGTGGTGAACAGCTCAAAAGCCCACATATGCACCTAAAGCCCATTGGTTGAAGAAGTATTTAATGCAAGCTGTATTAATTGTCCCAATGTGGGCTTGAAGTTTATTGAACTAGTAAATACTTTAATGGTCCAACCCAAAATCAGAAAAATATTTAGATAATTAAATATTATCCAACGTATAACTGAACATAGGATGAATGAGGTACAGGGTTCTCCTATTGGTCCTATTAGCTGTTCTTAGTGCAGGAATTCCTATATCCTGGTAAGATGCTCAACAATGACACGAAACCAATTTTTGGCAATAGTGATAAACTTTAGTAGCTTCTAAGCTGATTTTGAAGGTTTGCAGGTTTTTTCTTTGATTGAGAATTTGAGATTATGTTCTTTAATTTTGATTTAAGTGTTTCATTAAAATTGATCTATCGAATGAAGAATCACATTTGGAAATTTGTATTATAAAAAAGTAACAGAAGTGATCCAATTATATGAAAGATGTTCTCTCCTTTCTATATATTTTGTATGTCTCCTATAATTTTGAAATGTATTTCTTACTTATTTTTGGCACATATATATTAATAATTTTCTGTGTTAGCTCAGAAGCATTGCTCCGCTCAAAATAGATGCAATCCTTCAGTGTCTGCCTCTAAGTTATCTTGTTGCTATTATTGACAAGAGACAAAATAATTTTTGACAATAGTGGGTAAACTTTAGTAGCTTTTAAGCTGATTTTGAAGGTTTGCAGTGTTTTTTTTTTTTGATTGAGAATTTGAGATTATTTTCTTTAATTTTGACTAAATGTTTCATTAAAATTGACATATTGAGTGAAGATTCACATTTAAAATTTGTATTATAAATAAGCAATAGGATTGATCAATTTTATGAAAGAAGATGTCCTCTCCTTTCTATATATTTTTGTATCTTTATATCTCCTATAATTTTGAAATGTCTTTCTTACTCATATTTGGTGCGCATTAATAATTTTCTGTATTAGCTCAGAAGCGTAACTCTGCTCAAAATGAATGCATCCTTTGATGTACTGATTTGTGATCATTTGTTTACTATGTAGAATTAAATTTTTTACAGTTTGTTCTTTAACTGGAGTGCTGATACTTGTACCTGTGAACTACACTTGTGAAGAAGGTTCATCTCATAGTAAAGTTCCACATTCCATGGATCCTTTTACAATATCTAATGTCAGAAGAGGCTCTGACAGGTGGGTCTTATTATTCTTTGTTATGGCATGGTTTTACTTACAAGCTATGTTGTATCTTACTAGTTGTCATCATATTCTAATACATTTATCTCTCATAAATAGGTCACTTCTTGGCCCTATGTAATTATTACCCAACCAAGTTTCTTTATTGGTGAAAATAAGTTTTGGATTCCTTTCTTTTTCCATTATTTTCTCTATTTATGATCACTTAATGTCAAAGTTTTAAATCTTATGGGACAGAGGTGTTTCAGTTTTTTCACAAAATAAGATACCTTGCATCCCATCCCATCCTAATCCCCAACCTAGTTAAGCATCCTATTACTTAGTTGGGATGTTTTTTTCTTAAAAAAATTTATTTGTGAAGCTTTTGTGTTTTATTTGATTTTTAAACATATTTGAATTTCAAAAGTTATATTTTTATGATAAAATAATTTTATTTAAAATTAATACTATAATGTGTTATGGCCAAGACGGGATGGGACGGGATAGTTGAGATCAGTATTGGAATCTCTTTGAGACTAGATGTCTCGGTAGGAGGGGATGGCTTCTATCCCACCAGACTTGACGGCTGTCGTTCCACCAAGACTTGAATCATTGCTTAATGTAATGTTTGGTAAAAAAGCAAATATATATTCCTGATGCAGCAGCAATATTTATGATTCAGTTACCACATTCAGTCTGAAAGGTGCACTTAGGTCCATGTCTTGGATGTTGATAGAATGTTGCACAAGAAGATAGATGATTATCATAAGTTTTTGTCATGCCTTTTGGGGCTTTATATTGTGTTAATTTGGACACTTTTGCTGTTGTTCATGCAAATCTGCCAATTATGAATTAATATATGTAGTGTGCTTTCATACATACTAAATCTGTTTTTTACTCTTTTTGTTTTTTTTGTTATTTTGTGGTTACAGGCTTTGGGTGCATTTTTCATGCTTGTGCTTTATATCATTTTATGTATTGTACTTGTTATACAAGGTGAGCTCTAATCAGTTTAATTAAACTGTAATAGTTACCTTCTTTAACTTCTAGAAGATTGTCAGTTATTTTGATATATTATGTTATTTCCTGTGATTCTTATGTTCATAAATATATCACTTCATGGTTCTCTTACGTCATGCAGATCTTAAACTGATAGAATTTTGAGTTTATTTGTGACACTTGTGGCTGTTATTGAATGCCTATCAATGTTGCATTTCTCCATGACTTTTTGTTGGAAATGAAGTTATTCATAATCACCATAACTATAACAAATTTCCATGCTCCATCATTTGGAGAATGATGCTGTGCATAGTATTTATTTATTAGAGGACAACCTAGCATATATAAATAGTATAAACAATTAGAGTGGTGTGTCTTCCATGATGATATGTAGCCCTTGATACAGTAGCTGCATACCAGGCTCGACTTACTTTGCAATACATTTATAAATCTATGACATAAACCTCTCAAGGTCAAATGGTTCAAACAAAGCATGCTGAAGGTGCCGAGTAGCTTGCAGATCCATGGAGTCAGAACATAGGAATAGTTAGAATGTGGAAATATCAAGAAAAGGAGCATTCCAGCAAGGCAATTTTGAGGAAGTAAAATACTTTTAGAATTCTTATATAGATAAAACTGAACTTGAAATTTCACAGCATGAGAAAGGTGGGTTTGCTAAGATTCTCATTTAATAATGAGGTGTTAAAGCTGCACAATGATGGAGCACAGTGGCAGGAGCCTCTTAAGGTTTTAATAGGCGTCCTAAGGCTAATTTTCATGCCCAAACACTAATTTGGTACTTAATTGATGATGAGAATTTTAATTGGGAGTTAGAATAGTTATCATCAATTGGTATTAAGTCATTATTTTATGATTATTTAAGGTAAAAGTTCTAGGTTAGTTTTATTTAAGTTTTCTTTAAAAAGGGGTATTTGGGTAATTTTAGATTTGGTGGAACTTAGTCGTTTAAGTTGTAGTCAAAGTCTTCGTATGTTATTTTTATTAAAGTATAGGGTTTATTAGTTTCTCAGTCAAAATTGTAGTCAAATCCTAGACAAATTAGTAGTTCGTACAGAAGTCCTATTTCTATTTGATTTAGAGTCCTATTTCTGTTTGGTTTAGGAATGTTTTCTTTATATATATGAATGTAAACTCTCTCCATAATGAATAACAACTTTTGAGAGAATTTTTTAGCAATTTTATTTTGAGATTGTGTGATGCAATCAACCCTTAGGGTGTGATGCTTAGAACCTTCTTTCTTCTTTTTCTTATTCAACTCAAGTTCTTAAAGTCTCAATTAGTCCCATACCATTATCCATTACGAAGCTTAGTTTTTCACATATTTTTTTCATCCTTTTGCTCCTTATTATTCCTAATATTTCAGCCTCCTAAAGTAAGTTTCCTTAGCTGTCCTACATCAGTTGGTATCAGAGCAAGCTTGGCATCATGACTACATGCTCCAAAAGGCCATTTATAGGAAGATTGATTGATGGTGAACGGGATGAGATGCTCTTTGGTATCATGGAGGAGATTCAAAGGCTTAATACTCATTTGATCACCATTGAAAGCCGAATTCTTCAACCTTAGGATGGTGGGGCAGCTGTAAAAAGGCCTAGTGATGCAATTCGTAGTTCAAAGGTAGGTTCTTTACAATCCTTCAATTGATCTAATGGGTCGAAGCTTTCTTCAAATATGTGTAACTATAAAGGTAAGGGAATCATGACTAACAATTTAGGAAGTAAGGACATTAAGAACAATACTTGTTTCAAGTGTAACGAGTCTGGTTATATGGCTTATCAATTCCCAAGAAAGAATAACTTACATGTTGGTGTGGAACAAGAAGATGACCGACACTAAGAAGATGGCACCGGAGAGGACACATTTGATTATGAGACTTTTGATAGAGGTGGTTTGGGAGATGATGATGAAGAGGGCACCCCTCTTGTCTCAATTGTGAGACGTATCCTAGTAGCCCGTAAAGTAGAGAAGGAAGATTGGCGACGCACGCCTATATTGCAAGCTTTGGTCCGTTGTGGTGATCAAGCTAAGAAGCTTATCATTGATGGAGGAAGTTGCAAGAATGTGGTGTCAGCATCCATGGTTGAACGCCTTCAACTTCCACCCAAACCATAGCCTTAACCTTACAACGTAGCTTGAATTGACAACACCTCCATTCTGGTAACTTAACGTTCTCTTGTTTCATTTGTCTATGGTGCTTATAGTGATTTTATCTTGTGTGATGTTATTCCTATGAAAGTCATATTCTTCTTGGTCGTCTTGGCTCTATGATCAAGATGTAAGACATAACGGGAGAGAAAACACTTATACCTTTTTGTTTGGCAAGAAAACAATTATCTTGAAGCCCAGGATAATAGAAAAGATGATGAAATATGAGCTAAAATCAAGAAATGAGGAAAAGATGCAAGCTGAAAACAACAAGGTGCCTACTGAAAACAAGGAGAAACAAGTTGAAAATAAGAAGATGCAAGCTGAGAATAAGACATGGCATCTACAAATTCTAATTAAGAAGTTTCAAGCAGAAAGCTGCAAATCTAAGGTGATATTTGTTTTTGCTGCATGAGAGGCACTGTCTGATTCAGCTTCTGATTTAGTTTTCTAGGTGCTACTGACAAAGTTGCCCGACTTTTTAGATGTAGCGCCCACTGAATTACCAAACGAGCTTCCTCCCATGTGTAGCATTCAACATGCAATTGATCTAATGCCGGGATCTCAATTACCAAATCTTTCAGCTTATTGTATGAATCCAAGTGAGCATGTGGAACTTAAAAGGCAAGTAGATGAACTGTTGACCAAAGGGTTTATTCGCGAAATCTTGAGCCCTTGTGTTGTCCTTACATTGCTTACTCCAAAGAAGGATGGTACTTGGTGCATGTGTGTTGATAGCCATGCCATTAACAAGATCACCACCAAGTACCGCTTCCCTATCCCTTGTCTTGATGATATGTTGGACATTTTGATTGGTTCTATCATGTTTTCAAAGATAGATTTGAAGAGTAGTTATCATCAAATATGCATAAGGCCTGGAGATTAATGGAAAATAGCTTTCAAGACTAAGGATGGCCTTTATGAGTGGTTATTCATGCTGTTTGGGCGTTCTGATGCGCTTTGCATCTTTATGTGATTTATGATGCAGGTATTCCAGTCCTTTATTAGTCACTTTCTTGTTGTTTATATTGATGATATATTGATATATAAAAAGAATAAGGAGGAGCACATCTTTCATTTACAACAAGTCTCGAGAGTTCTTTGTCAATAGAAACTCTACATCAACTTGAAGAAGTGTTCCTTCATGAGTCCAAGAGTTATTTTTTTGGGTTTTATTATTTCTTCTAAAGGTGTGGAAGTTGACTAGGAAAAAATGAAAGCTATTTGAGAATGGCCAACTCCAACTACTTTGCAACAAGTTTGTAGTTTTCATGGGCTGGCCACCTTTTATAGGTGCTTTATTAGAAATTTCAACACTATAATGGCTCTTATTACTAATTGCATAAAAAAGGTTAGTTTGTTTGGATTAAGGCAGCAGCTAAGTCACTCGAAGAGATCTAGAGAAGAATGACCAAGCACCTGTTTTGCACCTTCTAGACTTCTCGAAGGTATTTGAAGTAGCTTGTGATGTTTCACATGTTGGAATTGGTGTACCTAGTTAAGGTCACCCAATTGCTTATTTTAGTGAAAAACTAAATGAGGTAAAACAACGTACTCTACTTACGACAAAAAATTTTATGCTGTAGTTCAAGACCTTTGCTATTGGCATTACTATTTGATTCCTAAGGAGTTTATTTTGTATTTTGACCATAAGGCTCTCAAACATATTGACTCTTAAAAGAAGCTAAATTATCGACATGGAAAGTGGGTTTCTTTCTTACAAAAGTATTCTTTTGTTATCAAACATTGGGCTGGAGTGGAAAATACGGCGGTCGATGCCCTTAGTAGAGTGGTGCTTGTTCTTAATTTTATAGCTGTTCAAGTTGTGGGTTTTGAGTTGCGTAAGAAGACTACTCATCTTGCAAGGATTTTGGTGCGATATATGCCAATTTAATGGCTGGGCAGCACGCTAACTATTCAAATTTTATGCTACTAAATGGTTATCTCTTCAAGGGATCTCATCTTTGCTTGCCTAACACATCTCTACGTGAAGAAGTAGTCTGGAAATTACATTCCGGAGGAGTAGCAAGTCATTTTGGAAGAGACAAAACCATTGCAATGGTTAAGGATTGATTTTATTGGCCAAGTTTGAAGAGAGATATGCCTAAAATTGTTGCTAGATGTCAGACTTGTCAAATATCGAAAGAAAGGAAGAATAACACACGTTTATATATGCCACTACCTTTACCTCATGAACTATGGAAGGACTTAAGCATGGATTTCGTCCTATGATTGCTTAAAACTATTAGGGGTCATGATTCAATTTTTGTTGTGGTGGATCGCTATTCTAAAATGGCTCATTTTATTCTTTATTCGAAGACTTCTGATACTGTCCATATTGCTAAACTTTTCTTTAATGAAGTTGTTCGACCTTATGGGATGCCCGTGATTGTTGTTTTCGATCATGATGTGAAGTTTATGAGTTACTTTTGGCAGACTCTATGGAAGACACTCAACACAAAGCTAAAGTTTTCTTCATCTTTTCATCCACAAACTGATGGGCAAACCAAAGCTATTAATAGGAGTTTGGGTGATTTGCTTCATTGTTGTATTGGTGATCATATTGAAAATTAGGATAAAGTCCTTCCTAGGGCTAAATTTGCTTATATTAGCTCTATGAATAGGACAACTGGTCGTAGTCCTTTTGAAATTGTGACGGGTGTTCTTCCAAGAAAACCAATTGATTTGGTTCCTTTACCCATTGAAGCACGTCCTAATATTGAAGCGGATGAATTTGTGAAGCATATTTAAGGGGATACATGATGATGTTCTAAGGAAAATTGTAATCAGCAATGAAGGCTACAAAGCACATGTTGATTTGAGGTGAAAGCTTATAGAATTTCAAGGATATATGGTTATGGTGTGGACCAGGTCTGAAATGTATCCTAAGGGTGCATATAAAGACTTCATTCAAGGAGTGTTGGTCTATACAAAGTCCTCAAAAAAAAAAAAAAAAAAAAAAAAAAAAAAAAAAAAAAAAAAAAAAAAAAAAACTCTAATGCCTACATCCTTAACTTGCCCGATGACATGGACATAAGTAATGTCTTCAATACTAAAGATCTTGCTTTATATCATGGGCATGATGATGATGATGCATCCAATGAAACTATTGTTACCCATCTTCCAATGGCTCCGCATATGAAAGAAGAGATCAAAGATATTGTTTATTATCAAGTGATTTTTACTAGAGGTGGTTGTTACCAAAATGTTTCTTGTTAAATAGAAAGGGCATCTACTCTCCGATTGTATATGGATCACAGAGCAAGAGTTTTAAAAACTCGACCATGATCCATATGAGAGATTCCATGCATTTAACTCATTAGGATCGAGTTTTCTAAGACAGGGAGAGATGATGGAGCATAGTAGCAGTAGCCTTTAAGGTTTTTAAAAGGCATTGTAAGCCTAATTCTCATACTCAAGCACTAATTTGGCACTCAATCGGTGATGAGGATCCTAATTGAGAGCTAGAATAGTCATCATCAATTTTTATTGAGCCTTTATTTTATATTTATTTAAGTTAAAAGAGTTGGATTAGTTTTATTTAAGTTTTCTTTAAGAAGGGGTATTTTGGTAATTTTTTGATTTGCTAGAAATTTGCCATCCAAGTTGTAGTCAAAGTTTTTTTAAATTCTAGATTTATTGAAAATTAGCCATCTAAGTTGTAATCAAAGTCTTCTTATGTTATTTTTATTAAAGTGTAAAGTTTATTAGTTTCCTAGTCAAAGTTGTGAAATCGTAAACAAATTAGTAATTCCTTTAGGAGTTCTATTTTTATTTGGTTTAGGAATGTTTCCTCAATATATATAGATATAAACTTTCTTCATAATGAATAACAACTCCTGAGAGAAATTTTCAACAATTTAGCTTTGAGATTGGTGATACAATCAACCCTTAAGTGTGATGCCAAGGAACCCTAGGGATGCCTAGAACTCTTTTTCTTATTCAACTCAAGTTCTTAAAGTTTCAATTAGCCCTATACCATTATCCATTGCAAAGCTTAGTTTTTTACATACTTTTCCACTCTTTTACTCCTTATTAATCCTAATAATTCAGCCTCGTAAAGCAAGTTCCCTTAGCTGTGTTACATCACACAACCTTAAAACAATTGTTAGCCATGACAAGTAATGGACTTGCTGTGTAGGGCTGGAAGAACAACTGTTTACTCAAATGCTACCTTTGGTTGGGCAGAAACAAGGCTGGAATGCAATTGCGATTCTAGTCTTCATTCCTTTCCATTATTTGGTTACCTAAAATGAAATTGGAATTGCAATTCTCTTGGAATGAGATTTCCTGTAATTGGGGGAATGGACATTCTACCGCCCCACCCCCTGAATCATAATTCCATTCCTTAGTGTTTTTTCTTGAAGACCAAAAAGTCCCTATATTTTTATTTTATTACTCCAACTTTGCCCTCATTTAAAAGTCTTAATTCTAGGATTGAAACCTTTGCCTTCTCTCCGCCCTCTTCAATAGAAAAGATCGCTGACAGGCTTCAAGGCCACTACTCTTTGTCATTATTGGATTTTGACAATGAGAAATCAGATCCATCTATCTTATCCAAGATTAGTTTGGTGATTGTTTAGATGAGAATGCTAATTGCAAAGTCATATGCATGAGAATTAAATGAATAGCAGTGTGGGTTTGATGAGAGCATTGGGACTAAGAACTCAATAGAAGTACCATTAATCAATTTTCAAGTAATAAACTATTGACTCCTAAAACTTCCTCAATGCCTTGCTCCATCATTCATGAACATTTTAATCTCAGTTTTTCCTAGAAAGAAACCTTGAGGAGGGTGTCATCCATATAGAAAGGAATCATCTTCAGTTGCCATTGCCAAATGCTATGAAGAGAATTTGTGTTGCGTGAGGTGTTTTGCCAACCAGATTTAAAATGATGCTCCAAGAAGGAAAGGTAATGCTGTGCAGCCCAATCTTGGTACCAAAACAAAATGGCCAACATGGGGTGTCAGCAAGAGACCAGCGAGATCCCAGGAGGACTATGCGCTGCCACCACCTCAGCAAGAAAATTGTAAAAAAAAAAAAAGAATTATATGAAATGGGGGGGAAGAAACTAATATGTTTTTGAATGAAAGGAATTTTGTGAAAAGAAAATGATAATGGCATGCATTGCAACTCAACTATGAGGCATATTTGTTTCTTAGATACAACTTTTATTCCATAATCAAAATCCTAAAAATGCATTTTAATAACCCAATATATGTCCTGTGATAGGTTTTGTCTTTTTTATTTAGTATATATCTGAGGTTTCCTAATGCAATAGAATCATGACAATTATATTTGGAGTTTATATGAATTTGTCCTATTCACCAAAAATTTCATTATCGTGTGGTCAGGTTAACAATATTGTTAACTAATATATTAGATTAGCACCATATCAATTGGAACATTAAATGCAATAGATGATGAAACAATGTTTACATATGAATGCAGCTATGCTTACATATTGAACTGGAGACTTGAAGTTCTAAAAAGGATGTCTTTTATAGCTTGTGATTGATTAAGGCCCATTGTCCATGTACTGATAGTGCATGGATGAACTGTGATTTTAAACTCAGATATTTTCAGTTCAACCTTGAATTCAAGTGGACTATGGCTCAAGGTAGCTATATCATCATTATATGTAAGATTGTATCAATATTTTTAATTTAATTTAATATAATTTTTAAAAATATTTTGGCAGTGCTCTTTCTTTTAGAAAACACTGCATCTAATCTCAGTTTTATTATTTAAAGAGAATCCTACTTCTTGTATGTCCCACGACCAAGTATAAATAATTATTTTAATCAAGAAATAAGCAGTTTAAATTGAAAAATTTTCTTGTCAGAGATTGGACCTTGGTATTTTAATGGAACATAGTTTGAATAATAAGATATTGATTATTAATACCTCTTACTTTGTTCTTGAAAACAAATGTTGTTTATTTATTATCTTCTTGTATTAACTAATATATATTATAAGTAATGATTTTTATTATAACAATAACAACAATTAAACCTTAATTCCAAACTAGTTGGGGACTTATTTTTATTGTAGTATAAAATTATTTTCTACATGAGAATATTTTTGAATTATTATAATAGTGTAGAAAAAGTAGACATCTCAAAACATATATTTTGTTCTAGGAACACTAACTTGAGTAAAATAATGACCTGTCTTTATTGAGTGTCTATTATTTGGGCATTATGTTGTCTCATTATCTGTAAAGTTACACTGACAGTTTTTAAATTTAAATCTCAACAATTTGTTTAAAAATATATATTTTATATTTTATGTTTTATAATATCTTAGAATTATTTATTCATGAATAATTAGTTAACCAAATAACAGGAATTTTCCAATATTACACATTGTTTGCCATTATAATAACAAATAACAACTGTCTTTTGCCATTTAATGTTTAGAAATTAGCATAAAAATAGCTATTGTATTATTTAGATGCTACTTTACATATTAAAAATATTTTGAAAACTAAAAGAAATCATATTGTACAATATATATATATATCATGCTAGAGAAGAACTTAAAGTGTTTAGCTTGACCTGAAAGGGGGGCATGCACATGCAAAGCATGTGCCAGAAAATTAGTGTAACTATGACTCTTGCCACTTGGTTCTATTACTTTTTCCATTCATTCCATGGACGTTTAACATTCAGTTGTCACTAGTTTTTCGTCTCATATCTTGTGAGTTTGATGATTTAATGAGATTACTAGCAAGATATTTTTTTGGTATACTGGGCTCTTTTGCCAACTAATTCTTGATCTAGCATCTTGGATCACTGTGATGTCTCACATTTTGACTATGTGGATTAAGTACCACTTATTTGAGCTACCATTTTTTCAGAACAGTTTTGAAACTTGTCACGCCCTTTCCAAGTTTCAAAATGTTGAAAATGTGAGAAGAAATAGAGTTTTATTCAACTGTTGCTTGTGAGTCGAGCATTTGTTTAAAGTTTATTGTTTTCGTTTTTCTTTTTGTTCTGATATGTTGGTATTGGTGCCTAGGAATATAAAGGAATTCTAGATCGTAGGATTCAACATATAGGCAACCACAGGCATCGCTCTGACCAATTCACTGTACTGGTTCGAGGAATTCCTCTCTGTATAGAACACAAGGCTCGTGGATGCTGTGTCGATCACTTCTTCTCAAAGCACCATCCTTATACCTATCAAGCTTATCAAATATTGTATGATGGAAAAAATGTTGAAGAACTGCTGGTGAGTGTAAATAATTAATCACCATTACTAAGACTCAGCTACTTATGTTTAATATCGTAAGGCATATTTGTTTACTAACAAACAACTATCTTGTCTTTATGATGCAAGGTCTAATTTAGATGTGCTTGGATCAGCTATTCTATATCTTGCTAGAGTTTAACTTTCATTCTTTCTTGAGTCTAGAAGATCTTATAAGAAATGTCCAGTTTTATAAAGCATTTGGCCAGTTATTGTTGGTGTCGAAAAATACCTTGTTTCATACTATCTTTGCTTGCTACTGTTACTTTCTCACCAAATTTATTGGAGCCCTCTCTAAAAGCTTTAGTCTATGAAATACACCACATGACATCATACATTTCCTTGAATTGACAATTTATTGTTCCCAATTATTATTAAAATTAACTCACCTTCAGACATCTGGTAGCAATGACCATATTGGGCTCCATTCGTGTAGATGATATTAGGCAGGGTAGTCAATGGTTACTCATCTATATGTGTTACTAGGATACAATGTTGGAACTTTGGGTTCAGGTAGTAGGCTACTAAGGCATGAAACTGATTTAATTAGCAAACAAAGGATTGCACAATTACATTTTATAAGAATAAACTAGCATTGAGGATTACACTTAAATTACCTAGGAGATGCAACTCCTTTCCTATCTGGTTATCCCATGTCTCCTTGAAGATGTCAATATACTAGTTGGCATGCTTCAAGCTTGCCTACTTGTTCTTTACCTTGTCATTCATCGTCATATGATAAAAGAAGTCTACCTGTGAATAACTCTTGCTATCTGCAGCTTTGAGCACTTGATACAGGGGTGCAGTTACCTTAACTACTCTGTCAGCCTACTTCTAGAACTGATAGCTTGTCACTAACCCTTATACATGATTCCTTTGTGCCACTACAAGCATGTTTGTTCACCTGTCACTATACACATGAAAATCTAGTACAGGCTTGCCTTCCTCTCAATAAGATCATTGAGTGCAATGTAATGCATGGTGAAGCCAGTGACTGCTAGACTTATTGTGTTGCCTTGATATTCTTCCTCATGAAAGACAACCCCCATGTGTGGTTTTTATATATTTAGTGATGGTCCAAGCTGTCTCTTCACCTACTTCAGCCTGTGAATGCTGCAACTACCCATCAACATTAGGTTTATATAGTGGGCAACGTGTAGATTCTAGAAAATATGTGGCCTTTTGCTTATCAAAAATATCCTCAACAATTTTGTATTATGGTTCATTATCAGTAACGTGAATGATATGCTGCTCCCCTATCTAATGAATTACCTACTCCATCAAGCTCAATATGTACAGGGTGTCGTGCACCTTATTAGAAGCATCAAGTGACTTACAATAGAATGCCTTTTTATCAAAATATGTCTAAAAATTGATGATGCTTCACCTGTTAAGCCCCATCCAACTGTCACACATCAATGCCATACCATAAGTATCCCAGTTGCTTTGGTAGGAGGATTAACACCTGGCTAACTTTTTGGTTAGCGTTGATAGCAAAATAGTAGTAAATGTTGTCTATGACATTTATAGGGATGTGGGGATGTGGTTGTAGTAGAATCAAGAAGCAACAATTCTCCACGTCCTTATTGTGACAACTATAATAATGTCAATCCTTTATTGCTTCAAGTCTACTGGGGATAACATGTGGATCTAAGTTATGAATGGTGGCCATTACTCATGGTATATTTGTAGGCCTCATTCTCTTTTTGCTAGTGAAGTCCCTAAATAAAGATGTTATTCAACTGTCAGCTGTAC
Source organism: Metroxylon sagu (assembly GCA_017589505.3). NCBI lineage: Eukaryota > Viridiplantae > Streptophyta > Magnoliopsida > Arecales > Arecaceae > Metroxylon > Metroxylon sagu. The sequence continues at coordinate 234,584 of JACVBY030000435.1, read as the reverse complement.
CAACAACCCACCTCCCTAACTAGCTTGTCCTGTAGCCTAGATCTACCCTGGTAGATTTGGAATCAAAATCTCCTCACACTGTAAGGATCCAATTTGTGCCCTGTTTGTCGTAACCTCTTCCCTTTGCAATTGATTATTCAGATTGTCCCATATGATAGCCTAAATTTGAACCTCCTCTATGTCATTTGATTTTGATGCCTTATAGTCTTGTAGATCTTGGGAGTGATATCATGGTGGCTCAACTATCCAATGATCAATCTCTTCTTGCTTGCCCACGCTTTTTCTTTCCCTTCCTGAAGTCATGAAGGTGCTTCTTCATCATTGTTGAACTTCTCATAGACATTTCTTGCATGCAGTAGCATTAGGATAATCACTAGCCATATATTATTTCAAACTCGTCACCCGACTCCATTCCACTCTGCATTTGCACTACTTGCCCTTTCAATAGTGTTGGTCTAAAATCATTACACCTTGTTCTTAACCCATGTTAACATCCTTATCCTTCTTCCTCCTTAAATCCATTTCTATAGGTTTGATGAACATGTGTCATAAACCATCACATTCATTACCATAGATTACATGCAATGGATCTGCACTTTTTAAAAACAAACAAAATTTTACATAATTTTAGACAAGTGATATTTATAATTGAGTTTGACTTAGGAGTGGCCATTTGCACTCACCTATTGGGTACCCAATCCGATCCGATCCCAACGGGATGGATTTTACCTAACTCATTTGAAATTAAGGGCATAAATAGATATTAAGGATTTAACTCAAAGTGGGTTCAGGTTGGATGCAGGTGATGACATGTTTGCCCCAAACCCGACCCAATATATTTATTAAAAGTCTAAAATATTCTTGGTATATAAGTCTAAAGTCCTCACCATCTTCTCTTTTTCGAAACCCAAACTACCTCATCCTAACCCCTTCTCCTCTACATTGTCATCTACATTCTCTCCATCATTTGCAATAGCGGCTTCTCCTTGCTCTATTGCTTTCCTTCATTCTAAGAGCTCCTCTCCTTTATTTCTTTGTTTAATATTATGTGAGATATTGAGACTTAATATCGTAATTTTTTTGTTAGTTTGATTTGTTTGTTGAGAGAAAGAGATAGGTGTGGGGATTTAAGTATACTTGTGGGGCGAATTCGAGGCACCCCCACCCACTTTGAGGAGGGTGTGGATTGGGGTGGCATACAGGGTTCCCATTGTTGGGTGGATAAGGGTAATAGCATTCACGTTCCATTGCCATCTTTAAGTTTACTTAATACATAGATAGTTTATAAAATTATTGTAGAAAATATGTCTGTTGTCATTAGAAAATGTCCCCCAAAATGGCTTAATTACTCTAGAAGATACTTCATATTTTTTATATTTTGAAATATTTTTAGTTAAATTTTTGTTCAATTACTATTTAATTTGAAAATATCTAAAAAATAATTTTATTTTAGATTAATATAGAACCCTGTCAAGGGTTACTACATGTGCACTTCATCTTGAAATTTATTTGAATTTGGGTGTATGTTCGGGTAGTAATAACAGTGTCCAATTTTTTTTAAAAAAAAATGCTATCAAAATAAGATAGTAGCATACATACCCTTGAACATGCAATCTTTTTTCAAATTTTTGAACATTATTAACTATTTTATACCAAAAATATAATTATTAATCTAAGAATTCTATGATCAAAGAAAATCATGAATTTTGTTTGAATATTTAGATCACCCTTACATTTATATATATCATGCAATCGTGCCAAAATACATAATTTTGGAATGTTTTTCCTTGATTTTTCCAATTTTTGATACATTTTAGGCACAAAAATGAGAAAAATGACAAGAATGAAGAGGAGAGAGGGGATTATACTTGATTTGGCTTCGATTTGAACTCAAAAGCTGACAAAACTCTCCTCTCTTAATTCTCTCGTAAAATATATCCTTCCCTTCATGATTTTTCAAGAAAGAGAGTGGAATGACATCTCATGGCCTTCTCTCTTCTTGGTCATGGGATGCCTTGGACTAACTTGAATCGAGTCATACTGAGTGGAACCAATTAGTTCCACTCAGCGCAGAGCAATTCAGAACAATTCGCATGGAGTGCCAAACTAACCAGATTCCATACCAATTTGGTTTGGTACGCCCCAAACTAAGCGGTTCAGGTCAATTTGGTAGACCTTGGCATTTAGTGCAACCATTTAGTATCAAAATGTAACATTGTGTGATCTATCAAAAACTATGACTCCAAATACATTTAGTACTTGTATGAGCTTAAATGTAAGTTTGACTTATCTATTCCTTTGAAACCTAACATGATTACTCTGTGAACTTATGGACAGATCATTTAGTACTTGTATAAGCTTATATATAAGTTTGGAATAACTATTCCTTTGAAATGCCATTAGTTAACATGACCAAGATTTTAAATCTCATGGAACAGATATGTCCTAATTTTTTCATAGAACGAGATGCTCAGCATCCTGTCCCATCCTAATCTTTGACCTAGTCAGGCATCCCATACTTGCTTGGGATGCTTTTTCCTTAAAAAAGAAATTATTTGTGAAGTTAGTGTTTTATTCTTTTTAAAATTGACACTATAATTAACACTATAATGTATTATGGCTGAAACAAAAGAAGATAGGATGGCCGAGATCGGTTCTAGAATCTCTTTGGGATAATACAGTCATCTTGGCCCCTATCCCGTCGAAACTTGAATCACTGGACATGATTACTCTTTGAGCACACAGACAAATATAAAACAACTATTTCCTGGTGGATTAGATGAGGAAAACTTATTTTTTAGTTTCTATTTAGAAAGGGGGTAAAATGCAGATGCTTTGAATTCACTACTGCAAGTAATATGGAAATTTTCTTATAATTACTGGAGATAGTTGAAAGTTAGAAGAAAGCTAGAATCTCCTATACTTCATTTCATATCATGATGATTGCATGAAACATTTTTTTTTGCATCAAATCTTATCATTATTAATATCATGCTCCTGGAAATTACTTTGCAGCGGTTGGCAGCTTCCATTGAAAGAAAGATTAAAATATTGCAACAAAGGGCACTAAAAAATCAAAATTCGGGCTTTGTACTTTTTAATATATTTCGATTAAATGTTGAAGAGTTGGAGATGCATGAGGAAAGGCTCCAGGAGGTATGCCAACAGATACGCCTCCTGCAATATGACAATATACTTAAGCAAAAGGTACTATAGGATAGTCCCTTTAATTATCCAAAGGTGTTACAATATTATCTTATAAAAGTTATTGGAAATACTGATCCGTATTGTTGTTTCTTTGTTTTTTAATCACTGATTAAATTATGCTTTCCTGTTAAGCTTCATGTTGTTTATTTAAGGCTTCCTTGCATTGTATTAGTTATGAAAAAATGTAGGAAGATGCTCTTGCTATAAGAAATAATGTTGACTCTGACTTATATATAGAATCTTGTTTAATGTAAAAGTTGCTTGTTGAAGTTATATTTTTTTCAATCATTTCTTGTATCTGATTATTTCTGTAGTACTTTTATGTTTCATTAATGTCTGCTACAGAGTGAGTGATATTAAGACCCTAACTGTTGGGTGATTCTTGTACCCATTTTACATGTGCAATATTCTAAAGTGGCTGGCCAGCTGACAGGAGAATTTCGTCCTTAAATATCCCACTGATTAAGTGATGAATGGGCTAGTTTGGATGTTCTATCAGAACTCCTTATTTTCTCTCTTTTCTTCCAGTTAATGTAATCTATATCTTATTCTTATCTTTTTGCCTCATTAATTTTTAGGTGTGATGTTCCTTGATGATAGTCAAACAAAATACACCATTAACTTGTAGGCTCGATTTCCCTTATATATTATGCCACAAAAACAATTCTGAAACCAACTAGAATACTTATGAAATGCTTCCCAGCCTGAACTGTGCCATTAAGGACTCCTGATACTATCTCAACCAACTAAAACTTTTCCAAACATGGCTCAAACATATCCTGATCCTAACTGAAATTTAGGGCCATCATGTCAACAAACTAACATGGAGATAACTCTTGAGACTATAGATTTTTGTCTGCCACATAATTTGTCTTGTATAAATGATATTTCTGATATTACTTGGTACTAAATATCTTCTTTTGAAGCCATTTGGGTCTAAATTCTATGTACTGTTCTTTGTCAGCATGTTGAGATTTGTTTCATGTTCTTTCTTTGGTTTGTATATTACATTTATTTATGGTTAGTTAGTTAGTTACTAAATTACTTGGCTATCAGATCGTGTGCATCTTGCTAGAGTCATATGTTTGTTTAGGCCATTGTGTGGAAGAATTTGGCCTCTAATTCACAATTCATTTTCCAGGAGTTATCTGTTGCATTTGTATCATTTAAATCTCGACTGGGTGCTGCTCTAGCTGCTCAAACTCAACAGCATGTGCATCCACTTCTATGGATAACAGAGTTTGCCCCAGAGCCAAGAGATGTACTATGGAATAATTTGTCAATCCCTTACCGTCATCTGGCATTTTACAAAATTGTGGTTTACATTGCAGCATTTCTTCTCACAGTTTTCTTTATTTTCCCTGTTACGGCTGTTCAAGGAATTGTACAATTTGAAAAAATAAAGAAGTGGTTCCCCCCAGCAAGAGCCGTTCAATTGATGTAAGCTATCATGTCCAGCTTTTTCTCTTGTCAATTTGTTCAAAAATTTTTGGGGTGCATTGTATTCTATAGGTAGAAAATTCAATTTGTATTTCTTAATGATACTTATGCTTAACTTTGTAGTTTTAAAAGTATTCATATGTTAACATACCATACAGACAGTTTCTTCTTCAGTGCTTTCTCTTACAAAAAGAGCCTGGGTGACAAAGTAAATAGAAAGATGGTCATACACTTTCAAATCTGTCACTGTATCTCCTTTACACTTTGATTATGAAAATCATGAAGATGGCTTTGATGATATCTTGAATAAAGATCTAAGTTTGTATGTCAAGAGTGCTGAGCAATACATGCTGGTATTGTGTCATCTAAAATCCTTGGTGCCTTCTGTTTCAACTTTAAATTAAACATTTAATCCTTTGTCATTGATGAACCAGTAAAATCAATGCACAGTTGAAAAATGAAAAAAATCTTCTAAATGGTAAGGTAGCAACATATTGTGCACAGAATTCCTTGTGATAGAAATGATGAATTGATGTCAGGTTGGTAGGTGATCATCTTCTTGGTGGACCATCTTTTGATATTTGATCCTTAAACCAATACACATAGACAAGATAAAGTTTGCTGGTTAAGGTATGTTTCAGAAATCAGAACAATGTTGAAAAGGCAATTGAGTTTATAGAGTATTAATTTTTCTACCATCTACCCCCCAAGCCCATAAGCTTATGATGGATGTGCATGCGTGCTTGAGGGCATGCGCTATGTGCATGTGTTTGTGTAATGAGGCCATGTATGGACATTGAGATTTTGCATTTTATTATAAGCACTACTGAGGATAAGAGCAGAGCTAGCAAAAAAAAAGTATGTTATTATTTTGTTTCTTTTTACATGACAGATAATGTTTGTAGAAGCCTTGGAGTAGAAATGGGGGTCACCAACCTGGTAAGATTGCCATAGACTCTTCTAACATGCTTGCTTAAGGATATTAATGCCATTTAACATTGTTAGTTAAGGATAGGGGAATTTATGCACAAAAAAATAAGCACATTTGAAAGGGTATCAATGCCAGCTAGTAAAAATGGTAAAGTCATAGGGGGTTGGTACCAATGACCTGTGTTACAGTCCCACCCCCAGCTATCATCAAATTGGTTTCTCATGCGCTACTTCTTAAAAAAAAAAAAAAAATGGTATTCATGCACATTGCAAATTGATTGGGGCGTAGATGCAACATTGAAAATCTTTTGAGAGGCATGTGTGCAAAAAGAAAATTCCATTGTGTTTTCTTCTTATCTAGAGTAACCTTGCTATCAATTCCCTCCTATTTTTCCCCCTTCCCAGAAGAGAAAACAATCTTTTCCTCACCTAGCATCAGCAGTTTACATGCAGAGATCTAAATATAAGTGGATACAACCACTGAGGAAAGGTCCGATAAGAGTTGCTGATGTTATGATTGTCAGAAGAAATTTACAATTAAAATGAAAGGCTTTAAGAGTAAATACACTTGGTATGGAGTGAGGATGATGGCAGTGAGATCCTCATGAATTGTAAAACATTAGATAAACTAAGAGAGGCAGCATAAAGTGTAGCATGAATAATCATTGATAAACCTAATATTAATAACTACTTGGAGTTGAAATGGATCCCCACACCAAATTTTAGAACAAAGCAACAATGAAGCCAAGAACGGTCTCATTGGAAGAGAGAAGTGGTTATGTGCTTACTTGCAATCTGTACACTCATGATGTAGTTCAGATATGAATATTTGAACTAGATTTAGATTTCTTTTTTCAGCTCATTTACCTTCTTATTGAGTCATAGGGGTGTTATATTCAAGTACTTTTGGGATATGTTTAGGATTTTCTATTTTCCAAGGATCTAGGACTCATCTTTGTAGTGTGTTTTTTGAGTCCTATTTTAAGTAGGAATGTCATCTAAAGGTCCTATTATGAATCCAGCTTGGATTGGGAAAATTTTGAACTCAATAGAATTGTGTAAAAAGCAAAAAGAGACTGTGCAAAAGTAAGTTCTGGTGATGAATATTGAATAGATTGAGCTTTCTTTTTTCTCTATTGATTATCTATCTTTATTTCTCTTTAACCTCTCTTCTTCTTCTTCTCTCTCTCTCTCTCTCTCTCTCACACACACACACACATGTGCGCGCGCACATGCACACCCATGCATGCGTGTGGCCACACACATGCACATATTTTATTCTCTGCTTTTCACCTAGTTACTCTATTTTTGCCATTTTGATATCTTAAAAGAGTAAAAAGCAGATTAGTTTGGATATGGAGATTATTTCACTTATGTTATTAATTTTCGCAATTTGTTTTTACAATGAGATGCATAATCATATGAAGGAAAAAAGGATTCATGCAAAAATATATTCCCCAATAAAACCTCACTTCTAGAACTGGAAATTTGCCCTAGCCTACATTGCACCAAACCAAAGCAACACAACATGCTACATGTAAGATAACATTTCAAAAGTAGGAGACAGGTGAAATTGAGGTTGATCTAACTGATACAAACTGTAGACTGTTATACAGTTGGTTCGAAAACATCCAGTTAATGCAAGGAATATCCTGCATAATAAGAAGTAAAGGTAACAATAATAGTGAAAGTTGTTTTTCTACTGAAGCAATAAAATTTTGTTGGATGGGAAGAACTTATTTAAATGCATTAGAAATATGGTTCAAGTTATATGCATTAAAGATAATGACCAAAAGATTTTGTTTGAGGAGGAAGGGATCAAAAAAAGATAGAAAAATTATTTTAATAAATTATTAAATAAAATTTATGTAAATAATTTAGGATGCCTTATTAGCTCCATTGAGGATAGAGTTATGGTGTATACTCATAGAATTTAGACATTTGAAGCAAAAGAGGCTATGAAAGAGATGAAAGTAGAAAGAGTTGTGGGACCTAATATGTTTCTTACAGAAGTTTGAAAATGTTTAAGTGATGATAGAGTAAGTTGAGTAACAAATTTATTTAATAAGATTTTAGAAACTACAAAAATGCCTAATGAATGGAAAAAGAGCACTGTAGTATCAATTTATAAGAATAAAGGAGATATTAAAAATTGTTTTAACTATTGCGGTATCAAGTTTATGAGTCATACTATGGGGAGAGTAATTGAACATAGGTTGAGATATACTATAAAAATATCAGAGAATCAATTTGGTTTTATGCCAGAAAGGTTGACTATAGAAGCTATTTTCCTCCTTACAAGGTTAATGGATAAGTATAGAGAAAAGAGACAAGATCTCCATATGACTTTTATTGATTTAGAGAAACCATATAATAAAATCCTTAGAAAAATATTATCGTGGGTGTTAGAAAAGAAAGGAATACCCATTAGAGATATTAACATAATAAAAAATATGTATGATAGGGTAGTTACTAGTGTAAGAACTACTGATGGTAATACTAATAAATTCTCTATTGTAGAAGCTTTACATTAGGGATCTATTCTTACTCCTTATCTCTTTATTTTAGTTATAAATGAACTTACTAGATATATATAGGATAATATTTGATGGTGCATGTTATTTGCAAATGATATAGTACTAGTGGATGAAATTAAGCTGGGATTAGTTGTAAATTAGAATTATGGAGAAATATATTAAATCTAAAGGTTTTAAGTCAAGTAGGATAAAAATAAAATAGATAGAATATAATTTTAGTATAATTAGAAATGAAGATAAATGTAGAGTAAAATTGAGGATCATGAAATTCCTAAAAATGATCATTTATGATATTTAGAATTGATTATTTATAAAGAATGAGAGATTGAGGATGATGTTGTCTATAGGATTAAAGCAGATTAGATGAAATGATAAAATACAACCGGAATATTATGTGATCGTAGAGTACGTATTAAGTTGAAGAAAAAGTTTTATAAGACAGTCATAAGACCACCTATATACTTTATGGTATACAATATTGGGCAGTTAGAAAAATACACGTACATAAGATGAGTGTGATAGAAATGAGAATGTTGAGATAGATATATAGTAATACGAGAAAGGATAGAATAAGAAATGAAAATATTTGTAAAAAGGTAAAGGTAGCTCTAATCGAGAACAAATTAAGAGAAAGGCAACGTAGACCTATAAGTGCACCTATGTGAAAGAGTGACTTGATATGTGTATAAGGAAAAAGAGATATACATAGACTAAAAATTACACGGAAGGAAGTGATAAAGAAAGACTTAAAATCTTTACATCTTATAAAAAAGAATGACTCAAAACTAAGCTGAATGGAGAAAAAGAATACATATAGCTAGCTGCAACTAGTTTGGAATTAAGGCCTTGTTATTGTTGTTGCTGTTATTGTTGAATGGGAAGAACTTATAAAACATCTACTAGCTAATCATGATTACTGATTGTGGGGTGTGTGCAATGTTACTGGATGGCATGAATAAAAACTCATCTGTTGTTTGAAATTGAGAGTTGGTTGAAAGATGTCAGTTGGAAAGAATGAAGTTTTTGACAATATGAAGTGTTGTTATCTAAGATCCCAATAATCAAAATGAGGCATTAAACATAACCAATGAAGTGTTATTAGGATTGTTTGAGAATCTTCTGTATTCATGGAAGTACCCCAATTAGCTTAGAAAAATGGTAAGAGTGAGTAATTTCAGTTCTGCAGCTTGGTCCTGAATTGGCTTCGTCCAGGTGCCATGTATTAAAATGTTTATCTCAGTTCCGAACATCTCGGGATGAGTCTTTTGGAATTTAATCATGCTTCCTATGCGGTGGTTGGCCCATAAGAGTCTTATCTTGATTTTTGCTTGCATTTTTAGGTTTCTGACCTGGATGAAACTTCAGCTAATTCATCTTATCATATCTCATCCTGCATCCATCTTGACACAATTTTTCCTTTGATATTCTCCTTTGACAAATTCTGTTACTTATGGTTCATTCATCCCCTTATATTTATTGTTAATTGTTCCTTTCCTGCCCTGCACGTTATTCATGTCCCTGAACAGTCAATTCACTTATCACTGTTCCTATATCTTATTTAATCCTACTTGCTTGGTGCAGAAGAATTATTCTGGAGTCCATTGGCTCTTCCCATTCTCTCTCTCTCTCTCTCTCTCTCTCTCTCTCTCTCTGTCTCAGTCACACACCTGTTTCACTGTGGCCATTGGGTGGCAGTGGGAAATATACTACACAAACAGTCTGCATTTCTGTTTTGGTCTCATTGCATTTATGTTTTACGGTCATTCTCTCTTAATTCTGTTTCTTGCTTTGCCTTGGTCATGGATGTTGACTATTAGGCTATCTTGTCACTTGCTGCATGTTAGTAAATTTGGTCATGAAAATTATGAAGAAAGACATGACCGGAACATTTAGGCTTATACAAATAGAATATAAATTTTTAACATGCACAAAAGTATTGAAATGTATTTCCACTGAGAATAGACTAGGTAACTGTGGGGAATGACTATTTTTGAAAACCAAGAATTTATTGCCATAATTATTTGTTAGAAGCATTCACATTGTATATATACTGACTTGGAAAAATATAGATAGATGCACACATAGATAGGTACATATGTGCTAAACTAAGGTTCATATTTACTGTTCTGAGGGCTGAGAATTATCCTTGACTGAGCACATCTAGAAAATCAGATTGATGTACTCAACATCTAAAATGAGCTGTTTAGACTTGATGCTAAAGCTACTCTCAGATAAGACCATGCAGTATTTGTCACTGTTGATTTTATTTTTTCTTTCTGTTTTATACTGTCTTCATCCAATTTGATTTTTTCTCCCCATGTCCCTGCTCACCCACTTCCCTTACAATACAGTACATGATTCATTGAAAAAAACAAAAATAATATGCAGGCAATGGTTTCATATGGAATATTCCTGTTTTATTAATCACAAGGACTTCAAGCATTCATCATGCATTGTGATTTGGGGTGAGCTTCTTACATGTTAGCGGAAGCTTCGCCATTTCTATTAATTTTCAATTTTTGAACATTTTCCTACTTCATATTCATTTCTTTATTTAAAACTGAACTGAAATAGTAAAATTCTGCCAGTCTATTTTTATCTTATTACAATGAGACTATTCTTACCTGCTTCACAATTTATCCGAAAGTGATGATTCATTGTCCAAAATTTTGGAAAGTTAAATTTCATCTTTTGTACGTCTAGTAGTCATCCCCAAAATACACTGATGGTTATGCTTCCACTATTCTATTAATATTGTTTACTTTGTTTTTTTCTGTTGATGGGTATTGAAGAAAAATTGATTGTTTACTCTCTTATATTTAATACGTTATTCTTTTCAATCCATCTTGATAATCCTGCAGACCTGGGATGAGCTCTATATTGACTGGATACCTTCCAAGCGTAATTCTCAATGGCTTTATATATATCATTCCTTATGCAATGCTGTCAATTGCCTCGCTGGAAGGCTGCGTGTCCAAGAGCAAAAAGGAGATAAAAGCTTGTAGCATGGTATTCTATTTCTTGGTGGGAAATGTATTCTTTTTGAGCTTGTTATCAGGGTCTTTACTGGAACAAATTGGAGAGTCATTCACTCATCCGAAGGATTTTCCTAGTCATCTTGCAAGTGCAGTTTCAGCTCAAGTAAGATATACAAATACTCAGCTTTGTGATTGATAAGTATTATAATAATTTTCACAATAGTGTGCTTTATAAGGCACGTTACATGGTCATGATCCATGAGCTGTTGCTTGACTAAAGTAATGAAAACAGTATGCATGAAAAGTAGGGAAGGTACTTCTATCTAGCTAGTATGTGAGCAAGTAGTAGGAGCAAAATCCTTTATTTGTATTTTATATTATTTTTCAACTCAAGTGTTTTTACTACAGCTCTCTGCAATCTAGATTCATGATGCTTATGTAAGCATGTAATTGATTAAGTTATGGATATTATCAAATTTATCCTGTGCTAAAATGTTATATGATGCTACATGATAACCATCTTCATGCAGTGGTAATAGACTTCTATTGAGAGTTCATTCTGGATAGTGTGAAAAGAAGATTGGGATGGGAGTTGTAATGGCTGAACTAGATTTGTTTGATGGCGTGCTGATTAGACTCAAGGTCAATATCATGGAGTCTCTGTTCAATATCATGGAGGTCTGTTTTGGAGTGGGGGTGAGTGTAATGGAGATACTTTGTTGATGGTTCATATTTTTCAGATAAGCCATTAGTATATAGAGTCAACATTTGGAGAAATTTAAATGGATATATGTTATTATATAAATGTGAAGGCCCAGCGATCAAACAGAAAGACCTGCCAAGCCTTGTCCCAACTACCCTAGTCAGATTTTTTTTCTTATTGCATGATCATAATGTTCTGTTATTTTAAGCTTTTCTAAATCCTTTACAACATTTCCATCTTTGGTAGTTCTTATTGGGTTGTATCATTCTCATTCTGGACATACTAGAGCTATCCTATTTGTTTTGAACATATTTAGGGAGAAGTTATGCCCCCAGATTCATAAATTCTTCATCTCACATGATGCATTATTAATTGGAGTAAAAGGAGGTATTCTTTTCCCTTTCCAAAAGTTTGGGCCACAAGTAAATAACTGGGTAATGAAATTCTATGTTCTATATGGAGGCTAACGTGTAGTTTGTTTTGCTACTAAATTTATCAAAGTCTTAGAACATTCCATATTGTGGTTGGGGGTGAGGTGAGGCAGGGAATATGGGTAATATGAATAAGATTTGGATACCAGTTTCTTTTATCTTATTGTCTTGTACAGTTCAAATGAATAATTGTAGATCAACATAGTTTAGTGGCTGGAGGGTTAGTGTGTTCACTCCATAAACCACATAATACTGGTGCAACTGACACCTAAATGCAACATTGAAAAAATTCCCTAGAAGTTTCTATAATGATGAGTCCTATAAAAGGAAAACTCAAACTACAGGAGTGCAAACAAAAAACATGAAATCGTAGATTGAATAGAGAGAGGCTTCTGGTACAATGATCCTGAAGGCACCAGCCTCAATTATGAAGACCGCATGAAGGAGTAATATTCTAAAACCAGATTCATGTTTTTCAAACCAGTTCTTAAGGTAAGCAGACACCTCAAATTTTAGATGATCCTTCAATAAGACATGACATTTGATCTTTCTATGACAATTCCAATCTAAAACACTATTTTTTTTTCCTGTAAAGAGATATGATTATTGTACTGGCTTCCAGCTAAACAGTAATTTGGTGATCGGCTTTCCATCTGAAGGAGAGACTTGTTGTAAATTTATAATCACACCCCATGTTTCTTGAACAATGTTGAGAGGGTATAGTGATCTGATGCTTTTGAACAATGCAACTTGAGTAAGCAGCTGAGATGATGGACAATGCAGTGCTCCATGTAAAACTGTAAGAGCCTGTGTTGGAGTGTGTTTAGCCCTACATTGGATATGCATGCTACCTTCTGTTTAGTCCCATACTAGATATGCATTGGGGATATTGGCCACTTATACGAGGCCAAGGAACTTAAATGATACCTTTTATCTAGACTTTTTGGATAAATTCTGGATCATTACAAAAGGTATCAAAGTGGATCTGATCCATGGCCTATGTGAACTTGGGGACACTGGGAACACAGGTGTTTTTGGGGCTGAGCATAGGTTGATTGCGAGGTTTATGATGTTTGTGATTGGATTTGGATCCTTAGCTTGGTGAGATGCTCACACTTTAATAGGAGTATGTGAGAGCTCGTGCTGGCTTGTGTTTGGTCCACCTCGGATACACTCTGGGGTGATCTTGGTTACTTAAAGAGGGCTAAGGATTCTAAATAATACCTTCTAGCCTTTTTCAATAAGGTTCATGTTCATTGCAGAAACACATGTAGGATGATACAACCTCTGAAGCGCATATACGCATATTCATGTACCTGTTATAACTTATAAGCATGTGCAATTGGCTAGTAGATATGACTGATCTGTTTTCAATCTGGAGTCGGTCCAAAATCTTTTGGATCTGGCTTGCCTGAAAAATGTCCTTTCAGAAATATGAATTGGATATGGACCATTATGAGACTATACTAATACAGTATATTTTCTACAACCCTTCCAAATTCTCCTTGAATTTAAGAAACTAATATGCTTTTAGTAATAACCATTATATATTTGTGTCCTTGAAGATTATTTGTATGTTGTTGATTGATGATTATTTGTATGTTGTTGATTGATTCTATGTAGTGCCTTGTTAATGAAGGCTGCATGTTTTCATAATTGTTGTTTTCTTTCACTATACATGTAGGATACAATTAAGGAGCCTAATTGGCTGATGATTTAGCTTATCCCAACCTGGACTTCTGAAAATATCAATAGAATCAATCCTACAGTTGATTAGGCCTAAATGGAGGTGGACCAGCCTTGGGATTCAAATTGTTGACCTGATTGAAATATGGATCAACCTTGCTTTGTGCTCAAGCCTAATTCAACCTGACCTAGTTGCTGCCCTTCAATGAAATCAATAAATATTAGAATGATGATAGCTATGGTTATTGTGTTGTTCTAATTGAAATCATTTGATTTCATTTTTTTCCCTTACTTGACCATAGTTTTTTTTGACTTGGGGATCTTATTGTTACCATGTTTACCTTGCAGTCAGATTTCTTCATGACATACATTTTGACAGATGGATTGTCAGGATTCTCATTGGAGATTCTGCAGCTTGGGTTACTTATTTGGCATTTAATAAGGACTCGTACATTCAGCCGAGGCTCAAAGAATGATCCTTGTCTTTATGGCTTCCCATATTATAGGGTCATTCCAATAGTTTCACTTGCAATATTGATTGGAATGGTTTATGCGGTCATTGCTCCGTTGTTGCTTCCATTTCTTATTCTGTACTTCTTACTTGGTTATGCGGTGTATGTCAATCAGGTTAGTTCTTTCTTATAGTTAATGTGTCTTTTAATCAGTCTAATAATTTTTTATTGCATGACTTACTTTTCTTTTGCATGTGTACCTGGTTTTAATAGTCTTTTTTCCTTACTAATTAGATTCATACCAATTGCTTGTTATTAGTTTATTAAAAAGTATTAAAATAGCTTGTTATCTTGTTATTCTTGTACATAATTATCTTGTTTACTTAGCAATAGTCGGCATTGGAGGATGGGGAAAGTAGATTAGACTTAGTTTACTTATTGTCGGTGGATTCTAGAGATCGCACTATTAACTAAACAGGCATACATGGAAAAGAGCAGTAGTTGATGGTTTCTTAAATGTTCCTCTTCTAGATGGAAAGACAATGTCAGTCAAGTTTGATCAGATGGCACCAAATACAGAAGGAGATCTTTTATTTAGGCAAGCACTAATGGTCAACAAGTCTTTTACCATTGCCCAAAAGAGACAAGGTGAAAAAGATCAAGAATAAGTGGCTCAAGTTGAATTCGCAAGAAGATTTCAAAGCAATTAGTTAGTTCTCATGGTCAAAATCATTGTGCACTTTGCTTTCAAAAATTTTTTAGTACCCGGCATCTGCTTTTTTGCAAGGAGCGAAGGTGGCCGGACATCAAAGGGTGGAATGAGGATTGATTGCAATGCAGGCACAAACTCCATTTTGGAAAGGGTGCACCGCTCCAGCCTTATCCATCCAAATATGGAATTGGAGTCAGGAGAGCATTGGTTCAAAGGTGTTTCTTATGGGAAGGATTTCTTGGCCCTTCCATAGGTTGGCCAACTGGTTGTGTGTAGGTTCATTGCTCACCCATTTCCTCTTGCTCTACCAATCGAGGCTACACAGATGACCATTCAAGGGCCAAGAACCCCTGGGGGCAAGAAGCATCTTTAAAGTAGCACTCCTCCCAATTCACACAATCAGTTCTCATTCCTATAAGGCTAGGGTCGCGTGCCCTCTCTGAAATGGAGTTCACTCTCACGCTACAATCAGTTCTCATTCCGTCCTTCAACGTTCCTCCACCTTCATTCCTTGTGAAGAAGCAAATGTCAGGTACTGAAAGATCATGGAAAGGAAAGTGCACAATGATTTTGTCTATAAGAACTAACCAATTGCTTTGAAATCTTCTTGTGAATTCATCAACCTGAGCAATATATATATTCTTGATCTTCTCTGCCACATCTCTTTTGAGCAATGGCAATAGACTACTCAACCATCCATGCTTGCCTAACTAAAAGATCCCCTTCTCTATTTGGTGCCATCTCGTCACTTGGGTGAAACCTAACTGACTAAACTTCCATTGAGGAGGATGATTCCTCCTTGCTCATGACTCATGATGTTTGTCTGCCTAGAAGTGGAGCATTTAAGAAACCATCCGTCAACTACTACTCTTTTCTGTGCATGCCTGTCTAGTTGATAATGTGATTTCTGGAATTCACTGGAAGTGAACGAGTAAACTGAGTCTGATCTAGGAGTTTCTATCCTTTCTGGAAGCAAAGGGTTGCATACTATGACAGTCAGCATTGAGATAACATGGCATGGTCTAATACTTTTGGTTAGTTTCATAGGGGAAAATTATCATGCTGCAAAAGCTAGACATCAAGCATAATTAGTTAGCCTGAAGGATAAAAGGATCCAAGCATATTCAAGGATGTTGAAGAGTCATCATATGAAAGTATGCATTTTACTGAAGGTGATCATCTCAGATGTTTTTCTTCTTCCAGCCTTTTTATGGTACAGTAATAAGGAAGAACTTGCACCAGCCTGTGTGTACCTTGTAATTGTGCCTAGTTTTCATAAAGATTTGTTGTGCATGATAATATTTGAGAAAACATTTTGTATTTTTTTCTGCTACATTCCAGTAAATGGAGAAAGAGATCAAATAATAATTATTATCCTTATGTAACAAAGATATGGAGAATTTGATATAACTGTTACATATATTGAGTAAAACAATGAAATATCATGTAATAGCAGCACTTGAATGGCCCAAATGTGAGAAAGTTGTTCATGGAGCATAACTCACAGGATAATTAGAGGAAATAACAAGAAAATGTGATGTATCTTTATTTCAGTAGTGTATTTTCTTTTTCTAGTATAAACTTGAGTTGAATTGGTATGCTGACAAAGTTTAAGTCATCCTTGGTAAGACTCCTGTAGCTATCTTTTGTTGCTTTTGAAACTTAAGGGGCAAGTTGGAGTGAACAATAATTTTCTCATGGGGGATTTTGTTTGGAATTAGATTATATATTTGCAGGATTCATGCAAGTGAACATGATGCTGTAAAAGGATGCATGCATACAGTGTCGCTGTGTGGACATGTAACCATGAAAGATATAAGTGTATAAGAATTCACCAAGGAACAACAGTTTTAATATTATCTTTGTTGTCATGTGTTTGTGTCTGTTATCTGGTATTATGCTGTGCTATCTTGAGGTCCTCTGGTGCAAGCACCAAAACAATGCCAATAGATGACCAAAAAGTCACCTGATGTCATGGTTACTAGTTTTATGGACTGGAAAGAAAATACAAAGTATATGCATGTAACCACAGGTTTGATTTAGGTTTTGTAAGTCATGACTCTAGTGCTAATATCAAAAGATGAGGATGTTTTAGGCTGATCTTCCATGTGATGGTAACAAGAAATATGATGCTCCCTGATAGCTAGTTGGTCAAAGCAATGAGGATGCAACTTTGATGTCAAGGTAAGCCCCAAATCAAGTTTTCAAGTTCCAACCTTGCTTATTTTTGTTGATCATGCTGTGTGATGCCAACATGGTGCCGACACCGTATGTGTAACCACATGGCAATCTGACACTATTATTGAATGTATGACCAACATGTGAGAGAAGTCTTGTAGTGAAATTTGTAGTTGACAAGGAGGCTTTAAATTGTGCATATGGCAAGATGAAATGGGAATAGAGAAGTTCCCTTTTCGGGCTTTAGATGTTGTGACAAAACATTGTACATATGGATCACAAGTAAAATTGGCTGATAGATTTACCACATTATCTAGTAGTTTCTTTAATTTGATTTGCACCAGAGTTCCAAGTTCTTCCATATTGCTTAAACATGCGTGTTATATCAGAGATAATGCTTTCATTTATACTCGTATTTGACCTGAAATTGATACATTTAATTTCTTCACCATGCAGATGCACGATGTATATGAAATCATGTATGATACGTATGGACAGTACTGGCCGCACATTCATCACTATATATTTATTACTATCATTCTCATGCAAATTACTATGATTGGTCTCTTTGGATTAAAGTCAAAGCCAGGGGCTTCAATCTCCACAATACCACTTCTACTTTTGACCTTGTTGTTTAATGAGTACTGCAAAATCCGATTTCTACCAACATTTTGTCATTGCTCATTACAGGTATGCTATATACTATATGCTTGTGTTGAAAATGTGTATTAACCTACTAATTAGATTGGGTAACAATCAGACTAGCATAAGCAAGGTGTAAGAAATTGATTAATGAAATTACTGTCTAAAGTAATAACATTATTTCCAGGCAAACTATATCTAGTTATGTTTTCCTACAATTTTTTCATCAGGTAAGTTAGCGACAATCTGTCAAAACAAGGAGCTCATGATTCTCTTTCTTGAATTTTGTGATAATTTCCTTTCTTTTTCCCGCTTAAATCATGTTCATGGGCAGACAATTCATCTAGAAGGCTTGTGTACTACTGCTGAAATCCTTTTCTTTTTTTTTTTTTATTGAGTGATAGGCATCGGTGTACAACAATATTTCCATTAATATGTACCCTCTAATGCATGAGTAATATTAGCACCATATTGGGCAAACAACAGAGTTTAACTAGTAATATTATGTCCTGGGCTGCTGCCAGTCCTAATGTTGTGTGCTACTTTTATTTTCCTAAAATTTATTTTCATATGAATCCATGTTCTTGCATTACTCTCCCAAAACCCTTGTCTACTTTCTTCCAGTTCATGATTTTCTTTAAAACTATAGGTTATTTAATCATAAACACTATATATTTCATACAAACTAGAACTTTCTATTTAAGCTTCCAAAAAAGATTTTAAGTTAGACTGGAGGGGTTGCAATTGATCTATTTAATCTTGTTGAATTTATATGATTTGTCATTTATTCTCTAATGATTGCCCAACCTTGTAATCATGTGGTATTCTTTTTAGCAATACATATATTAATCTTGTATTTTCTCAATTGATTGAGGTAGTATGTGCCAGTGGCCTTCTTGCCTGTCATTGTTATGGTGGGTACCATATCATGATGTGCCATGCCAAGCTGGTGGTTGGCACCCTTTCATTGGCATCGATGATATGGTTCTAGTACCCACATGCTGGTAAGGCATTGGCACGATACCTGCCATGCCATATCATGCGTGCTTACGGAAACTTTATTCTATTCTTCCCTCTTATAAGACCTTTTTCAAGACCTTTTTTATGTCTTCGATTGGAGACTAGCTCCCCAGATTCAATGACTGCATGGCCAAAAAGGCAGGTCTCCCTAACAACCAATTGGCCCTTTATGTTCCCCTCTTTTCTTCCCCTTCTTTTTTGCCTTTTTCAAGAATATGGGTTGGTGCTGGGTAGGAGGAGCACCAACTTTCCAAGTTTAAACTTGAACACATCACTTGCTTTGTTGTAGAGGAGGTGTCACGTGCCAACTGGTGGATTGAACTTCAACTAGCTGGTTCCTCACTTCACGAGCTAACTTAGTCGACCATATGGCAACTGACATAGAGCCTATGTCAAATTGAGAAGCGATTTGAAATTCTTTCGAACATTTTATGAAAAGTCATACCTTAATCCATGAAACCAACTTTATGGGCAGTCTTTTGTTGGCTGGTGTATTTCTTTGAATTTTTCCATAAATTAGTACTTCTTTCAAATGCAGTTTCTTGTCATCAAACAAACACCAGCATGACGGATATGAACAAAAGTCCCCCATGGGGGGAAAGGTGGGGGGCAATCTTATGAGCTTATATACCATTGGAACTAATATTGCTACCTGACATTGGCAGACTATTATCTACATTTTTATGTCTTGGTTCATTCATTGTTTTAGCATAGAACATAAACATAGAGATAACATTTGTTCTTCATTTTTTTTTTTTAACATATAGAGATGAACATGTCAATTCTTACTCTTATTTGTCAGAGCGCAAAGGAGAATGATGATCGTGATGAGATGGAGGGTCAGACCGAAGTCAATCGAGAGAATGCAATCAATGCCTACCTCCCTCCTTGGATGCGTCCGGTGAATCTGAGTCAAGAATCTAGTTCCATACAACCTCTGGTTCCATCATCTTGATATTTTGGCCTTTCATTTCTTTTTTGCATGCACTTTGTATTTGGCTGGACTATCATAGGGTACTCAATTTATGTACGCTGCCTTTGTTGGAATCTAACAGTGAGACTCCATTTATCTGATCGAGATCATTCATTCTGGCCTCGCAGCAGTGGATTGTAAAATCGCCTTTGATCGGAACTGTTTTAAGAAGTCAATTTCCGACATGCTCACTAATTGTTGAGTTGCTATTCTGCCAGTATGTAACATATATATATATATATATATATATATATATATATATATATATCAGACGCCAAATTGCTGAACGGTTACAGTTTACAAATGATGAGAAGTGGAGGACTCTACTCTGTGCTTATTGCCTGTGTAATGTTGATGAATATCTTCAGAGAACCACCTTCGACCATGTCACCATTTACCAGACGTCTACGATTGTGGCAAGAGGGGATGGGAACAATTCATGGCTCTTGAGCTCATGATATATGTATCGTCAATTTCTCGGTGACGAGGTAATGGAGCTTATCTTTGCTGTCTTCCTAAATATTATGCCTCAGGGAGACTTGGAATGCGGTGTTAGCTTACAGAGATGACGTTGCTTGAGCATCATTATTTATTTCTTTTTCTATCTTGTTTAGACACCAAATTTGGATCCATTATTGGGCAAAACAAAATCAAAGAGATCATTAAGTGTATGTTAATCGAAATCTCTTTCCGTATTACAAATCACGCTCAACATCCGTGTTTGCTGCTTCAGTTGCAAGGTGTTTGCTAATTCCAAATTTTATTGTCTCTCCGTTTGTTTACGTTGCTGAACATAACCACATTGGCTTTTTAAAAATCTCTCTCTCTCTCTCTCTCTCTCTCTCTCTCATGCTAGATTACGGACTGAAATATATATATATATATATATATATATATATATATATATATATATATATATATATATATATATAAAGAGAGAGAGCGTGCTACGTTAAATTTGGTTATATTCATATAGCCAAATCTTGATCTGATCATCTTTTTCGTCTTTACGAATCCTAAAAATAAAGGTAACCAAAATTTAAGCATTCAAATATAGTCAAATTAAGTTTTATATTATTAGGTACATACAATCTATTCTTTAGAGGTAAATCATGATTATTGAAAAATATAAATAAGTACGAATCATTCTTTGATATTGCTGCTCTTGATAAACAAAGGTGAAAGGGAAGTGTCATGGGTGTAGTGTCATGGGTGTGGCTAACTCATGCTTTTTGTGCTCTATGTTTGGCACGTTTCTTATATCATATCCAACTTATTTACCAATACAAAATGTTTAATTTTTTTTTTTTAGTTTGACAATGCCAAGCTAGTCGCAATTTAAGATTTTGCTAAAAGGTTAATTAAGAAGGTATTATTTAGACTTATTAATCCTATATAAGTGTTCAAGATTTACGTATATAAACATATAACAATGTGTGGGCTCTCACATAACTTTGCAATTAAGCCTTATTATTCTTGCTAAGCTAAGAATCTAAATTTAATTAGATTCAATCACAATCATAAACGCTATGATTTGCTTGTGATAAGCCTTAAAGTAGTCTACCCAGTATGAGTCATAAGTTAGTACTGTTCTTGTACTATTTATAATAACCTAGGACCTCACATGAAAAATTTGTTAAGATGGTATTATTTAGGCTCCTTGTAAAGCATTAGTTTGTAGCCAAGATAAGACTAAACATATGTTAGCACAAAGTCTCACATTAGCAGAAGCTAGTATTATCTTCATAGCCATTATTGTTAAACATGACACCCTAAAAAAAACCTAATTTAAATGGTGCTTAAAATCAATCTTCAACCTAACTTTAGTTTAATACATGCAGCTGGATTGAAGTTTGATTTGATAAGAATTTAAGCTTTTGGTATGAGTTGAATAATTGGAATTTGACTTCAATCTGATATGGTTATTAAATATTTAAAATAAATTCACACCAGATTATTAGCAAAACAATGTGCCCGACCCATCAGACTTTTGGGGTATCATTTATAGCTTTACACCTCTAATAACAATAACTCCATTTAAATTTATGTGATGTGGGATGAAAAAATAGTTGTTAAAGTGGAAGGCACTCAAACTCCTAGAATTTCTATTTATTAGTTCTGATGATGACGAGATGCAGCGATGAGACTCCAAGCACTTACATGATAGATAATAATTATGATGATAATGATTTGAAAATAAAATCAACAGCAAGACCACAGTAAGAGCCGATTTGCTAAGGTGAGTTCTAGAGGTTGGAAATGGGTTGCAGAAAATAGTTATGGAAAAAGATCCCCTTACTGAAGCCTTGAACTTGCCTCTTACAGATGGGCCATATGGTTAGATTATACAGGATGTCATGGGCCGCATTCTCTATATGTGAGCATCCATTCTTATCGGTTTACTAAGAGATGCATGCATTCTATCCTATCAAGCATGCACCACCTATCGATCCATCAGCCACGTGCCTCCAAATCATCCTGTTGTAAGTGTTATCTATGGCATTAATATAGATCCAACTATCACGTGTCATTTTGTAAGGGGTTGAAGAATTCTACCTCATCATACGCCCTCTACTTTCAAGACCAAAGTAAACAACTCGAGAGAGTAACTAATGTTTGCTTGGAACACGTGGGCTCCTTTTATCCATAGTGAGTTCTTTTGAGCTTATGAGCTTCTCTCATTCTCGATAAATGATGTTGAATGTTAGGATTGACATTCTCCAAATGTGGAGTTCCTCGGTCCTTTAGGATTGTTGGGCATTGAGTTTTAATTTAGCACCCTAATTTAGCCATTTGGCTCAACCGGTTGCACATTAAGTCAAAATCTTCATAATTGGATCAATCCAACACTCAAGCTTAATCAATATGCTCAATTGATACCAACTGGGTCAATCTCCAAGTTTTGAGCTTGATTAGTGGATCTAATTACCAACAATTGTGTCATATTCAATCTTCTTAGCTAGCAAGTTTGATCGTTAATGATTGGGTCAAATGCGACATTCTGGCTCAATCACCTGGTTCAATTCTTAATCTTCAACCATTCATTGGGTTTAATTAACTTGATTTTGGATTAAGGTGTCTAGCCTAATCTCTTGAACTATGCCTAATTATTGTTATTGTTAAAATTTGATATGAATGGGTTCAAGCCATATTTAGATTGAATTCTTAAGTACCCAACTTAGGACATGACATGTGGTCAAAAAGAAAAGAAAGGAATGGTTATAACATAAAATTAAGATGGTTGAGTTGGTTTAAGATGATGGCTCTAGTACCAGAGATCATGCATTTTTAACACCCATTGTACCCATCTATTATTCTTCGTTTCTTCTTATTATTCTTCCATATTATCCTTCCATTTAAATCATAACAGCCATTGTACTTCTCTTTCGTAAACTAACATTTAAATCATAACACCTTGTATAAGATTAGCATAATTTATTGCCTAGATAAATGTTTTAAAAGATTGTACCATGGCACCTTCTTCCATTTCTTAATGTAAATATTTAAGAGATCAACACCAGCAACCAGCTTCATCTTTTACGGTAGGATGCGAAAGTAGTAGATGATGGACTTCCACATGAACTCCCATGACTTTTGATCTGTTATCTTGATGAGAGACTCGGTTCAACCTACTTTGTGAAGTAGTTGATGGCTATGGTTATGAACTTTTGTTGTTCAATAATCAGGAGAAACAGTGTAAGGATGTTCATCCCTCGCTAAATAAAATGCCATGAGCTAGTTAGCAAAGTCAGCTGAGATGTAGGTCAATGCTGAATGTTGGGTATCTCTAACACTTGTTGCACCTTTATATTAACCTTTGTACATCCTGCCTTATGATCGACCAATAGTAGCCTTATCTTATAATAGTGGGCCAAGGACTACCTTCGAGGTAATTTTCATAAACCCTTTTATGAACTTCATGCAACACATCATCTGCCTTAGAAGTTCAAAGTCACCTGAGTTAGGATAGCATATAAGATCTCTTGTAAAGCTTGTCATCCTCTCAAGTGTAATGGGCTACATGGTGTTGGACTTTCCAAGCTTCCTTCTTGTCTTCAGGAAGCTTTCCATCCCATAAGTACTTGATGATGGGTTCCATCCTAAAGCTTTCCATCTCATAGGTATTTGATGATGGCATCCATTCAGCGAGGTTTCAGATTGGTCTATATTGTTGCTTCTACCTTATTTATGCTCAACCTTTGTAGAACTTCAAGATAGACTAATCTTTCCAACTTAGGGTTGTCTAACTAAGATTGTGAGCTCAAAGAGAGTGTTAGCTTGAAAGTTTTGCTCTTGAGCGATCTCGGTAATATCATTCCTCTCAAAACTTCTAAGGGGTTCTTTAACTTTCTAGAGGTATTCGGACATTTTGTGTCATTTAGCTTATAATCTCCTCAAACTTTATTGACCACTAGCTAAGAGTCATTATGGATTTTGATCTTGGTGATCTTCAACTCCCTTACCAATCTTAGGCTAGCGATGAGTGTCCCATACTCTATCTCATTATTGGAAATTGCGAAGTTAAATCTAAGAGTGGTCTCAAGTTTAACTCCTTCCAACTTGGTGAGGATGAGGCTGGTCCCACCTTTGCCCTTAGTCGAGGCTCCACCCACGTGCAATGTCTAGTTTGTGGGCTTTGGTTCGAAGCTCTATGGGTTTTCATTCGATTGGAGTCATGCATTCCTCACAAAGTTTGTTAATACCTGAACTTTCATGGCAAGTCAGGTTCAATGCTAGATGTTATATTCTTCAAGTTTGACTTACTACTTTACTAATCATCCTAAGGTACATAACTTCTGCACCATTTGCTGTAGAGGTTAATCTGTCAGCACGATAATGGGATAACCTTAGAAATAAGGCCTCAACTTCTATGCTACAATCATTGAAGCATAGGTGGCCTTCTCTATGGCCTAATATCTATTCTCTATCTCTTTCAGAATTTTGCTAATATAATACATTGATCTTCATACCATTTGCTCTTTTTGAACGAAGATTGTACTTAGCGTAATGGAAAACAACAGGTACAAGTAGAGTACCTCGCTCAGGGTTGGCTTCGTCAATAAGGGTAGAGGGGTTAAATACTGCTTTATTTGGTTGAAGGCCATTTAACACTTATCGATCCACTAAATAACCCTAATGTTCTCAAGCACATTGAAGAATGACAGATACTGCTCGATGGCCTCTAAGACAAAAATGGCTAAGAGCGGCTATCAGACCTATCAACCTCTAAAAATTGAGGACATAATATGGTATAGAATTTAATTGAATATATGTTATGTATACCATTTTGAATAAATAATACATCAAGTTAATGTTTATGGGTTCATCAATTCTATGCAATCTTAGGATCATGTTGGTGTAAGATATTTATTAGATTTAATCTAGATAATAGGATATCCAAAGTTAACATTTTGAGAAAAATATAACTCTTGGAATATTAGGTTCTATAGAAATTTTTAAAAATTGGTTGGACTTGTTCACTAATTGTGCCCAACAGTCCAGTAGGTGTTGAATACCTTAACTAGATTAATCAAATAATAAATTAGTTTTTTTTTTTTTTTTTTCTAATGTTAACCTTATAAATGAAATCACTATATCTGAACAAACAAATTCCACTTTAAGCTATCTAATGGGTGTGGTTAAATTGCCTATATGTCAGATGAAAAGGGTTGTCAATAATATTGCTGGAGGTATTTGAACCAATAGGAAGGTTGTCATTAATCCTGAACGTAGAAATGAAGTAGCAAGAACTCGAAATGCTCCAACAAATACAAGTATTAGTTAGAATGTTGTAGTTGTAACAACATCCATAGCAACAATGGACACGACAACAACAGGCATAACAACAGCAATGGTTTATTGGGGCTCAACAGTAGAGCATCTCCAAGTTTAAGAGATTGGTCCAGTTGGCTTTCAAGGGGACCACAAAAACCTTGGTGGCTGAAAATTGGCTGAAAAAAATGGAGAAAGCATTTGCATTCTATATAGGCTGCAAGGAAAGCTTGCATTGGAGGTACAAAAAGCATCCGCACTCTTCCAGTTGGCATGCCAAACTGCACAGAAGTAAAAACAAAAGCCTTTTAATGTCCTAAGAATACAAAACTACCTTAAACCATGCGTCACTAGTGGGTTGCTCTTTTCATGTCATACTTTCAACCTTCTGCCAATTAGATGAGATTTAGCTATGGTGTGAGTCCAAGTGTGCCTCTTTATATGAAGACGCATGTTTTTCATTTTGTTTTATAATGTTTCAAAATAGTTTCATATTAGATGAGAAAGAAAAGTTTAAGAAGCTTATGAGTCAAATATATCTTCTACTAATTAATTTAGACTCAAGCTTTTAGGGCATATGGATTTGGACTCGACCAACAGATGCACTTGAAGTGTTTTTTGAACCAAATCATTTTATGAATCGACTTCTTAAAATCAAGATCAAAACTAAATTGATTGTTCTAGTAATTCCAACTAAAAAATTTTATTTGGTTTTAGTTCTATTCATCATTTGCTTGTATCTATTTTTGATCACACAACCTAATTATTTGCACATGCATGTAGCACATCAATTTTAACTGTAGTATAAATTTAAATCCATTTTATATATATATATATATATGTATGTATGTATATATGTATAATATATATAGAGATAAATTTGGTTACATAACTCAAATTTAATCATCTCTTCTATTCTTGAATACAATTCATAGATTTTAAAAATAAAAAAATAAAAAAGATTGGATGGCTCATGAATTCATGTGGATGTATGGATGAAGAAGATAACTAATTATATATATATATATATATATATATATATATATATATATATATATATATATATGTATAATATATATAGAGGTAAACTTGGTTACATAACTCAAATTCGATTATCTCTTCCATTCTTGAATATAATTCATAAATTTTAAAGAAAAAAAATGAAAAAGATTGAATGGCTCAAAAATTCATGTGAATGTATGGATGAAGAAGATAACTAATCATATATATATATATATATATATATATATATATATATATATATATATATATATATATATATATGAGGGTTTCATTTGATCTATATTGATTTTTTAAAAAAATTAAAATTAAATTAACTTTTTTTTTTATTTTAAAAAATTTTTAAATTTAAATTAAATTGAGGAAAAAAAATCGATTTAAATTAAACCGAAGCATTTTAGCTGGTTTTCTTATACGTTACTAATTATCGTGCAGCTACTATGCCTGCCCTATACCGCAGGGAATCCGACAAAAATATAATGAATGCAGTGGGGATGGGAAACCGTTCATCACCAGCCACTCGTCCATGCCACCCACTCATCCATATCCCACCGCAAGCTGGACGCAATTGGTGGTTTCATTCCCAACCTTCCGAAAGGGACATATGTTGACAGGCAACTCCGATGACAATCAAACGGGTCTTTCCCTTCCTATTTCCCACCATCCGATCCAGATCCGACGTCGTGCTCTTCTTCATGCATGACCTAATAATCCTCCTCACCCAAGTTCCACCGGGCTCTTCCCAAAACAAAAAACCGGCCGGAGCGTCACCGAACGGCGGGGTCAGAACGTACCTTATGCTATCCCATCGGTTTGGACTTTTAAAGAAGACTCCAATGAGAAGCAGTACCGCTAAAAATAACTCCGACAGAACGCCTGATCTCTTTTGTTAATCTCATCGAACTCTTCTCTCGTATATTTCCATCCTTTATTTTCTCTCTCCTCCACTGAAACTAAGAACGCTTCCCTGTGGAAGCCCTGTTGGAAGAGTAGACTTCTTATATTGAGTAACAAATTTTCTTTTTCTCTCTGAATATTTTTTTACGTGCATCTGTGTGAGATGGATTACCTTCTTGTTTCTTCGTGTGGATGTGGAAAGATTATTCCTTTTTCCCCTCCCCTCTTTCTACTTTCTTTTCTTTAATCTTTCTCCTACCTTCCGATTCGATAAATGAATTTATGGAGTGGGTTTGAATTCAACTGCCGTGTTGTTGATTAAACTCCTCCACATCAGCTAATTTTAAACAGTCCCTTTTTTTCCCCCTTTTCTTGCTGTCGTCGCTTTGGGTTTTTTTTTTTAATTATATTTATCTAAAGATTGCGTGTTTGATTTGAATTGGGGAAGCGAGATCTCTTTGAATCTTCCAGTTGTAATCTCTCCTCTATCCGACTTGTCAATAGCTTTTGTGGACTGGATTTCAATTGATTTCCTTTCATCCAAAAGGAAAGCCTGCTTGAAGATGAAAGGGTCTTTTTTTTAACTTCTTCTTTGTCTTCTTTCCTTGCCAGATCTATATCCCATTTCGGTTTTCATTCTGGATTTGGCTTTTGATGTGTTCATGTTTTAATTTGGAACAGTAGGAGAAGAGAGACATTTTGAGTTCCAATAGCGGCCGCGGCCATGGCCATGCAGTGGAGCTTGGCAATCTACCTGATGAAGATAGTGTGGATGGTTCTGAATGGGTGGATCACTTCATGTATGATGGTCGCTGATGAGATTGCCCTTGCGCTCAGAAATGGTGACATTGGCCCACTGCCTATAGGCTGACCATCCGATCCTTCCAAAGCGTGGAGTAAGTCTCCATCTCTCG